>SNQJ01S0005837.1:76261-117304 GCA_010110895.2 Picea sitchensis | reverse complement strand
GTGAGCCCAATATTGGGGGTTTTGAGGGTTTTGACATAACAAACCCTAGAGGACGATTCGGTGGTGAAATATTCCACCTATCTTGTCCCAAGCTTGGTCTCGGAGATGAAATACTCTCCCACACCATTCTAGTTCCATATCTACTCAGTTGCAGGAGGATTCTACATCAGTTTCATGTGCAGATAGAGAGAGGGTGCACCAATTGAGGGATTCCAGCAAGAGGGGCGCACCATCTTTGGAGAGAGATTCGTTGTAGGATATTGGCAGGGCCGTTGAGGATTCTATCACTTGGGTTTTCATTGTAGGGCCTTGGACATCAGATCTAGTGCTTTCTGAGACAGTTTTATGGCTCAGATTATTTCTTGAGCAGTGGGGCGAATTGAAGAGAAGGAGGGCATTTTTGAGATCCAGATCTAGTCCGTTTGGAGGGGTTACACTTCATATCTGACCCTGAGACTTTACCTAGTGACTTGTAGTGTCCCGATCTATATTTCTGGAGAGTTTCATAGCATTTGGAGGCCTCCTTCAGCAGGGCCAAATTATCTAGTGTTTCAGTCATCCAGTGGGGTGCACCATTCAGTGGGGGATTTCAGATCTACAGAGATTGAGAGAGATATTGGAGATTCGGTCACTTGGGTTGTTCTTACCATCACCTGATCTATCAGTTGGCATATTTATTAGGGTGATTGGACACTTTTGGTAGCAGGGCCGAATTATCTAGGGTTTTAGTCATCCAGTGGGGTGCACCATTCAGTGGGGGATTTCAGATCTACAGAGATTGTGAGGGATCTTGAAGATTCGGTCACCTGGCTTGTTCTTACCATCACCCGATCTATCAGTTGGCATATTTATTAGGGTCATTGGACACTTTTGGTAGTAAGGCCAAGTTATTGAGGGTTTCAGCCTTCTATTGGAGCGTGGAATTCTTCAGCTAGAGAGTTTGGCATTCAGATCTTCTTATATTGATCTTCATTTCTTATTCAGCCTTTGGAGGCATCTTTTGTATTGGTGGGAGCATTTTGTAGAAGCTCTTATCTATTTTCTATATTCTTGGCCATCTGTTGAGCATTCTATATCGACATCTTCATTGTAGCAGGTTTCTCTATTTTATGAATAAAGAAGAATTGTGATGTTTTGGCTTGTCTATCTTATTGCATATGGTTGATGTATGTTCCATGGTTATCTCTTTTTGTTATTTGTTGCATACACACATATAAACACATCTAAAAGGTAGATCAACAAAGTGTTTGACGAAATACCACAACCAGAAAAAGGTTTTAAAAAGACACCAAAACAGTGATGATCCTTGCATAATGGCTTGTGATCATTAAAAAATGTCAACTTCATTCCCAGAAAATTATCTGAATGAAGTTGGATGGTGATAATTACATTGATTAGAAATTTAAGATATTTACTATTTTTGAAGCATGGAATCTGTGGGCTATTGTAAAAGGAGATGAAGCCAAGCCCACAGGTGCTGCTAGAACAGATTGGGAGAAACGAGAAACGAACGCTAAAGTGTTGTTGTGGATGTCCATCAAGGACAACATAATCCCACACATTAGAGACTGTAAAACGTCCAAGGAAACTTGGAAAATATTGAAAGGTTTGTATGAAACTACAAACTCAAATAGAATTTTTTTTTTGAACACTAAGTTATTGTCCATAAAAATGGAAGCAAATGAAAATATTACCACCTATGTTTCCAGAATTAAAGATTTATGTGACCAACTAAGTGCAGTTGGTGAGAAAGTTTCAAATTTTGACATGGTAACTGTTACACTAAAAGGGTTAATCATAGATTATCATGTCTTTATTTCATGTCTAGGAGGTAGAGTACAACCACCTACCTTTTCTAAATTGACAGGGATTCTTCTACAAGAAGAAGAAAGAATGAAGGTGTTTGAGATGGACTCTCATAATTCAGAATTGGCGTTAGTAGCAAAAGGGAAACAACCATACAGGGGCAAGCCATGGGACAGAAATAGAACAGGAAAGTTTCAACCAAGGAATAGAGGTATGACTCAATCAAAATTTGATGCACATAATAAGAAAAATGAAGATTGTTTTTATTGTGGGAAACCTGGTCATCATGCTAAAGATTGTTATAAAAGGAAAGCTAATGAATCCAAACAGAAGTTCAGAAGACATAATGTAAATTATGTGAATAGTGACACCTCTATCAATGATGGTTTTAGGAATCTAAAGTTGTTTATTTCCAAAGATTCATTATTTGCAGAAATTGATGATAAAAGTGCATGGTTCATAGATCCAGGAGCCTCAACTCATATGTCTTGTAACAAAGAATGGTTTGATGAATATCATGAGAGCACAAATGATACACACATATATTTAGGAGATGACAGATCTCATAAGATTCAAGGATATGGAGTAATATATGTGAATTTACCTAATGGGAAAATGAAACAAATCCACAATGTGTTGTATGTTCCAGGCATAAAAAAGAACTTGATATATGTTTCCACAATAACTGATCAAAATTTGAACGTTGAATTTATGCAGTCTAAATTTTTGTGAACGATATTCAGAATCATTATAAAGTCATAGCCACAGGAACAAGAATTGGAGGTTTGTATAAGCTTGATGTAACAAGGAGCACTCATCAAGCATTAACGTCTACAACAATGTCAACAATTGAGCTATGGCATCGCAGGTATGGACATCTTAATCAAAATGACTTAGTGCTACTTTAGAAGAAATTGATGGTTGAAGGACTTCCTGTTTTGAAAAATGAGCATATAGAATGTGAAGCTTGTGCACTAGGTAAACAACATAGGGAAGAATTTCCAGTGCATAAAGAGAAGAAACAGACAAAGATAATTGAATTAATACATACTGATGTTTGTGGTCCCATGCAAACCATGTCACTTGGAGGTGCAAGGTATTTTCTTATATTTGTTGATGACAGATCTAGATTTACTTGGGCTTATCTTATAAGGAAAAAGAGTGATGTATTTGAATATTTTAAGGAGTTTAAAACTATGGTGGAAAAACAGATAGGCAAATGCATCAAGATTCTAAGATATGATCAAGGTGGAGAATATACCTCGGGAGCTTTTGATAGCTACTGCAAGAACAATGGGATCATTCAACAATTCACTGTGTCTCATACACCACAACAAAATGGTGTAGCTGAAAGGAAGAATAGGACATTAGTGGAATGTGCTCGTAGCATGTTGAAAGGTAAAAACATTTCTAATGGTTTTTGGGCAGAAGCCATTAACACTATTGTTTACTTAAAGAATCGAAGTCCAACTAAGATTCTAGATTCAAAAAAACCTTTTGAAGTTCTTCATGGTTATAAACCTGAGGTTGGTCATTTAAAAATATTTGGTTCAAAGGCATTTTCTCATATTCCCAAAGATGAGAGAAGAAAATTGGATGAAAAATCCATTAAGTGTATATTCATTGGTTATTGTGATGATCATAAGGCATACAAGTTGTTTGATCTTAGTACCCATAAGTTGATTTCAAGTAGAGATGTGATTTTTTATGAGAATACATATGATGAGATAACTAAAAATGAGGTTTGGTATACTCATGACAATGATGCTCATGCAAAAGTTGAGATAGATGATGAACAAGAACAGGTACAGGAACAAAGTGGAAGCAGCATGGATACTATAGACACTCTTGAGTCACTTAGAAAGAATCTTACGCCATAGAGCAGAAGAAATGAAAGTGGTCATCAGAGCAGAAGAAGTCATCACGAACAATTCAGGTACCTTCTAGGTATAAAGATTATGCATTGATGACATAAGTAATGAATGTTGTGGAACTTGTTACTTATGAACAAGCTAAAGATCATAAGGAATGGAAAAATGCAATGAATGAAGAATATGAATCGATAATGAAGAATGAAACATGAGAATTAACAAAACTTCCTGAAAACAAAGTTCCCGTAGGATGTAAATGGTTGTATAAAACCAAATTTAATGCAGATGGAAGTGTTGACAAATACAAGGTTAGATTAGTTGCAAAAGGGTATTCACAAAAGGAAGGAATTGATTATGAAGACACTTTTGCACCTGTAGCTAAGTTAAATACAATTAGAGTCATGATTGCAATAGCCACACAACACAATTGGAAAATACATTAGTTAGATGTTAAATCGGCATTTCTAAATGGTGATTTAAAAGAAGAAGTTTATTTGGTTCATCTTGACAGATTTATAAAGAAAGGACAAGAGGATCTTGTGTGTAAACTAAAGAAAGCTCTATATGGTTTTAAACAAGAACCTAGATCTTGGTATATCAAAATTGATTCATTCTTTGCTCATAAAGGTTTTGTGAAAAGCAAAAATGATCTTAATTTATATGTCAAAAATGATGAAAATGGGAATGTTGCTTTGGTATCTTTATATGTTGATGATCTAATTATAACAGGCAATGCTTCTCACTTGATTGAAGATATTAAAATTCAGTTATCACAGATGTTTGAAATGAAGGATCTTGGTGAAATACATTATTGTTTAGGTCTGGAAATATGGAGAGAAGATGGTAAAACAATGGTCACTCAAAGTAAATACACAAGGGAAATACTGGAAAGATTCAATATGAATGAATGCAAGGCAGTGTCAACACCTTTAGAACAGAATGCAAAGTTATCTAGTGTTGATGGAACTAAAGAAGCAAATGGGACGTTGTATCGCCAGATGGTGGGAAGTTTGAACTATCTCACTACTACCAGACCAGACATAGCATATTCAGTCAGCATCCTTAGTCAGTTCATGGCTAAGCCACTTGAAAGCCATTGGGTAGCTGCAAAGAAAGTCCTTTGATATCTGAAAGGAACTGTTAATTTTGGTAATATGTATACTGATAATTGTGATTTTGAGTTGGCAGGTTACTCTGATTCAGATTGAGCCGGAAATCCCGATGACATGAAATCAACTTCAGGATATGCATTCAACATTGGTACAGGGGTCGTGTCTTGGAGCAGTAAGAAACAACCAACTGTTTATTTATCATCAACAGAAGATGAATACAAAGCTCTATGTAATGCTACATGTGAAGCTATTTGGTTAAGGAGAATTCTAGAAGATATTGGAAATAAGCAAATGAAGCCTACTGTTTTCAAATGTGACAATCAAAGTTCTGTTAAATTGGCACACAACCCAATTTATCATACTAGAACAAAGCATATTGAAATCCAACATCATTTTTTAAGAGAAAAGATACAAGAGAAGGAAACTGACTTGACCTACTGTAATACCACTAAGATTGTGGCTGACATCTTTACCAAGGGAAAGATGAGTTTTGAAGAATGTAGGAAACAGTTAGGTGTGGTAGAGAATCCATTTCTCCATTAAGGAGAAGAGTTGGAATAATAATGTCAAGATGCTGAAATTAGAATTTTGTTAGATTGTTAGGATACGTGTAAGTAGAGATCCATTTTGATCATATTTCTTAGGAGTTAATTAATAGCTCTCAGAGCTTACAAATGTAATCATTTCTGATTAATGTAAGTGTTGAGTTGAATAGTAAGTTCTATCTCACTTTTTAATTTCAAGTGCTATCAAATTTTGGTAGCACGAGCTCAGTTGTTGTTGTTCTAGTCTCTCTTGCAATGTCGATGATTTTCATGAACTCATATGACACTCTTAAAGTCACCTTTACGGATTCTTACAAACTCATTCCTCCTATGATGAGAACACTATGCAAAAATATCTCAAGCAACCCTCTTATTCATTTGAAAAGCTTCTTCATAAAATCTGCTGGAATTCCCATCTTATAACTGTGTTTTAAGCAGTTCTGTCAACCGACCAACTGGGAAAATCAGATCGTCGGATTATCACTACTATAACAAAGAATGTTACTATGGTCTGGTTACACCACTTTCTTTGTTTTTAGTCATTAATCCTACGATGATCAACGGTCAGATTTCATTATGAATGTTCTTTTTTTGTATGTGCATGTATTCGTATGTGAGGGTCGGTCCAGTTACATGGGGTACCGGGCTATGAATCCATCGGGAGCACATAACTAGACCATTGCTTGCATGATAGAATGACTCGTTTTAATTTTTCTTCAGTCTGTTTAATCAGTCATCGGTCCCACTGGACCACCGGAACACCAAACGATTGGGCCATCCACTTGTTTGACAACACACTTTGTTTGTTTACTCCCGTCTAGTTAATCGACCACTAGGGAATCGGGGTTACTAAATAAACTTCTGCAGACGATCATGGGTCCAGTCTAGTTCCTTTGATCTTAGTTATTGATTCCTTTGATAAACGATCAGATTTATACTTTATACTTTTTATGATTCCTTGGATTTATATTTTTTATATATTAATGTTTTTTAATATTTTTTATTTTTTTATAAATATAAGTTTCTTTCCTGAGTGGGTCTAATGGTTAAGAACATGTGTTGCCTCTTACTAGTCAAATCGCTGGGCGGAGGGGGTCCCTTATCCCACAAACAAGGGAATCTCATACATCAAATTTAATGTGCTGACTTGACCATGACCTTAAAAATAGATTATTATTATTATTATTATAAATATATGTCTCCACTTTACATATAGATGTCTATAAAATGTCTATACTTGGATTTATATATATAAATATAGGTTTCCTCCGCATGTCTGCATGTCGAATAGTCCACTATCAACAACCGTAGATCTCCGTATATTAATATCAACCACGACTTAACTCTTACATCTAGTGAATGAATGATTAGCAATAATTATGGACCATGTAAGACCAGAACGAAAAATCAGAAAACCTAGATCGTATGAACCTGCTATATATACGAGATTAAGTTGGACGGAAGAATTGACATTCAGATCGAGTAAACGAAAGGACTTCCTGAAGGGCTAAGAGCAGAGAGGTTTGAAGTTAAAATAGGATGACCCCATCCATGACAAACAGCTTGTGTCTGCGAGATACAATGATGGCTGGAGTCGGTCCAGAGGAAATCTCAGGCCCCGGTTCTGGCCATGCTCTTCAATCCGAACACCTGAACATTACCTCTCAAGTAAACAGCAGTAACAGCGGATCGAAGAGGCGAAGGTGGGGCGATGACATTGACAGCAATGCCGGCAAGGCCACTGAAGAAGGTGGGGCAGTGGTGACGCCAAGGCCCCGCGGCAGGCCTAAGGGCTCCAGGAATAAGCCCAAGGCTCCTCTATCTGGAATCCGTGAGATCCCAAACACGCCGAAATGTCATGCATTCGAGATCCCAAGTGGGGTCGACGTCGGGAAGACTTTGGAGACGTTCGCATGCAGACACCAGCTGGGGCTGTTCATTCTCAGCGGGACCGGGATGGTCAGCTACGTTACCCTGCGGCGTCCGGCCGCTCCAGAGGGAATGGTGTCGTATGCAGGACCGTTGCAAATTATATCGCTCTCGGGAACTTTTCTCCACAACACGGAGAAGCAAGAGGCTACAGGAATGACGGTCTGTCTAGCAGACGTGCAAGGTGTAATAGTGGCAGGAAGCGTGGTGGGGAGCCTGGTAGCGTTCGGCCACGTCTCCGTCATGGCCGGTACGGTGGACGACATCCACTGCGAGCAGCCCAACATCCAGCCTATGCAGGCTCAGCCCCGTGGACTGTTCCAATCATCGGATCAGACAGAAGCACAGAAACAGATAAGCATGCTCACTTTCGGCAAACAGCCTTGTTACCCTTCCGCGAGAGGTTTCTAAGTCATGTCGTTTTATTGTATCTCAGAGATGAGACTTCCGTGTTTTGAGGGTCAGTATCAATTAGTTTAAACTTTATGTACCGAGCAAATTGATTAATAGTTAATGAGATCAACCTTCCACAAATTAGTCTTAAGCACTTTTCAAATATATTGTATGAAATATCAAAGTGAAGGGTTTTGTAGTTGGAAATTTGCAAATGTGTTGGATCTGTATGAAATATCAATGTTAGTCTTAAGCACTTTTCAAATATCTTGTATGTAATATCAGAGTGATGGGTTTTCTAGTTGGAAATGCAAATGTGTAAGATTTGTATGAAATATAAAGTGACTGGTTTTTTGGTTGAAAATTTGCAAATTGTAAGATTTGTATGAAATATCAAAGTCAGGTTTCAGTTGAAAATTTGCAAATGTATAAAATCTATGAAATATCAAAGTGATAGGTTTTAGAGTTGGAAATTTGTAAATGTGTAAGATGTCTAATAACATAAGATATAACTAAAATATAAAATAGGTTTTGAAATTTAAAATAGTATCCAAGAATTTTCACTTTTGGAAATCTTTAGGGTTAAGGCGGAGCATGCACTATTTTGGCTAGCTTTATGAGATTCTCCCAAAGTTTAGCACAAGTATATGATTGGTACATGGTTTTTTTTGTTTAGAGTTAGAGTTAGCTTGGTTTCTCATGCATTTGAGAGAGATGTTTACATACAACAAGTGTTCCTATTTTTTAGGAGACATGGTTTGAATGGGTCACTTGTCAATTTGGACCAATTTTGAGTCTACAAAGATGGTCCTTGTGTGATTTTAGGCTCGATGACACTTTTCCGAGAGACATGGAGAAACTTTCTATTTTTAGTAGATTTAGTAACAAGCCCCTGATTTAAATTCTGAGCACATGGTATGGATTCTTGAGTCTTTTAAACCTTTCTCAGGATGATTTGCCACATATTTCTATTTTTAGCAAGTTTAACATTAGGGCTTGCATGTGAATTCTGATTGCATATTTGGAAGCCTCTTGGAAAACTGAGTCAAATGAGTATGATACCATTGACATGCAAACAAATTCTATTTTTAGCAATGTCTATTTTTAGACCGTTGACATGTGTTGCTCTCCTCATTTTTTACAGCTTCCTAAAATTTAGAAGTCAGACCCCTTTTTTTAGAGGTTGGTATAAATAGCAGGGGTGATGGTCTCCAAATGTGACAAGTGGCAAGGTTAGTTTCTAACATGTAGTAGATTTTAAGTATGATGTGGAATCTATATCAAGTCAAGAAGAGAGGCCACATAGAATGAGGTGACACTTCCTTGGAGAAAATTTACCCAGTGAAGGCTAACTTTTCCTCATTTTCCATATTTTCACTTTCCATGCACTACTTTCTCAAAATTCACCCTAATTTTCTTTTAAACACTAATTCCCTAAAAATTACGGAAATCCCTAAAAAACTAAGGAAATCCCCAAAAATAGGGTGAATTCCTATGCATAATATGTCTGTGTTGACATGTTTTAGTTAACTAAACACTCAACTCACTTCACTTATTATTTCCCTCACTTAAATCAATTTATCCCTCACTCCACTCACCATTATCTCAATTAACGTGCATTAACTCCCTCTTATGCTCACACATGCACGGCTCTTTCTTTTATGACACATGGATTTTCCAGGGTCATAACTTTTGAATTAGTTGTTTGTTTAGGATTAAATTTTGCAGGAAGTTCGAAGAGTTCACTGTTATGTTGATCTAATCCTTTAGATTAGACATCATTTCAACGGTTTTCTAGGGTCAAATTCCTTCATATAAGCCCTGAAATTGGGGTTTTAGTGTTTTTTCAGGAATTCTTAAATTAGTAACTATCAATTATCTCTTATTTTATGCACCTAATCAGAAAAGTGAGTTGAAAATTAGTGTCACGTTTAGTTATTGGTCAATTTTATAGTCATGATAAAATTTTCTAAAATTGGTTGTTTTTTCTAAAATGTATTTTGTTTTCTAAAATTAACAGTTTTCGAAAATATCATATAGTAGTTATAAGGGGTTGAACTTACATTGTAATAGTTAGGATGGAGAAGGAATAAATAGAGTTATTTTCCATTCTCGTTTGTTTGCATGACTTTTAGATCTCGTGAATGGCTCAAAGTGTGTTGGCTACAACATCTAGTATCAAAGTAGGAAGAAGGTTGGTAGAGGAAGAGGAAGAGCAGGTCTTGATCATATGTGTAGAGATATGCAAAACCTCCCAAGGAAAGTAAAAGATCTTACAAAAGTGTTGGCTAGTCAGAGAATAATACAATGAGAAGTGTCTGATGAAGAGATAGACCAAGGAGATTTAGATCAACATATAGAACATGAAGAAGAACAATTAGAGTGCATGAATTTTGAACAAAGGATGTTGACGGCTCTAGAAGGGAGAAACAATGAGATCAAAATGGAAGTTCCAGAATATGCAGGGAGTCTTAAATAAGAGGAGTTAATAGATTGGTTGAACGCCATGGAAATGCTTTTTGAATGGAAGCCTATGACATAGGAAAAGAAGGTGAAAATTGCATGCCCCAAGTTGAAGGGTCACACCAATATCTGGTGGGATCATGTGTAGACAAACATGAAAAAAAAAGAAAAAGAAAAAATTAGGACTTGGGATAAGATGGAAAAAAATTGTGAGAAAAATGTTTTTCTTTGGACTATGCCAAGACCCTTTTTCATATATTTCAAAACTTGAAGAAAAACATGTCCACCATGGAGGAACTCACAAATGAGTTTTATCAGTTGTCCATTTTTGTGGATTACCAAGAAAATGATGAGAAATTGGCTGCAAGGTATGTGAATTGTTTAAAATTTTATATTCAAAATGAATTGAGCATGCATAGGGTTAACAATGTGGAAGAGGAATACCAATTATCCTTAAAGGTCGAGGAAAAAAAAAACTGACAATTTTCTCAAAGGAATATAGGAGCAAGGAGGGGTACATCATCTTCTGCATGGGGTGGTTTTAAATATGGCAGAGGAAAATCATCTCAAGGAGATGAGAAAAAAGAAGATACTTGACAAGGTAACCTGAATCAACTACGAGGAAGAGGATTTCAAAGGGATATAGGTTATGATGGTGGTAGAGGAAGACCTTATGTGTGTTTTAGGTGTGGTTTAGAGGGTCATTGAACATTTGAATGCTCAAATTATAACATACAAGAGTCGAAGTGAAGACAACAACCTAGTGTAAATTTGGTCCAAGCTAGGAATGAAGAACAAGGAGTTGAATCTGAAGTTTGGCTTGATATGGGGGATATTCTCACCATACGAAGGTTAATGGTGATTCCTGAATAAGAGAAAAGGCAGTGTAGTGGAAATGAATATTCTTAGCTTCAGAAAAATATTTTTCGAACCATATGCACTTCTGAGGGAAAGGTATGTCAAGTTATTGTTGATAGTGGTGCAACTATCAGAATATGGTTTCCAAAGAGATGGTATATAAGTTCAAATTACGTCGTGAAACCCATCCCCATCCTTATCGAATTGCATGGTTCAAAAAAGGGAATGAAGTCACCATTAATAAAAGATGTTTGATCAAGTTTTCCATTGGTAAGACATATAAATATGAAGTGTGGTGTGATGTCATTACGATGGATGCATGTCATATGTTATTGAGGAGGCCTAAAAAATATGACAAAAAACTTATGCATGATGGAGAAAATAATACCTACACCTTTTGGAAGGATGGATTGAAATTCACCTTATTGCCCCTTAAAAATGAAGGAAATGCTGAGAATATGTTGTCAAAAAGAGATATTTTTAAGGAAACAAAGGTAATAGGATTTCGTTATTCATTAATAGTGAAAAAAGGAATTAGGGAAGACATACCAATCCTTGTTGAAGTGGCAAAAGTACTAGAGGAATATGTTTATGTTATCCCTAATGAACTACCTGATGGGATATTCAACATCACATTGATCTAATCTCAAGATTATTTTTACCTAATCAGGCAACCTATAGCATGAATCCTACATAGCATGCAGAGATCAATCAACAAGTAACATAACTTATAAAGAAAGGTGTGTTAAGAGAAAGTAGGAGTCCCTATGTTGCACTGACATTGTTAACTCCAAAAACATATAATACAAGGAGGATGTCCACAAATAATAGAGAAATCACTAAAATTACTATCGAATATTGGTTTCCTATCCTGCGCTTGGATTACATGATGGATGTTCTAGATGAAATGACGCAAACCCCCACCTCACCAGGGTCTTCTTGACCTCCTAGTCTTTGTATCTTCCTATTCCCTTGAGATGAAATGGCTCCTTAGTTCCCTCTGGAACCTTCAATGCATATAAAACCAAAGGTCCTTCTAGAAGTTACGCTCGCATGAACAAGCACTAGGTGCAAACCTCTACTCCACATGACCACTGGTGTGACCACTAACTAAGCCTAAATGGCTCTTCTCATTCATGGCTTCGCGTTTCACAATTTTGGGACTCCTGCTACGAGCCACCTCGACTCCTTTGATTCCCAAAACCTAGAAATGGGATAACGGTTCTTATATCCTCCCTTATGATCCCATCATATGACCTCCAGCCAAATATCGAGGCCTCACCTCCAAGCGTGTCATGATTTCACGACTCATGAGTTCACAATGCGACTCTTCGCCCTTTTTCCAGAAGTCCAAACTCATGACTTTTTCACCACAGATCAACAATCCTGAACCTCCCACGATCTAACAGTTCAGATTCTTGTTTCGCAAAGTTGGGAATTCGCAAATCACGACTTCCAGGTAATCGTTTCCACCATTCTCTCGACTCCCAAAATGCCTAAATTTCAGAGCATCCAATCAATGGCTCACACTCCCCAGGATATAATGACTGCTATCCCTCCTGAGCTTGTGAGTGTTGAAAGAAAATTAGCCTTAACCTATCCATTGATCTACTGAATCCAATGGTCTGCAGAAAGTCATCGTTTCTCCCTCAGAGAATTTCAATCGTTCGTTCAGGTTCTCAAATACCGTTGGCCAAATAACTTGGCGTCTTTCCTCTTGAGCTTGGTTTCTGTGAGGTGACTTCGACCCTCGTCTATCCTATGGAATTTCCAATTCTCTATCCCTACTAATCTAGATTCTTGCTGCAACCTCAAAGGTTCAAAGGGACTCTTTCACACACTCCTTTTGATCTTCACGATAATCTCTGATTATCTGATAACTCCCAACTCGGTGCACTCCTTGCGGCAGAAGTTATTCAACCACTCACTTGGTTGGAAAATTGTAAAACTTCGACCTGGCGTACGCACACCTTGCACGGATATGTGCTCTACTTGCACTTATGTGGGTATAAGAACAACTCTATCTCTCGTGATATTTTCTGAGGTAAACTCATAACTCGTTTACGCACTCCTTGTGGACCTTCACTGCACTCCTTGCAGGAATTCTCAGGATGAGAAGAAATTGAAACTTATACTCTCCCTCCCACAGACTTCATACATTCAACATGAAATCATACACACAAGGCATTGAAATAAATGCATAACAGAGCATAGAAGCAAACTGTAAACATATCATTCAACAGATGCAAATAGTGACCATAACAACAACATGGAATTGAGTCAAAGCATTCTTATATTAACTCAAGTTCTTCTATACATGGGTTCCATAGCAACAACTATATTCTTATACAACTTCTACAATATATGTTCTCCTATGCTCTACATCTCTACTCTTACTCTTACAATATGAGAATATTATGATCCACTACATCTATGAGGGATCTTTCTTGAGTCTTGCCTCCTACAACTCTAAGCTATCTTATCGAAATAAAGACTATAACTACTTTACATTTATTACATTAAATTCCTCCAATCGACAGATGAGAGAAACACTTAAGATCTTCATTACAATTCCCGAAACATTTAAGAACAATTATGTCCTCACAACTATTACATTAATGTTTTATCTTTAAATTTCAAAATGTCTTCAAAATGAGTGTTGGTGCGTATTCAACTGTTCCCCGCTTTACTCTTGCTTGCGATGCTCCTGCATCATGAAGATAAATATTTTGGTAAAATTGATTTGTGAAGTGCATACCACCAGATCCAAATTTGTGAAGGGGGTGAATGGAAAACTACCTTCAAGACAAGGGATGGCCTATATGAATGGATGGTGATGCAATTCATCTCATCAAATGCACCTAGTAATTTCATGCAGTTTATGAGTATTATGCTTTGACCTTATATTGGTATTTTTCTGTCATTTATTTTGATGCCATCCTAGTTTTCAGTAACAACAAAGAAGATCATTTGCAACATTTAAAAATTATATTGGATGTGTTGAGAAAACATTATATTTATGAAAATCTGAAGAAATGTAGGTTCCTGCAAGAAATTTTAGTATTTATGGGTTTTGTCATGTCAACATAAGGATTCAAGATGGATTTAGAGAAGGTCAGAGCAATTTTGGAATGGTCCCATCCTCAAAGAATAAAAGAAGTAAGAAGTTTCCGTGGAATGGCCACCTTTTACCTAAATTGTATTCGAAAATTTAGCTGAATCATAGCACCCATAACAAATTGCACCAAAGGAAAGACATTCATTTTGACCAATGAAGCTAAGGAAAGTTTTAATCTTTTAAAGAAAAAGGTAACTAAGGAACCTATATTAGCGTTACCATATTCTGATGAACTATTTGAGGTAGGTTGTGATGCTTCACATGTAGGTATTGGAGATGTACTTAGCCAAGCAGGTAGACCAATTGCATTTTTTGGTTAAAAGTTGAATGATGTGAGAAAGAACTACTCCTCATATGATGTATAATTTTATGCAGTTGTGCAAGAATTGCGACATTGGAGGCAATATTTTGTATCACAGAAGTTTGTGCCATTTACTAATAAAATTGCATTAAAATATGTAAAAACCAAAAATAAATTGAAAAATAGACATGCAAAATGGGTATCTTTCTTACAAGGCTACACTTTTGTTCTGAAGCACAAATCAGGATGATAAAATCAAGTTGCAGATGATTTGAGTCCACACATTGTTCTTTCGACAACCATACAAAATCAAGTAATTGGGTTTGTCACATTAAATGGTATTGTTGCGCCTCTTCCGCCACCTTAGTGAGAAAAATAGAGGTGCTTGCAAGCTCAACTGGGTCTGCTGAGCAGGACAACTACAAGGAAACGAGTTAGGGAAAGAAAATAAAAAACTAGAATTAAGAATTAAACTAAGAAATGCAATAACAACTAAATTCATGAGCATAGGGACATAGAAACAAAAAGAACCATAAGACCCATGTCACCAATGTTGAGGCTGATCTATTAGTGAAACAATACACCAAGAAGAAAGGGGACTANAAACTAAGAAATGCAATAACAACTAAATTCATGAGCATAGGGACATAGAAACAAAAAGAACCATAAGACCCATGTCACCAATGTTGAGGCTGATCTATTAGTGAAACAATACACCAAGAAGAAAGGGGACTATGAGTCCCTTCCTCCTCCAAGGGAGGGATCTTGAACCCCCACTAGCTAGCTCTTCTTACAACAAAGAAAAATGGAAAATGATGAAAGAACTCTTTACAAATCCACTCAATGGGTGAGATGGATTGCCCAATGAAATGGTGCAAATATGCTCTTGGAAAGGATGGAGTCCTCAAGAGAATAGAGGCAGCATAACATTACTTTGAATTCCTTGAAAAATGAGGTGCATCCATGGCCTTTTTATAGCATTCTTTTGAGCTATTGTTTAACTAATTTGTAGTGTGAAAAGAGGCTAATTAGGGCATTTCTAGGTCTTTGACCAACCATCCAATTCAATCCAGTCCAAATTTCTTGGGAGCTGAACCATAAGTGGGTGGGAGGCTGAACACTCTCATAAATGGGCTGTTTAGTAGGTGCGCGACTTTTTGCGATAATAGTCACGCATCGTGCGCATGTGCGTGCACGCCCAGTGTCTTCATAGTGCCCTTTAACTTTTCACTACTTTGTATAATTTTTGACCCTTTTATGAATGCTTTGGTGTTAATTCAGGTGCATGGATGACTTCGTCACTATTTGACGATGTTGAGTTCTTGTAACTATGTGCGGATGAAATTTCAGTGATAACAGATGCCCCCTGATGGATGAGGTTAGAAGCATATGTATAGCCAAAATCCATCAATGTTTCTTCTACTGAGAATGTTCTTGTAAGAGAGAGAAATAGTGGGATCGTCTAGAGCGATCTGTTGGAGGGAAAAAGGAACCAGTAGGACCCGACCTTCCATGAGGTGTGTAAAATAGAAAACTATGTACAAACGAGGCGGGCATGCCCCATGCTCGTGTCATGTAACTCCAAAAAAGATGACTAAAGTGTTGGTGTGGACAACTACAGCGCCCTCGGGGGTGGTTGTGATAAAGGTAGAAGACAATTCTACAGATGGACATACTCTGAATAGTAGGCAGTGATTGCGTAATAAGTATCACTGATTATGTGGGCATTGATAGCCCAACCAAGTTCACAGGTCTTCGGCAAATGAAAGAACTAACTACAATAGTCGCAAAGTAATACCCACCGCAACATGAGAAAGTTTTTGCGTCGAATGTTATGGGGGTCAATGATAGTAGGGAGAAATGATGTTTCACCCTGTGTTGTCCGAGATCTCTCATTGAGTGGATAATGAGAATCAATATATTGTCGCCCTTCTAGAAAATTGTGCTGATGTCGACAAAACGGGGGACTTGACTCCCAGAAGAAAATGGCTTCGTGAAATCTACTAGCTGAGGTGAGGAAGTGGAGGAGGTACATGGACGAGGTCAAGATGTGGGAAGACTCAAGACTGCCCTTGGTTGGAGTATGTGTGAGATAAAAAGTGGCCACAAACGTTCAACGAGGTCGAGTGTCAGGGGGACGACAAGACCGGGGATAAGTTGTGCCAGAGGTGGGACAAGGTGAACAAATTCAGAGGGCAGAGGTAAGTGGCTTGTGGGGTACTCTAAAGATATGGAAGATGACGATAAGGGTGGATGATAAGTAGTGCTCGAACCAAGGGTGACATGGGTTGTGGTTGGCCAAGAAAGGGAAGTAGGTCACCCAAACGTGACGACAAAAAGGTAATGTAACGACTGAAAATAAAGGTGGTTGTACAATAAATAATGAATAATTGGGGGGAACTGTACAAATACGAAAACGGGTGCCCAAGTATGATATGGTGGGCCCGGGTAGGGAATAATTTGCTCGGATAACTAATGAAGGGTGGGGCCCCCATGGGTGGGTTTCTGTATGAGGTAGGTGAAATGAAGGGAGATTTACAGATGGGTAGATGGATTGTGGATGAAATGGAGGGTTCATGCTACTGCGGAGGTGCAACTCGACCATAGAACTGTGGAGAGATAATCTGGGAGTCCATTGGGAAAGCTAGCAAAATGAGGAGGAGTATGTGGTTGATTCACAACATGATGTAAGACTATCGGGACTCCCATCCCTAAAGAGTTTTGAAAATAGCATGAGTGTCAGAAGTGCCAAAAGGTGCTATGAATGGGACAACTCATGTGGGTAAGAATGCTACTGGGTGATAGTACCGAAGATGCAAATGGACGTGTGGGTACTACAAAGCTGGAAATGGGAATCCTAGAGGCAAATGTCAGTGGGAATGACTGGAAATGTAAGTGAGATTCAGAGGGAATGACTACATGCCAGTGCTAAGTATATACCTGAAGGGGTTGTGTCGATGTATGATGATCAAGTAACTGCACACATAAAAACCAAATACCCGGCGTGAACAATATCTGAAGAGAATCAAAGATATGAGCATGTATTTGATAAGTGTGAATATGCACATGCGTACGTGATCAGGGTATGAAAAATGGTGACCCGGGGGCTCAGGATGAAAAGAGGCCTAGGGACGGTTGTGATGTAAATGATGGGATGTTGATCTCGTGGCTGAAGACAAATCAAGAAATGGACACCGTGGGCTCCCAGAATGGTGAGTGGAAGTTTGGAAAAAAGGCCTATATATAGCTATAGGGCCCACATTGCCACCTCATTTGTACTTGCTGCTATAGTGATTGGATGAGAAGCATTCAGAGGAGACTGTGAGATTCGGGGAGGATGAGGCATCCGATTGAGGACCCACAAGCATCAGGTTAGTGGTCTGATCATCCTGCATAGTATTAGGATTTCATTTTTTGGGTAGGGGTTGTACGGAGGGCCATACAGAGGTGTTTAGGGGGTATGGGCCCCACATGCATGGGAAATTCGGTAATAGGCGCGTCCATGTGCGTGCTTGTCCACCGGATAAACGCGCATGGGGGCGCGGTTAAGGGAATTAAGGGCACGCATGATGGGCGTGCTTATTGGTTGAACAGGCACACACATGTGTGCTCCTGTCGGTTGAATAGGTGTGCATCTATGTGCGCCTGTATGGTGAACATGTGTTCTTGAAAGCGCGCATGTGTAGTGAACAGGTACGCACTCATGCACGCCTGTGTAGTGAACAGGTGTGCACATGTGTACGCCTATGGGGTGTATAGGCGTGCATGTGTGTGTGCCTATGGGTGGAAAAACTGTGCCTTGGAGGCAAGGTTGATGGGTAGAAAATGTGTCTTTTTGATGTTTTTGATTGTCCATGTGGTTGACTTAGGATGATTTTTTGTTGTGAAGGTGAGTTGTGTGCATGATGCCGATTGGTTGGCGAGAGAGGGATTGGTCCCAGCTGTGAGACGTCATGGATATTTAGGAGCCAGGCGTATGTGTGACTTTGGCAACCTCTGGGCTGCTTAAGTTCTTTGAGTTCCCCTTGATACAGGATTAGAAGTATCTCTTGCAGTTTATTATTCGGATGTGGAGTCCGGACCTGCACTGCTTCATAGTGCAGGGAGAGCAGATTCCCTTCACTGTGGTGGAGGACATGTATTTTCTGACTGGGCTACCATTTCGGGGAACGCCCCTACCGATGGAGCTAGTGCTACCTAGGGATACACCACTCGCGACGGTGGTCCAGAGATATTGTTCGAAGCCGAACTAAATCTCTGGCATAGTTATGAGCATTGGGGTGATGGTTTCCCTAGCACATCGCTGCATAGTAGTGATGATTGTGAGAGTGTATGGTTCACTTGCAACGCAGCGGATCAGCGGTGGCCAGTTGATGGTGATGGAGAGAGTGTTGGCTGGCGAGCATTTCCTGGGGGCTTATTCTGCACTCAAGGATGGTGGGGCAGTTGGACCACTGTCGGTCCACAGATACGGGGGAGTTTTCCTTTGGGTCCGTGGTTGAGGTAGTGGTCGACTGTGTTTCTTTGCCATGGTGGTGGTGAATTTGGCCACTTCTTCACTGCAGAGGCGACCCAGGTATGGTGGCAGATGCCGTAGGTGATATTACGGTACCCCTATGTCGGGGTTGACTTCCGGGATGATCTAGACGTGGTGCTACCTCCAGGGGAGGTGTTTGACCACCGAGGTATGTGGATGATGTTGATGTGTATGCTTTTCTATTTTTTGAGATAACATGCCATATGTATATGATATAGATGTTGATACTATCTGTTGTTGGTTTGTATGTGCAGATGTGGCACCCCGCGGGCACGAGGTGGAGTTACAGTGAGCGTCGGCTCATCAGGAGTCAGAGAGACTGTCACGGGGAGAGAGACGTCGACATGAGGACGTCGCGATGCCACCTACTGAGTCAGAGAGGGCAGTGAGGAGACGAAGTTTTGATGACCCTGGTGCTGGTCCATCACACGCTCCTTCGGAAGCTGTCGGAGTGGATTTTGAGGACATATACCATCATCTAGAGGTGGTGTTACAGGATGTTCCTGTGGGCATATGGTCTCGCATCTAGGATGAGGGTATCCTAGAGTAGTCTGTGGGGGTGTCGCCGCCATGGCGGGCCATAGTATGACGAGCAGCAGTGGCAGCTACGATGACGACCGAACGACTGCCGCTGGGGTAGGAGGGGCCAGTAGGGGGTGGACCACCACCGCCTAGGGTAGGTGGTGGTGGGCCACCACCACCTGAGGGAGGAGTAGGCGGTGGTGCTCTAGAGGCACCATGAGTGGTGCTTTATGCATTGATGTATATATATTATATATATATAGGCTGGTGAGCCCATTTTGTACCGAGGTGTTTCATTGGCCTGCGGATAGTTGTATTTTTTTATGTAAACAGTTGGATGGCACTGTGGGCCTTTCGATATATACATGAGTATACATTTTTGAGATCTATGTGGTGTTTACATGTGTTTTGTTAATGTATTGATGATGTCTAATCTATATATGTGATGACAGTTTGTGTTATATGTTTATGTATTTGTAGAGGTAGCTTGATGTGATATATGCCATTCTAACACAATATTCACTAGGTTATCCATAATTTGATTCAATTGTCTTGGAATATGTGTAAATGTAATGGAATCAAAATGTCAAGATAAAAGTCTAACCTGTAGGTATTTGTGAAAGAGGTAAGGATCACGAACGTGGTACACATTATTGAGCTGGAGTACGACTAGTTGAGAGTCAAGGAAGACGCTAAGGTGACGAACACGATGATGTTGGGCATCAGCCAAAAGGCCAATGATGGTGGTGTATTCAGCTTGGTTGTTGGTTGTTGACCCTAAACATATGCCACTCGAATGGAGCATTTCATGTGAGGGGGTGTAGAGAGCCGAAGCTGCTGAAGTGAGATTTTGTGTCCAACGGCTGGTGTCGTCAGCGTAACCGATGTGGTAGGCTGGTGGAGGAAGCATCTCTCAATAGCACAAAGGATAGTTTAGACATGAGGGAGGGAAAAAAGATTAAAAATGCTATAAAAGAAATAACCTAAAATTAGAATGACTACGTTTAAGCGTAGAATTTCTTGAGATATAACCCGTTGACGGGTTCTTTGAGAGAGAGGCCTTCAGGGGAGGCCAAGATGTATGCGCCTTTGGTGAGGCAATGTTGGATAATGTATGGGCCATGCCAGAGTGACTCAATTTTTCCGTGGCCAAAGGTATCATGAGCGATATCGTAAGCAAGGATGAGGTCGCCTTCGTGAAATGAGCAAAGGTTGACATGGCGATCAAAGGTAGCCTTGGATCATTTTTTAGCTGCCTCGTTGTTCTGTAAGGAAGATCGACGATATTCATCCAGAGACTCAAAGTTCAGAAAGTGTTGCTCCACTGGAGCAGTGTCGGGCAATAGCTCAATTGTGGTGCGTAAGGTGGGAATTTCACACTCGATGGGAAGAGTGGCCTCAACCCCATGGATTAGATGAAATGGTGTGAAACCAGTAGTTGTTTTCACTGCTATATGGTAAGCCCATAGCGCGGAAAATAACATATGATGCCAATTGGTTTTATGTTTATTAACCATGCGTTGTAACATGGTCTTGAGGACTTTGTTAACTGCTTCGACATGTCCATTAGACTGAGGGTAATATGGTGAGGAAAATTCGTCAGAGAACCCTAACCGAGATGAGATTTCGATGAAGATCTCATTCTTGAAGTGTTTCCCATGATCAGAAACGAGTTGGAGTGGTACTCCAAAGAGGGATATGACGTGGTTAAAGAAAAAATGTGTTGCAGTGTCAGCGGTGTTGTGGAAGGTGGGCATAGCTTCTGCCCATTTGGAGAAGTAATCAATGGCGACAACAATGTATTTGTGACCATTGCTAGAGGGGGGATTACAAGTCATGAAGTCAATGCCCCATTTACAAAAAGGGATGGCAGTGATGACGGGATGAAGAAGAGTGGGGGGAGCTCGGGCTTTATTGGCGTAGAGCTGACATTTCTCACATCGTTTCATGGCGTGAATGCAATCGTGAAACAAGGTAGGCCAAAAGTAACCAGCTTGAATAATCTTCTGAGCAGTGTATATGCCCAACAGATGGCCCCCACATGCACCAATGTGGCAATTGTTTAAAACTCTATCGGCCTCATCAATAGTCAAGCATCGCTGAAGAATGGTGTCGACTCCCCGTTGGTATAGGATGTCTCTGATGAGGAGGTAGCGGGGGGCCTGATGTCGAATACAACAACGATCATCTCGTGAAATGTGGTTACCAAACTTTTGAGTTCGGAGATAGACGAGGAGGTCACCGTACCAAGGATCATCCAGAGTGATGTAAAAGAGATGTTCGTCGGGAAAGTCGGTGTTGACGAGGGTACTAGTGGTGTCAGAGGGGAGGGTCGTGACAAGTTTGGCGAGAATGAGTACCTTCTTACTCTTAGGTGTTGAGAAGTTGAGGTCGTACTCCTGAAGGATAACGATCCATCGAGCAAATTTTCCATTAACTTGCCGACAACTAAGAAAGTACTGCATAGGGTTGGAATCTATGATGACCTTTGTTGTGCAAAGCAGAATGTAGTGGTACAGTTTCTGGACTGTGAGGACGACTGCAAGAGAAAGTTTCTCTTCGTGTTTATACCTCAAGTGTGGCCCTGAGAAGTTTTTACTAATGTAATAAATGACGTGCTCGCGATTTTCATCACTTAGCTGGACAAGAACTCTTGCTACTGATACAACTGATGCTGATACGTAGAGGATATAGTTGTGATTGTAGTCAGGTGCACTAATTAAAGGTGCATTTGAGAGTGTTGTTTTAAGATCATCAAATGACTGTTGGGCATGTTCGTCCCAATGAAATGGGATTTCATGACGTAGTAAATGAAGGAAACCATGGGCACGTATGGCATAGTCTGGGACAAATCATCGTAGAAAGTTAGCTTTGCCCTGTAGGCTTTGAAGTTGACGTAAATTCTAGGGAGGTGGAATTTCGGTGATAGCTTGGACTTTGAGGGGGTCCACTATAATACCGCTTTGGGAAACAATAAATCTGAAGAGGTGCCCTGTGGTGACATAGAACATGCACTTGAGAGGATTCAAGCGGATGTTGTACTGATGACACCGTTGAAAGATGATTCGTAAATCATCAAGATGTTGGGTGCGTTTCTTGGATCGATCTGTGAGGTCGTCCAAGTAGGCGAGGATGATATGAGCCAGATCATGAAAGATGTATGTCATAGCCCATTGGAAAGTTGTGCTGGCATTCTTTAAGCCGAAAGGCATGACACGATATGAAAAAGTACCCCAAGGGGTAGTAAATGCAGTTTATACTGATCAACTGGGTGGATTTGAATTTGATTATAACCAGAGAAACCGTCCATAAAGGATAGAGCCTCATGGCCTATGCAGTCGTCGATAACTTGATCGATGAAAGGCATTGGAAATTTGTCTTTGGGACATGCGTGATTGAGATCGCGAAAGTCTGTGAAAACACAGATAGTACCCTGTTTTTTGTTAACGGGTACAGGGTTGGAAACCCATGAGGTATAGGCGATGGGGTAAATGAACCTGACAATGCGTAATTTGTCAATTTCAGCTTTGATGGTTGCGACTTTGGATGGGTGTAGTGGTCATTGTTTTTGACGAACTGGTGTAATGTCAGGCCAGGTGTCGATGCGATGTTCAATGATAGAGGGATCGAGGCCAGGCATTTCTATGTAGGACCAGGCAAAAATATCCCGATATTCTTGGAAGAGGGCTTTATATGCAGTGATTTCCTGAGGAGTGCAAGTAGCTCCAATGGTGATTTCCTCGACGATGCCATTTTTAATGGAAATGTCGATTTTAATGGTGGGGGAAATGTTGGCCATGTTGCCTTCTTCAAAAGAATCAGGGGCTTGAATGGGGTTTTTGAACCAATCGATAGGCCCTGATGGGATAAAATCCTTGGTTTCGACCGTGTAAATGGGGTTTTGGTTAGGAGGCATGGAGGCTTCTTGTGGAGAGAAGAGTGCGCGGTGGTGTAGCACATCCCAGGGGAGGTCTGGGTGGTTTAATTATTTGAGTATTTCTTTGTCGCATTGGAGGTGATGGGAATACAAGGGGTCATGAGGGGTGATATCGGTGATGGTGTTTGTGTGGTTTCCCCCTGGTGAAGAAGTAGGGGGAACAATGTTAGGAGATGGTGAGGGTTCACTCGACAAAAACCATATATTGAAGTACTGAGGGGTACCCGTGTCAGTTGGGTGTAAAATGTTCGTAGGGGAATGAGTGGGAGAGTTGGGGGGGTTGGGGGGTGAATCCTTAGATAAGTCATCTAAGAACCATGGAGGAATTGTAAGGGCCTCGGGTTCAGGAGAAATGACATGAAGATCCGCTAGTGACAAGGTAATGTCAATTATCGCCTTTGCGGGCAGTTGAAGCAGGACCAATTGGCGTTGTCTGTGTTCAAGGATCATAGGACACTGGTATGTAAAATGAGCTAATGAATTGCAGAGAGATCAAGGGTGTCTCATACGCTCATTGACTGAAGCGGTGACATACCGGATGTCAGTGATATTGGTGGAGGAGGATGTAGCAAGACTGGGGTTGCTCTAAAAGCTCTGGCGTACTGCGGCTAATGTCTACCGAAAGTGTGGTAGTGCTGGTCAATGGTGGGTATAATGGCCATACTCTGAACATATAGTGCAAGAGAATTTGGTCTGCAACCCTTTACTACTGGAAGGGGGGGTGGTGGTGGCAGGACTGGCCGTAGTGGCGAGTGTTGGGGGAGTGTGATTGAGTGGGATCAAATTTCGTAACTCAGGTAGAGATGGGCAATTGTTGGTTTGGTGTCCCTCTTTCTCACATAGTGCGCAAGGAGGGTGGATGCATGGAGGAAGGGGNGGTGGGAGTAAGTATGGGAATCAACATGGGTATTCCTTATTTTTTGGGGGTGAGGGATGGTCGAGGAACCATATATGGTGGGTGTAAATACCAAACTGAGATTTCTAACACCATATTGGGTAGTGTGAGCGTTGTGACTACCTGAAAAGCTTCGATGCCTGGTGGAGGGTAAAAGAAGGGAATTTGAGTGATGGCTTGGGGAACTATCTCCCAAACTAGGATATGTCCTTGGGGAGAGGTGGAATCATGGACTGGTGGGGTCGACGAGTGTCTAGGAGGTTCTTGAGGGGGGGGGTTTGTGACGAGTGGGACGTTAGATATGATAGAGGCCTCTGTAGGAGGAAGGGTATTCTCTGTGTGAGTTTCGTTAGATGATATGACACATACTTGATTGGAAGGATGAAGGAGTGGTGGTGCTCCATGGTATGTTCCTAACAAGGATGGATCTTTAAAAATCCTAGGACCCATCTCGATGAGTGGATATGTGTCGTGGCTTGTGTGAATGAGAGGAAGAATGTTATCGATGTTGGTGGATGGGTTAGGCTCGTAATATGAGACTTGGTCAATAGTAACGATCTTCCCATTGTGGGGGAACATCATTGTCCGAAAGATGGAAGATGCCACTGCCTTCATAGCGTACATGTAGCTAGGACCGAACAAGATATTATAATTGAGAGGGGCATCGATAACTTTGATGTCGATGAGAATAGTCTTGCCCCTGAGTTCGACAAGGACATTTTGGAAGAGCCCTTCAGGAGAGGATGGTCGCCCTGTCATAAGCTCGTAAGGTGATGGCAGAGGGAATGAGTTTGAGGGAACCAAGCTTCTTCCATACCGTTTTGGACATAATGCATGTAGATGCACCTTCATCGATGATACACCGATGAACTGTGATGTTCCATATTTTTACTGGTATTTGAAAAGCGATCAAGGTGGGAAGGCGAGGTTCTCTGCTATCAATATCAAAGGTAATGAGTCAGGTATCTGCGGGGTCGACCACCCCCAAGGCAGAAAGTAAGGATTTCCGCTGAGTAGGACAAGTTTGGAGGACCTCCAAGACTGACATGGCAGAAGGGGATTGTGCTAAGTCATCTACCAAACTATAGTTATGAGCTACCCTAGCCCGTGGGTTGTGGACATTCCTGCACAATGGGATGTGAGGGATGCGAAGCGGTGGTTCGGCGGAAGGGAGAGGAATCACTAATAGGGGTACCTTCGGTGTAGGGTTTGTATCTAGAGGTATAGGAGGAGACTCAGCGGGTGCATGATATTGATGATTACGTGTTTGCAGAAGTATTTCTTCCTCACTAGTGAGGAGAATTGTGTGATCTGCTGGATTGTTGGGGTTGAGGTATTTTCCCACCTGAGGTGGAGGATGATGTGGGTCCTGTTGGGTGTTTATCACACCTGGATGTGGAATAGGATATTGCAACACGATAGGAGGGGGTTGTTGCACGTATTGTTTTGGTTCCTGCTGAGGGGCAGGCAGTGCTGGAGAATGGGGAAGACTACCAGACTCTTTAAACCATTTGAAATAAATGATTTGGGGGAAATGATGAGTGTAATGGCTGAACTCACCACAAAGGGCACAAGGGAATTTGGTTTTAACATTATTGTTATTTCTCCCTTGATGTTTATTATTATTTCCCCCCTGGGGGTTTTGGTTCCCTTGGTTCTGGTTTCTCCCAGTGGATTGGTGTTGTGGGGGTTGATTCCTTCCTTGACCTGGGTTGTTGTTATTCATGTTTCATCCTTTATTTTTGGCATTGTTTGATGGATGGGTTGGATTGGCCGTATTTAGCTGTTCAAAATTTTGGTATTGTTGAACGACAGAGGGTTGAACAAAATTTAGCCCTGCATGAGGATGTGGGGGAGACATGGGTTGTGGAGGACCAGGAAATGGGAAGTATAGATTCTATGGTGGTAAGGATCCATAAGGTACATAGGAAGGTGTAGTTCTTTTGCTAGTACTATAAGTTGAGGTAGAATGGTGTGAGTGTGTTGTGAACCTGACCCTTGAGGGGGGCTAGGTGGGTTGGTGCTTCCTCCTTGAGAGGAAGTGGGTCCTCTGCTTCCATGTAAAGGAGACTGAGTGAACAGATGGCCTTGGGAAGTGGACCCAAGTAATGTAGAACCAAGCAGAGATGATCCTAAAACAGTAGCACTCACAGGAGTGTGTGAAGGAGGTGTGGATGAGTGGGCAAGACCAGACACTCCCCCTAAGATAGGAGATAGGTTTAGTAGGCGTCGTGAATGACAGGGGTTCTATGGTTCCCCTATGATGTCCGACTAGCTGCGTGAATGTGTGCAAAGAGTGGTGAGATTAATATAGAAACAAGAGCCTTTGCGTTGATTTTTACACAATATATATCCAAATCAAACTGTAATCAGAGGTGCATCATACATAAAATGTGTTTTAAAAAAGAAACATATATATGTGGGTAAGTGGGTTTTGTCCACATGGGGAATCAAAAGAAGGCAAATGCTCATGTCCTAGAAGATGTAACGTCCTTCCTCTCAAATAGTACTAGATCTTCCAATAGTACTCAATAGTGGGGTCTGAAGTCACTGAAAGAGAAACTAGTGAAGGATGAAATAATTGGTTATAATGAGGGGTAAAGGGGGAATATCCCGAAAGAGCTGGTGATATTTCCCAATAGCCACACAAAATCCAATCAAGGTGCAATTGCAGCCCACAATTGCCACCTAGGTATATGTCCTAAAATTTGGTCACTAGGTACCTTGGTCAAAGTGCGACATTTAGATTTTCGGCCTAAGAAATGGGTCACTGGCTGGATCCCGTCCAAGAGGTGGGTGCCTCAAGGGGGGATGCACAGAACAACTGAACCTCGACCTTCAACCCTTCACGGGTATCTCTCTGCCTTATGGTATTAGAAACACTTGACTTGGAGGATTTTCAGTTCCCTATTTGACAACTTCTATGGTTTTAACAATGTGAGAACTAGATAATGGGGAGTTATTTGGATTCCTATCCCCGAAATCCTACCTAGACTAAAAAATTTCTTTTGGCACCTCTTGTGGAGGAAAACTTAGTGTTTTTTTAGAAAGATTTTAGATGTAGTTGTTTTGGGAGGTTGGGGGTGCAAATCAACCTCGTTGATTAAAATGGGAGTGGATAGTTTCATCAAGAAAAGGGTGGGGTATTTTCGGAATACCTTTGGAGGAAACTTACTTTGACCTCCACATTTCAAGAAGAAGCTATGTGAGTGATAAGTGACTTTTGTGTGTGAGTGAAAGTGTGCCAATTTTTAGTGAATTAGGTGTCACCTTGCTGCATGTGGACTTCGCTTGGTCCTTACAAGTGTTTGATTACCTAATTAACTAAGTGTCTTTGGTACAAACTTGTGTAATTCAAAAGTCCCTACGAAGCTAGCATGTGGACATGTGGGTCCATTACTATCCCTTTAACTCCCTATTGTGATGTAATCTAAGAAAATCTTTGAAACTATCCTAGATTGATCATGTGGGCATGTATGGGCCCGTTACAAAAACTCTAAACTTCCAAAGTGATTTGATCTAAGAAAGAAAAATTCAAACACTATCCTATCTTTGTAGCATGTGGGCATGTATGGGCTCGTTACAATATTAATATGTGTTTGAAAAGGTAAACTAAGAGGAGTCCCAAGAAGGGTTGTTGTCCTCTCCTAAAGGTTTTAATGTTCTTAAGGGAGATGAAATCGTTTCACAACCTTTTTCTGATTCTCAAGATCGCTTGGAGGCACGAGAGAAGAGCATACTAAGTGATTTTTATTCAACTTCTAGTCCCAATACAAGTTAAATGTGATTAAAAATGATTTCCAACTTATCTTGTGAGTCAAAACAAGCCATCTATGTGGAAAAAAGAAAAGAAGGGAAATTTATTTTATCCTCCTAAGTGCCTATGTGTTTTTGACTAACCCCTTTATATGATGAAGAGACTAAGTGTGGTATAGATTTAAAACATGCTTGAAATCATTTTTAAGAAGGTAAATGGCCTTCCCCACATCTCAACAACTTTACAATGTGAAGTTTTTCACAGATGTGCAGGTCTCAGTGGAGACAGAGGCGCACGGAGCACATGTGCGCGAACAGAGAAAAGTTAACAGGCGCACGTGCGCAGAACAGAGTTGTGAATCAGGCGCATGTGTACACGATGCACGTCTGTGGGCCTAAAAAACACGCATATATGACACACGACCGAGAATGAAAAATACGAATGGATTTCTCTCAATTCAACTTGGAATTAGCTGCTTGGCAGGTCGGCCTAGGCCGGTTAATGTACCTGCAAGTTAAACAAACTAAAAGAAGAGCAAGAAAAACCCAAATGGGGTAGGAAATTGATACCTTTCCCCAGTGGAGTCACCAATTTGTTGCACCTCTTCCATAAACTTAGTGAGTAAAATAAATGTGCTTGCAAGCTCAGTTGGGTCTGTTGAGTAGGACAGCTGCAAGGAAAAGAGTTAGGGAAAGAAAATAAAAAACTACAATTAAGAATTAAACTAAGAAATGCAATAACAACTAAATTCATGAGGATAGGGACATAGAAACAAAAAGAACCATAAGACCCATGTCACCAATGTTGAGGCTGATCTATTAGTGAAAAAATACACCAAGAAGAAAGGAGACTATGAGTCCCTTCTTCCTCCAAGGGAGGTCTCTTGGACCCCCAATAGGTAGATCTTCTTACAAGAAAGAAAAATGGAAAATGATGAAAGAACTCTTTACAAATCCACTCAATGGGTGAGATGGATTTCCCAATGCAATGGTGCAAATATGCTCTTGATAAGGATGGAGTCCTCAAGAGAATAGAGGCAGCATAACATTACTTTGAATTCCTTGAAAAATGAGGTGCATCCATGGCCTTTTTATATCATTCCTTTGAACTATTGTTTAACTGATTTGTAGTGTGAAAAGAGGCTAATTAGGGCATTTCAAGGTCTTTGACCAGCCATCCAGTCGAATCCAGTCCAAATTTGAGGGTCAAATCGGCTTGGGAACTGAACCATAAGTGGGTGGGAGGTCGACCACTCTCATAAATGCGTCGTTTAGCAGGTGCGTGACTTTTTGCGATAACAGTGGTGCATCGTGCGCATGTGCACGATTTCTGCGTTCTTGTTCTGTGCATGTGCACGCGTGCCCAATGTCTTCATAGTGCCCTTCAATTTTTCACTACTTTGTGACGCAACCAAACTCCTCGGAGTATGACCGCTCTCCTCAGGACCTTCTTTCATTCACGGCTCGAAGAACTCAACGTTTCTTCTATTTCCCTATCGGGAAATCTGCACCCCACAGGTTTTCTTCGGCTGTAATCCTCTCTTCTTCCTTTTGGAGGATTGGCACTCATGACTTCACGAGTTCAACAGTCGAGCGCTACACCCTCGGATCTCCAAGACCCGAGACCCGATGCCTTAGTCGACGCTGACTTGCTCTTCATCTGTCAGGACTTCGCTCAATCGTGACTTCGCTACTCACGACGCTAAGGCCTCAGATTTCCATATTTCGATACCCGATGCACTGAAACGCCGATACGACCTTATCGTGCTTTTCGCGACTCGCGACCTCACGTCCTCGTAACTTAGAGTTCCCAATACTTAGGTTCTCACCCTGCAAACTTCCGAGTTCGTGAGATCTCCCGATCTCTGCCAACTGTCTTCCACTTACTCTTGTGGTCCAACACGACTTATGTAACCACCTGAGATATCACGTGTTGCAAGCTCGTGACTCCCGTCACCAAGTCTTGGACACTTTCCTCACGAGATCCCAATAGGCGATCTCTCAAATAATACAACGATCCTGGCTAACTTGTATCAACGCTCTACCCTCCTGAGCTCAGAATCTTTAGATGCTTCCGTATGAAATCTCCTTGCGCCTCCAAAAGATTCAACGACCCACAGAACTTCACGAAATCTCCTCAGAGGATTTTGACCGTCCATTATTCCTTGTGAAAACCACGAAAAGGAAGAAGTGTCTCTCCCCGAGACTCGTTGTCTTCTCGCCAACCTGTGACACTTCCCTCGATTGTTCAATGGCAACTTCCCCTGTGCTTTATCCTTCAATGAGTTCGAAGGCCTACTCCTCCTGATCTTTCTTGCAATTCTCAATTAATTAGAAGGAACTTTGCACGCACTCTTTGCAGCAAAACTTCAACAACATCTAAGTGTTGAAGTTGCTCGACTCTGCGCACTCCGGCAGTAGCAGTCTGTTGATACCTTGCTCAGAATCGCAGCTCTGAGACTTAGCTTGGCCTGCACACTCCTTGCATGGCACTATGCTTATCTTCACTCTCGAGGAAATGAGAACAAAAGCTATCTCTAAGTGAACCCTTCTGTAAACACACTCCTTGCAGACAATTCGACTGCACTCCTTGCAGGAATTTTCTAACTCACTTAGAGAAACAATTGAAACTCATTCACTCACCCTCTCAGACTTCATTTCAACCATGAAATCACATACATAGCATATATAAAAGCAAATGTATGAGAAGAAACAAATATTCATGAGCATAACATCAATACACAACGAATAGACACATAACCATGGATTTGAATCAAAGCTTTCTTCTATTAATTCAATATCTGTACATGGATGTTCTTTACACAGCTCTCTTCTTGCTCTTCCCTTCTTTCTCCTATTGCTAATGTTACAATGATACAATGAGGGTGTCTATATCCATTTTCCCTCTTGAATTCTAAAGCTATCAAATCTATAATTAAATTCTTATCTACCAGCATTAACTATCTTAAATGCCTCATCTACCTAAGGATGAGAGCTATCCACTCAAGGTCCATTACAATGTACACGTGAGCCTTCATAAATGGCTTCATTAAAGACTTGCGCAACAATCCAAAAGTATTTTCAAAATGTGTGCTGGCTTATCCAGCTGTCTTCCGCTCCACGCTGGCTCGCTTGATGAGTTGGTGATGCTCCTGCATCATACTCCTCGGCTTAAAAAAATTCATGGGCTCCTGTCCATGAGCTCCTACATGGTCTGTCCATGCTTTTGTATCACTGCTTTGCTTTCCCAGTTGGCATCTTCCACTGGGTGATTCTTCCACTTGACCAGATACTCATAGTATTCTTTTCTCCTAGTATTTTTACCCACTCTTTTGTCCAGTATGAACTCCATTTGTGGATTTTCTGCTACTGGAAATTGCTTCACCCATTGAATTATTGGCTCCTTAGTTCCAGTCTCTGCTTCTCCAGCCCTGTATGGTTATAAATCTGCAATATTAAATATCAGATATATTCTGATGCCATCCGGCAACTCAATCTCATAAGCATTCTCTCTGAACTTTCTCAAGACCTTGCATGGCCCAATTCTCTTCATTTTTATCTTTTTGTATGTTCCTCTCGGGAACCTTTATTTCCTCAAATGTGCCAAAACAAGATCCCCAACTTCAAACTGAAGTTGTCTCCGATGTTGATCTGCTCTGCGCTTTTACTCCTGATTTTATTTCAGTAGTCGCTCCTTCACCCTGCTGTGAAGTTCTTTCATTCCCTCAGCAAATTCTTCTGCACTAGCGCTGCTAGTAGCAGTCTGTTCTGAATCTCTCAGTTCATAAACTCCTCTAGGTTTCATCCCATATACAACCTGAAATGGACTTCTGTCTGTGCTCCTGTTCACTGAGTCGTTGTATGCAAACTCTGCTTGTGGTAATATGTTATCCCAGCTGCTATGGTGCTCTGTCACCAAGCTTCTCATTAAGTCTCCCAAACTTATGTTGACCACCTCTGTCTGTCCATCTATCTGAGGATGATAAGCTGAACTAAACACCAAGTTAGGTCCTATCTTCTTCCATAAGGTCCTCAAAAAATTCCCTATGAATTTTGTGTCTCTGTCCGAAACTATTCTTTTCGGCAATCCATGAAGTCAAATGACCTCCTTGCAAAACAAATTCGTGATGTGAGTCACATCGCTGGTCTTCTGGCATGGAATAAAATGTGCCATTTTTGAAAACCTGTCCACCACCACAAAGATGGAATCAACACCTCTTTGTGTCCTCGGCAAACCCAATACAAAATCCATGCTGATCGCCTCCCATGGTCTCTCTGGTATGGGCAATGGTTGATAAAAACCCACATTCTGCTTCCTCCCCTTCGAATGCTGGAAAATCCTGCATCTGTCAACAAATCACTTGACCTCTGCTCGCATACCTGGCCAAAAATATGATTCGCTCAACTTCGCGAATGTTTTGTCATGGCCAAAGTGCCCTGCTAATCCATCACTGTGATTTTCCTTCAACAGGTTCTCCCTCATGGAGCAATTCGGAATACACAGTTGATTGCCTCTAAACAACAATCCCTCCTGGATCATGTAGTCTATCCAAGGGCTTCTATCTCTAAGAACTAGATTCTCAGCTGCTTCATACGCTTCTGCAAAATCTGCATCTTCTGCGTACATGTCCCTGAGATTTTCATAACCCAATGTTTTGACTCGGAATTCCTACAGCAACAAACACTTCCTGCTCAAAGAATCAGCCACCTTGTTAGCAGTACCCAAAATATTCTTAATCAGAAACGTGAAATTCTGCATATACTCTACCCATTTGGCATGTTTCTGATTCAACTTCTCCTTTGAGTCACAAACTTCATGTTGGTAAATATTGCACAAACAACGAATACGTGTTGGCAATAGACAGCGAATCAGCGAATGGTTGTCATTGATGGCAACAGTGAAGATGACAGGAAAACATAAGACAAGTTCAGAGAGGTGAATGATCAAAAGCAGTGAATGTTCGAACGTAGCGAGAGCCATTAGATTTGGTGCAGGGTTGCCGACATTTGTCAGATCTACAGAAGTTGCGAGGGAGATAAGCCTCGGGAGCAAGAAGAGAGGTCCCGACATGAGGAGTTTCCATCGGGATATCAACCATCGGGAGATCGGAGTTCTCAAGGTCGTGAGAACCGGGACATTGAAAGTCTCAAAATCCTGACATAATCGGGACCGTCCATTTGGAAGCACGTGTGGTAGTGATCGGGCGTCATCGGGAGAAGCTCGAACGGAGGCTTCATCGAAGAATCGGGATATCGGAGATCCCGGGAGAAAAGGTTTTGTGCATTGGAAAATCACGATACATGATTTCCCGATAAGTCCTAGGAGCGTGTGGCCACACCGACTATCAGGAGGACAGGTGGAAGATTTTAGCGACCGGCAAAAGGACCGTTGACAGGTCAATGACTGGGACCCATCGGAGGATCGGGAATCGAAGAATTGTGAGTCTTGTGGACAGGCGCATCGTGGTATTGGAAACCCTGATTAGTGGGGGCCAGCTGTTAGTATGAAAGGAGCGTCGAGATTTGGACGATCGAGAATCACGCGGGTGTATGTATTGAGGTATCACAAACCCCGTAGCCCCGACGGGGCAAGGTTGTGGTCAGAGAGTGACATTCACGTTGACCGGGAGCTAAGCTCAGGAGGGCTATCATATGAAAGGAGTGTCAGGATTTGGATGATCGGGAATCATGCGGGTGTATGCATTGAGGCATCACAAACCCCGTAGCCCTGATGGGGGAAGGTTGTGGTCATGGAGTGATGGTCACGTTGACAGAGAGCTAAGCTCAGGAGGGCTAGCGTATGAAAGGAGCGTCGGGATTTGGATGATCAGGAATCACGCGGGTGTATGCATTGAGGCATCACAAACCCCGTAGCCCCGACAGGGTAAGGTTGTGGTCACGGAGTGACGGTCACGTTGACCGGGAGCTAAGCTCAGGAGGGCTAGTGTATGAAAGTGTTGAAACCCGATTTAAAAGGCAAGAATAATAAATATTATCCAACGGTGTGGATAAAGCTTGAATTGATCGGAGGGTTACTGTTCTTCCACACACATTTAACTCTTTCAGTTACAAATCCGTTAGTGAAACAGACTCATGATTGCAAATTAGTTGTCGATTAGTTGGCGTTTCGGTTGGCTGGACAGTTGTCGTCATTTTGCCCAAGGAGTTGGGAAGTTGAAACATTGTGCCCGTGTGTATAAAAGAAGATGAACCAGACTGTGTCGGATTGGATGTGCTGGTGAGGAAAGGAATGAAACAGTAAGGAAGAATACATAAGAGGATATGTGATAAGAAAGGAAGCAGATGTGCAGAGTGAAATGGAATGCAGAGAAGAATAGCAGAGCAAGAGAAAACATAAAGCAGAATAGAAGAATAGGTCAGACTTACAGAACAAAGAAAGGAAGGTAAGAATTGATTTATCAGGGAAATTATCTGTGTATTCATTATTTTTACATTTTAGGGAGGTTGGGAGGTGCTCGGGAGGACTGTTTTCCTCAGAGGTTCAAGTAGGTGCTTGAACACAGGGATTTGTAGCTTCCATTTGGTTGCAGCCAGAGAAACCAGGGTGGCAGGGTGGTGCTAGGGAGAACAAGTGTTCTCTGTTATACAGGTTGGAGCCTGTGTAAATGGAAGTTGGGGTTTCCATCCAGTTGGTGCTGGAACATTTAGGAATTTAGTGCTTCCATCCAGTTGGTGTTGGAATATTCAGGGAGTTGGTGCTTCTTTCTAGTGGGTGCTAGAGAAACCAGAGAGTTGGTGCTCTCAAACAAGTTGCATCTTGTAAAACAGAGGTAGCAGCCTCACATTGATTTGGTGCTCAATTGTAAATGATGTACATAACTGAAAAAGACTACCTATCATTTCAAAGAAGAAGAGTTTTTCTCCCTTTATGGGTTTCCTCGTGAAAATCTGTCTCTGTGTGTACTTTATGTGTGACTGATGGTCTTTACTTTTACTGTCGATATGTTGTATATTGTTGATGATCACTTGAAGGAATATTAATAATGTTTAAAAGGTATAAAATTGTTTAAGCTCATAAACAACTGATTCACCCCCCCCTCTTAGTTGTCTTAGTATTTCCAACAATTGGTATCAGAGCCAGGTTCCATTTTATTTAAAGCTAGATCTGTAAGCTTAAACATGACAAGTCATGAAGGGACTTCAGCCTCTAAGCCCCCTCTATTTTTGGAACAAATTTTTCCTTCTGGAAGATTAGAATGATAACATATTTAATGGACTTGGGTGTTGATGTTTGGGATGTAGTAGATACTGGATATACAAACCCTGTTGTGCTAGCCAACAAGGATGATAAGTTAGAGTTTATATTTAACGCTAAGAGGATGAATGCTATCTTGAATGGACTTGTTGAAGCTGAGTTTGTAAAGGTGATGCATCTTGATACTGCCAAAGCAATGTGGGATAAACTTATTAACAGTTATGAAGGAAATGAGAAAGTAAAAGGTGCCAAACTTCAAACATACAGATTGAAATTTGAACAACTGAAGATGAATGAAGATGAAACAATTAGCAAGTATTTTTTAAGAGTTGAAGAACTTGTAAATGCGTTGAAGGGCCTTGGTGAGGAGTTTGAGGATTCACTCTTAGTTCAGAAGATTTTAAGATCTATGTCTGATAAATTTAATCCAAAAGTCTCTGCAATAGAAGAATTAAATGATCTTAAAACTCTGTCCATTGATCAACTTCTAGGAACCCTAACTGCATATGAAATGATAATTAATAAATATAAATCCAGTACTAGAGAAGCCTCTTTTAAAGCAGACAACAATACTGATTCAGAATTTGATGACATTGAAGCAAAATTTGTGAGGAGGTTAAAGAAAGGATCGGGAAAATATCAAGGGAATTTGCCCTTCAAATGCTTTAACTGTGGTAAGATAGGTCATTTTGCATCTAAGTGTCCCCATCAGAAAAAGGACCAGAAGTCTAATGATGAAAATAAGTACAAGTACAAGAAATATAATAAGAAGAAAAGTTTGTTGCAAATAATCACAATTCCTCAGAAGACACCGATAGTGACTCATCCGGTGAAGATAAGGAAAATGACTTTGTACTTATGGCCAAAGAGGATCATGATAATAAAAGAACAAGTGGTAATGATAATGAGGAAGAAGCTGTGGTGGATTTGGAAGGAGAACTAATTAGCGCACTGGAAGAAATTGATAGACTCAGATCTAAAAACAGAAAGCTAAAACAATTGTTAACACAATTTGAAAAAGACAGTAAAAAACATGATGAAGATTTTGCTCTGCTGAAAGTGGAATTAGAAGAGGCAAAGAAGATAGAAGATATACTGAAACAACAAATGTCAGAGAAGAAACTTAGGTGTGAAGCCCTAGAAGAAGAAATAGTAAAGACTAGAAAAGAAATGGAGAGTTAAAACAATTGTTAACACACAATTTGAAAGACAAGAAAAAACATGATGAAGATTTTGTCATCGAAGTGGAATTAGAAGAGGCAAGAAGATAGAAGATATACTGAAACAACAAATGTCGAAGAAACTTAGGTGTGAAGCCCCAGAAGAAGAAGAAGTAAAGACTAGAAAAGAAATGGAGAAATTCAAAGGACTCAGACATCAAAATCTGCCAAGTATAAAAAGCATCTAAGAATTCAACCTCCATTCTAAATCAACAAAGAAATTCAAAGCTGAAAGATGGATTGGGATATGAAGAAGGATCAGCAGTGATCATCCAAGTAACACGTATCTTCAATTTTGTCAACTCAAACATTGACAATACCACTCGCTGGTAAAACAAAGAAAGAAAAATCAGCCATCAAGATGGAAAGAAAGGAAAAACCCTTAACGGACTTAGACCGAAAAGTTTATCGGCATGAAAGAAACTGACCTCCTCAAAGAACATTTAATTTTCAAGGTACAAAAATCTCCTCTATGGTTGGCTTCTTCTCGCCTAATTTTATCATCACAATGTTATAAACTGTTCTATAAGATTTCTATATGAACAATCAAGATACTCCAATGAATAACCATTTCCACAACAAAGATTGAGACAACCACGTACTCATAAATCATGAGATGACCTATGTATGATTACGTGCGGAGACACAATAACAATTATGAGCATAAAAGTCGTTATGATCCCTTATTGTGAACCATAATGTTACAACTATCATAATTATGACATAAAGCCTAGACTGGCCATTTAAAGAACTACAATCTAGACTTGAACTCCAATCGCTGAAAATGTCAATGTCTAGAAGAAGAAAGTAGATGACAATGTGGACTACGCTTATCAGCCCAAAATAAAAAGAACTCTCGTATATTGATAGTGGATGCTCCAAACACATGACCTGAGACGTATAAGTTTCTAACTCTAAGTGATAGCAAATCAGGGAATGTAACTTTTGGAAATGATGCACTAGGAAAGGTGAAAGGTAAAGGAATTGTGAGTTTGAGTAAGGGAAAAAGAAAAGCTCAAGATGTGCTTCTTGTAGAGAATTTGAAGCATAACCTGCTTAGTGTCAATCAAGTCTGTGACCGAGCATGTGAAGTTGTTTTTACCTCTAAAGACTGTAAAATCAAATCTGTGGATTCAGATAAGCTAGTTGAAAAGGGTATAAGAACAAAAAACAATGTCTATGTTTTAAAAGAAGAAGATGAAGAAGAATGCAACTTAAGCAAATATGATGAAAGTTGGTTGTGGCATAGGAGACTTGGTCACCTAAATTTTGATCACATAATCAAGCTCAAAAAAAATGGGGCAGTAAAAGATCTTCTGAAGATATCAAAGCCATATGACTCTGTCTGTAAGTCCTGTCAGATAGGAAAGCTTACTCGCACTCAATTTAAATCGAAAAACTTTCCTTCAACAGAAAAACCTCTCCAGTTAGTACATATGGATCTATGTGGACCATCAAGGAAAGAAGGTATAGGAAAAGAAAATTACTTTATGTTGATTATTGATGACTATTCCAGACTAGCTTGGGTTGCCTTTTTGAAAGAAAAATCTAAAGCACTTGAAAAATTTAAAGTGTTTAAGGCTTTGACTGAGAATCAAACAGGAAAAAGGTTAAAGGAAGTAAGGTCTGATAGAGGAGGAGAGTTCAGTTCTGGAAACTTCAAAGAATTCTGTGACAAAAATGGGATCAAAAGAGAGTACACAATTCCAAGGACTCCACAGCAAAACAGAGTTGTTGAGAGGCAGAAAAGGTCAGTACAGCAAATGGCAAGATCTATGATGAATGAAAAGAACATACCTCAGACATATTGGGTGGAAGCAATTCAAACAGTTGTTCATATCCTTAACAAAGCTCATCTCAGACCACACAGTGACAAGACCCCTTATGAACTTTGGTTTGGAAGACCTGCTTCAATAAAACATTTCAAAGTTTTTGGGAGTACATGTTATATCAAGAACAATGATGAAAATATTAGCAAATATGATGATAGGGATGATGAAGGTATCTTCTTGGGTTATGCTACAAACAGTAAAGGATACATATGCTACAATAAAAGACTGCATAAACTAGTTGACTGTATAGATGTAAAAGTTGATGAAGAAATTCCAGTCAGAAATGTAAGCAGTGTTGAACCAAGAACAAAAGATATAGTAGAAGATGAAGATGAAAAGGTCCAAGGATCATAAAGAGAAGAGTCTGGATCAGATGAAGATATGAACATTCAAACTGACATAAATCAACAGAAAGAAGCAAAATCTCCTCTCAGAATTATTAGAAAGAATCATCCTGAAAATCAGATAATTGGGGATATAAATGAAGGAGTTCAAACAAGAAGGAAACTGATTAAAGACTCGGAACAATCTCATGTTTCCTTTTTATCTATGACTGAACCTAAAAATTTTGAGGAAGCTAGCTAGGAAGATAATTGGATTAGAGCAATGAATGAAGAGCTTGATTAGATTGAGAAGAACAATACTTGGGAGCTTATTCCTAGACCAGAAAATAAGAATGTAATAGGTTATAAATGGGTGTTCAAGAATAAAATGAATGACAAAGGTCAAGTTGTTAGAAATAAAGCTAGATTGTTCTATAAAGGATATTCACAAGTTGAAGGTCAGGACTTTGATGAAACTTTTGCACCAGTGGCAAGATTGGAAGCTATCATAATGTTTCTTGCTTATTCTTGTCATAAGAATTTCAAAGTTTATCAGATGGATGTTAAGTCAGCGTTTCTTAATGGAGATCTAGAGGAAGAAGTATATATGGAGCAACCTGAAGGATTTTCATTGACAGACAATCCTAATTATGTTTGTAAGATGAAAAAGGCCTTATATGGACTAAAACAAGAACCACGAGCTTGGTACTCTAGACTGGACAAATTTCTACAAGAAAAAGGGTTCAAGAAAGGTACTGTTGACAGTAACCTTTACATTAAGTCTGAAGGTGATGATTTACTAGTTGTTTTGGTTTATGTAGATGATATTATTTTTGGTTGTACTAATGAATCATCTGTCTAGTGGTTTTCTAATTCTATGCAAACATAATTTGAAATGTCCATGATAGGGGAACTGTCATATTTTCTTGGGTTACAAGTAAAACAAAGCTCTGCAGGAATTTTTCTTTCTCAAGAAAAATATTTGAAAGAGATATTGAAGAAATTTCAGATGGAAGATTCCTCTACAGTCAACACACCTATGGTGGTTGGTTGCAAGCTGAGCAAAGATGATATCTCACCTGATGTTGATCAAATGACATATCATTCAATGATAGGTAGTCTTCTGTACATCACAACATCTCGTCCTGATATAATGCAAGCTGTTGGAATGGTAGGTCTTTTTCAGTCTTCTCCTAAACAAAGTCACTTGGTATCTGTCAAAAGAATATTCAAACATTTGAAGGGAACAATGACTTATGGACTATGGTATCCTAGAAATCAGAATTTCCAATTAGCTTCTTATTTAGATGCAGACTGGGCAAACTGTGTTGATGAGAGAAAAAGCACCAGTGGAGGAGCATTCTTTGTGGGTGACTCATTAGTTGTATGGCTTAGTAAGAAGCTAGGATCTATTTCATTATCCACTACAGAGGAAGAATACATTGCTGCTGCTACTTGCTGCACACAAATTTTATGGATGATACAAACTCTTGCAGATCTAAAGATAAATTACACTGATCCCATTCCAATTCACTGTGATAACACCAATGCTATTAGTGTCTCCAAGAATCCTGTTCTTCATTCCAATACTAAGCATATTCCAATCAAGTATTATTTTCTCTGAGAACAAGTTACAAACAGAATTGTTCAACTGAATTATATATCGTCTACAGAACAGATTGCTGATATTTTTACCAAACCATTAACAACGACCCCTTTTGGATATCTTCGTCAAAAGTTGGGGGTTATGATTTCTGGTGTTTAATATGTGCACCTGGTTAGGGGGAGTGCTTATTGAATATCTGCTGAATTTCCTAAATGCTTATAGATGACAGGAGGAGTCTGTTTTGCAACAAGACAAGAGGGAGAATATTTCTTCTTTGACATTGATGTCAAATGGGGAGAAAAGATCACTTGCGGAAGCAGGAGCAGAGTTGAACCAAAGTAGAGTTGTTTTGGGGGTAGATTCGACTCCGAAAGGCATTTGGGAGCTTGCGTTGCCATCAATGCCAAAGGGGGAGATTGTTGGAAAATATTGCATAGACAACGTGTAAGATACCAGATATATAAAATATGCAGAACAGAAACGAAATGCTAGAAATGACAGAATAACAGTAAAATATCCAGTATAATCTTCACAATACACAGAAATGATATATGAAATAGCAACAGAAATAGCACTTTGAATCAGATAGAAATGTTCACAGGCCTCTTCGAGGGGGCAACCTCCAATCGAGTAGCGCTCTGTTACAATAATATCTAAGCTAGTTCTCATACCCTCGACTCCTATTTATACTAAAAAGAAGCATCTAGAGGAAGATCCTTCTAGAAGCGGAAGCTTCTATTAGGTCTTCTTACATCCGCCTTATTCTATTTTATTGAAAGGTCTTATTAATATTGACCTTTATT
>SNQJ01S0005837.1:62827-73941 GCA_010110895.2 Picea sitchensis | reverse complement strand
TTTATGTGTGACTGATGGTCTTTACTTTTACTGTCCATATGTTGTATATTGTTGATGATCACTTGAAGGAAGATTAATAATGTTTAAAAGGTATAAAATTGTTTAATCTCATAAACAACTAATTCACCCCCCCCCCTCTCAGTTGTCTTAGTATTTCCAACACTGCAATGCATGATTATCACTGTACAATACAAATTCTTTCGGGATCAAGTAATGCCTCCATTTCTTCAGCGCCTGTATGATAGCATAAAATTCTTTGTCATACATGGAGTACTTCACTTTTGCCTCATCTAGCCTCTCGCTGAAATATGCAACTTGTCTATCTTCCTGACTCAAGACCGCTCCTATGGAAAATCCACTTGCATCACATTTCACCTGAAATGTCTTCATGAAATCCGGCAACACCAACACTGGTCGTTCCGTGATCTTCCGCTTCAATAGATTGAAGCTCTTCTCAGCCTCTGTTGTCTAATGAAAATACTTATGTAACTTCTTCACTGTTTCCATCATCGCTGCGCTAATTCCACTGAAATTCCTGATGAACTTTCGGTAGAAACTAGCCAAACCATGGAAAATCCTCACCTCCAAAATATTTCTTGGTGATGGACAATTCTTAATCACTTCCACCTTGTCCGGATCCATCTTCAACTCATTCAATGAAATAAAAAAACCCAAGTAAATGAGCTCTGTCTTCATAAATGAGGACTTCTTCATATTAATCAACATCTTCTCCTACTGTAATTTTCTCATCACAATCGCCAAATGCTTCATATGTTCAGCCTCCAATTTACTGTAAATCAGTATGTCGTCCAGATACAAAATGACAAACTTCCCAATGAATTCCCTCAGGACTTCATTCATTAGCCACATGAATGTGTTGGGTACATTTGTCAAACCAAACGGCATGACCAACCATTCATACAAACCTTCATTTGTCTTGAATGATGTTTTCCATTCATCACCTTCCCTCATGTGAATCTGATGATACTCGCTCTTCAAATCAATCTTTGAAAAACATCTTTCCCCACTCAGGCAATCCATAAGATCATCCATTCTCGGCAGTGGAAACCTATACCTGATGGTTATCTTGTTAATTTCTCTTGAGTCGGTACACATTCTCCAACCTCCATCTTTCTTTGGACTAAGCATTGTCGGAACAACACATGGGCTCATGCTTTCTCTGACCAATCCTTTGTCCAATAACTCCTGGACCTGCCTCTTAACCTCCTCATTTTCTTGCGGCGTCAATCTGTAGGCATCTTTGTTCGGTAAACTAGCTCCTGGTATGAGGTATATGTGGTGACTCACACTCCTCATCGGTGGCAACGAATGAGGTAATTTGTCCACTATGATATCAGCGAATTCTTCCAGCAGTTCCTGAATCTCATCTGGTAAATCATCCACTCTTGTGCTAGTAAGGACAATCCTCGGCTTCCTGACCACAAAGAATTGTGGATCTTCCCTCTTCTCCATCTCTGTAAGAAGCTCCTTCCCACTCATGAGAAGTGTTGTGTTGCTTACTTCCGACTTCATTTCCTTATCTTTTATCGGAAGCAACCTGTGTGTTCTCCCATCCTTCTCTAAAGTATATGTGTTCATTTTCCCATCATGAACCACATTTCTGTCATATTTCCATGGTCTACCCAACAATAAATGACATACATCCATGGGAATGACATCACATAAGACCTTATCATTATATCCACCTATCTTGAATTCAAGTAAACACTGTTTAGTGACACTCACTTGATGTCCCTTCTATAACCATGAAACTTTGTATGGACTTGGGTGATCAGTTGTCTCTAGCTCCAACTTCTCTACCATCTCGTTCGAAACGAGATTATCTGTTCTACCATTGTCAACAATAACCTTGCATACCCAGTCCTTGGTCTTGCAAGCTATCTTGAACAGTCTGGTCCTTTGAGGTAAGTCCTCCACCTCCTTTCCGGGTGTTAAGAGAACTTTACGCATAATCAGCAACCTTCCACCTTCTGTGTCTTCACTCTCAACATCATGCCTCTGTGCTTCAGTGATGTGAGATTCTCCACTATGCTTCTTTTTCTCTGGACACTCGAATGACTTGTGCCCATTATTTCCACATGTAAAGCATGCGATTACTCCACCTCGGCATCTTCCCCTACCTCTGGCACGAGGAAAAGTGTTTGCGTCAGCATAATCTCCCTTTTGCTCTGTATGTTGTCCTCTCTGTTCAACATATTGTTGTCCTCACTGTGAGGTTCCACCTCTCTCAATCTTACCCTGAGGTTTCTTCCATTCCTCCTTGGGCTTATGGTATTTCTCCTGGGCAACTGCCTTGCCTCTGGGCTGACTTCTGCCTCGCCCTCTCTGACTTTGCTTACGACTCAACTTTTCTTCATCTTTTAGAGCCATCTAATAAGCATCCTCCACCGTCTTGATGGTAACCATGATTAATTCATCTTGAATGTCGTATCTCAGACCATTCAAATATCTAGCAACCTTCTCATCATTGCTCTCTCGATGACCCGTTCTGATGGTCAGTCGATAGAATTCCTCAGTGTATTCTTTCATTGTCTTCAGTTTCTATCTCAGGTTCTGTATCCTCCTGAACAAAGTAATTTGATAGTCTCTTGGGATGAACTTTGCCTTCATCTTTGCAATCATTCGATCCCAACTTTTAATCTTTTGCTTGCCTTTGGAACGTCTATCTGCTTGAAGCTCGTCCCACCACAATGTTGTGTGTCCCTTCAATCATGTGACAACATGTCTGACCTTCTTATCCTCTTCGATATCCTCATAATCGAAGTAGGTGTCAAGATATCTAATCCAATCTAGAAGCTCTTCTGCATCCAGACTCCCTTCATAAGCAGGAATGTCCATCTTTGTTTTCGAACTCATCCGAGCGATAGCCTTAATTAACCACTCGTTGGATGCATCTTCAGCTGCAACTTCTCCTTGTTGTTTGACTTCAACTTCGCCTTCGGAGTCACTTAAATCTCCAGCACTAGCTGTGTGTCTCTGCCCTGCCTCCATATCTTCTAGTCTTTCTCTTAGATATCGCATTTGCCTCTCCATTTCTGGATTTCCTACTAGCCTACCTCTTCTTCTCACCTCCCTATCTTCTGGGTCAGGTGACTGTCTCTCCTAATCCTCCTAATCTTTCTTGCGATTCTCAATTACTTATAAGGAACTTTGCACGCACTCCTTGCGGAAAAACTTCAACAACGTCTAAGTGTTGAAGTAGCTCGACTCTACGCACTCCGGAAACAACAGTCTGTCGATACCTTGCTCAGAATCGCAACTCTGAGAATTAGCTTGGCCTACGCACTCCTTTCACAGCACTGTGCTTATCTTCACTCTCAAGGAAATGAGAACAAAAGCTATCTCTAAGTGAACCCTTCTGTCAACACACTCCTTGCGGACAATTCGACTGCACTCCTTGCAGGAATTTTCTGACTCACTTAGAGAAACAATTGAAACTCATTCACTCACCCTCTCAGACTTCAGTTCAACCATGAAATCACGTACATGGCATATATAAAAGCAAATGTATGACAGGAAACAAATATTGATGAGCATAACATCAATACACAGAGAATAGACACATAACCATGGATTTGAATCAAAGCTTTCTTCTATTAATTTAATATCTGTACATGGATGTTCTTTACACAACTCTCTTCTTTCTCTTCCCTTCTTTCTCTTGTTGCTAATGTTACAATTATACAATGAGGGTGTCTATATCCGTTTTCCCTCTTGAATTCTAAAGCTATCAAATCTACAATTAAATTCCTATCTACCAACATTAACTATCTTAAATGCCTCATCTACCTAAGGACGAGAGCTATCCACTCAAGGTCCATTACAATGTACAAGTGTGCCTTCATAAATGGCTTCATTAAAGACTTACGCAACAATCCCAAAGTATTTTCAAAATGTGTGTTGGCTTATCCAGCTGTCTTCCGCTCCACGCTGGCTCGCTTGATGAGTTGGCGATGCTCCTGCATCACTTTGTATAGTTTTTTACCCTTTTATGAATGATTTGGTGTTAATTCATGTCCATGGATGAATTCATCACTGTTTGACGATGTTGATTTCTTGTAACCATGTGCAGACAAAATTTCAGTTATAACAGGTATCTATGCATCTGTTAACGATTTTTTCGAGAGATTGTTGAATAGTTTAAGAATCCAATCGTTGGGAGGATGGATCTTACTCAAGGTGAATAGTTTATGCAAGATGGATACCTCTTCAAAGGAAAACAAATATGCATTCCAATTGGTTCTATAAGGGAAAATATTATGAGAGAACTTCACAGTAGTGGTTTGGTAGGAAATTTTGGAAAGGATGAGACAACTATCCTTAATAGAAGATAAGTATTAATAGACAAAGATGAAAAATGATATAACCAGGTATGTGGCATGATGTAAGATTTTTCAAATGGCTAAAAGGCACTCACATAACACATGGTTGTATATTCCATTACCAATTCCCACAGACCCATGGACAAATCTCAACATGGAATTTGTGTCAGGGCTTCAAAACACACAAAAATTTAATAATTATATTTTTGTGGTTGTTTATAGGTTCTATAAAACGGTTCATTTCATTTCTTGCAAGAAAATTAGTAATGTATCAAGGGTGGAAGATTTTTTTTTCCAGAAACTGTTAGATTGCACGGGGTTCCAAAAATTATTACCTCTAATAGAGATACTCAGTTCTTGGGTAATTTTTGGAAGACTTTATGGAAGAAAATGGCGACTAAATTAAAACTCAATAGTTCCTATCACCCCCAAATATATGGGAAAAACGAGGTAGTAAATCGAAGTTTGGGAAACCTGTTATGGAGAATTCTTGGAGAGAAGTCCAAGCAGTGGGATTTGGCATTACCTCAACAAAAAATTTCCTGCAATATTCCAGTGAATCGATCTACAGGTAAATATCCATTTTAGTTTGTTTATAGTATAAATCATATGGGTTTCCTATGTTATCACTCTGTAAATTTCTTTTGGATGAGGAAAAAAAATAAAAAAGGTAACCATAAACCAACTTGAGGCTGGACGTTATCCCTTCCAACCTAGAGGGGACTTTCTCTCTCTTCAAATTAATCACTGAAAGGATTGATTTGGTATTTCATCCAATGATAAATCTCTAAGGTAGGATTGAATTCATAGAGTTGGTGGTAATGTGGACAAAAAGTCCATTGGGCAATGGATTCATTGAAAGGTCGGAAATTAATGAAGGCTTACTGGATACTTGGTGGATTGAAATGTGATTGATTAGAGGAAATATAGAAAGAAATGTGTTAGTCCAATTAGATATCGCTGTAGATAGAATATTATACAGAAAAAAAAAACCTTGGGGCATCTAACATGGATGAATCCTAAGGTGACTATAGTAGAAAGAAAATTGAATTAGTTGCAACAGAGCATCAGATGCAAATGAATTTAGATACATATAGTTCAAAATAACAAAGAGAAGAAGCCATATCACATAGATGTATTTAAACTAGAAGAAACAGAGTGTAATATCATATGCATAATGTAGCACAATCACATGTGTCTCTGGAATCAAATATCAGGGACTTATGATCCAACAAATTTCATTAATATCAAAGAAAATTACAAATTATATCAACAGTCCTTTTCTTACACACTTTCCAACCTTCAGCTCTCATAGCTTCAAACAATATATACAAAAATATCTTCTTATCCTACCAAAATTTGAATTCAACTATCATCCTATGATAATGATAACAATTACAACATATTTGGCTAAAAAATATGAGCATACAACTAAGGAAAATGAGTCAAACTTGACTCATTAATTTCACATAACAACCTGATTGAACAAATATTTGAGTCCCTAAATATGATTCTCTTAACCGTTTCATTCGATATAGATAAGATGGAATACCCTACTAACTCATTCCAATGGATATGGAGGTGTTTTGGATACTCTATCATCGTTGCATAGGATGCTTGCTACACAACAATAACCTACAGTCGAAGCGCAACATAGTTGTACATCAACTGATTTTATCATAATTTGATTTCCTTTCCTGAGTTGGATTGATTGACGATGATGGTTGATGGTAACAAAAAACTCAAAATCATGGTAGGGTTCCAAAGAACCCTTTATTTCCTTCAAAAGGCATATTTTATTCTCAAACCCTAAATCATTGATACATGTAAAATGCCATGAAGAACTCACTTCACTTCCTAGCCAAAACATTCTTTAAGTTGATGCAGTCAATGTTTATCTAATTATCACTGTGATATTTCCCATTTGAAACATTGAAAAAGAGCCTCATACAACTGCTCCAAATTACATTGATATAGTTGGGCAGTGTGTCTGTCATGCAACTGTAAATTTGTCATTCACATATCAAAATAAGAATCTCCAATGCGTTGTAAGGAAAAAAATGATAATGTATAATGATCCATCAAAAAATACCAGTATACATAAGAATTCCATCCAAACACTTAGGGAATTTTGATAATCAGAATTAGGGTTTTCTGTTGTGCATAGTCAAAAGAGGAAAAATTGAAGAATCCAACTCTAGGGAATTAAATTTTTGCTACTTCAAAAAGCAAATCAAGCTTTCCCTTCCCCTTCTTATCTGTATCCAACTGCTGCAAGATTTGTTTGAGGGATTTGTTCTCCTTTCTCAAAATCATATTTTTATTATATATGTTCTTAAGTTTTTTAAGCAGAGTCAGATTTATTTTCACCATGAATATGGCATTGTCTATTGGAGGCTCACAATCATCAAGGACTTCTTTACATTTCATCTTTACTTTTATATTCTCTTCCCTTTGTTGGATTATCATATATTGTTATTCTCCCAATTGTTTCCTTAACCTATTTAAAGTATGTTGTCCCTCATCATCCTTATTTACTATTCGATGACCTTTTGTTGGAGGTTCCTCTTGAGTTTTCAACTTCATGGATGAGGATCTAGTCAAAGGAACATTAAGTTTAGGTATTTCTTTCATTTTTGATATCTTCTCCACTACCTTCTCTTTACACTTTTGCAATACCCTTGTTTCCCCCAGTTTGTAAATATAATTATAACTGGACAAGACACTATGGTAGGCTAGATATGTGAGAATCTTGTATTTGATGAACCTTTTTTTTATAAAATGTCAATGCATGTATTTTATGTTATTAATAGAAAATGGATAGTGTTGCATAACTGTTTAAAGGGGATTTTTCCAAGATAGACTATGGAGCTATAAGAGATATGGTGAGGGGAAACTGAAATGGTTGAGATGACACCCCCACCCCACCCTTCACAAAACCAATACCTTACTGGATTTAATGGCTCTTACCCAGAACAATGCTTTGACCTAGAAATGAACTACCACTCAGGCTGGTAGCTGGAAGAGTCCACCTCAAGAGTTAATGAAGAGATGGAGGAGATTACCCATCTACAATACTTCCAAACCTTACCACAAGATGGATATTCAGACCCACACAACCTTGATGAGGAAGGAAAGAAAAGAGGTAATTTGTGGCAGAGGCATATCAATGTGAGAGATAAGAGTTGAAAGACCAATATCGAGAAGAGAAAAGAGAGCTTGCAGCTCCCCGATTCAAGGAAGAACTGGGAAATAAGATCGTTCCGGGTGGAAGAAGGTTTTGGAAAGGTTTTCATTTCAGGATGATAAATGGGGCTAACGAGTGACTGTGGAAGTACTCGTGCAGACCCCCTTGCTTGGTACATAGAAAACCTATTTCCAATATCTCGTGGGAGGAGGAGAGTAACCTTCATCCATGACTATTGTTGAGCAAGAAGAAAGAGTCTCTCTGAGAGAATCATGGTCTAGCTTGATGGTGGCTAACAGAAAATCTATTTCAGAGTGGTTGTGCCTATAGTTGGGTGGAAATAGGCACCCCTTTCAACAGTCACTTCACGAATTCTGGTTTTCTATAAGTATTTTCATACTCTGTGTATTGAAATGGAAATTATGATTGAATATATTTATATGTCTAAGACTGAGTTCTGTATGGACTAATTAAGGGAGAAATATTTATTGTCTCTCTGTGAGCCCATGATTTCGAATGGTCTTCTGGTTGTCTCATCTTAGCATCTAGAGAGCTATGGGATGTAAGTCTGCAATAGTGTCGGGGAAGGATTTATAGGGATGCATAAGTATTTCGGCCTCTAGAATCTACCTTCATGGGAATAATAATTTCAAAACCTATGGAAGGAGGGCACCTCCTTCAGACCTTTCACTCATGTTATTAAGGGTTCTTGATCATTTCCTTAACCAATTCAAGGATAATAGATTAGAACGTATCCCATAAGAGTTTTTGAAGGACCCATGTGACCAAGTTCTAGGAACCCTGCGCTAGGCCCAAAAGGAGCTAATCCCTTCTGGCTTCGAAACTCTAGGAGTTCAGATATTCAGATTGTTTCAACCTCACCATTTGTAAATTAGCTGAAGGAAACTAATTTTTATGGTTACCCATAAGTTTTACTGACTCCTATGGGTCTCCCTAATCATCATGGATAGACATTCCCCACCATTAAACCTTGATCTATTCATCAATCACAAAGTAATGTGAGCCACAGATATGAGGGTATTTGGGAATCCCCTTATCCATTGGATCTACGTCGAGGTAATTCTAACGAATTCCTACTTCATGAGAATGGAGATGTGATAGCACCAAACTCCCCAAATGATGGAGTTATGAAGTGATGTGAGTCGTGGATCTAGAGAGCCCATTAAGAACCCCTCTTAACCATCTGATCAAATAGTTCAAGGACCTGCATATGGTACTTCAATGAAGTCGTTCTTTTGGAGAGCACAACAACCATGATGTCAAAACCTATGAAGGTTATAGATGTGAAGTAACAAGGATCGTAGATCTAGGAACCCTTCAGGATCTACCCTAACCGTTGGATCTAGACCATGGTCAACCCATCATTGACCACTCTGGGAGTGAGGCATAAGTCACACCATAGATCCCCTAAACACTAAATTTCTGAAGTAATGGAGTCCATAGATCAAGGGGTTATGTGGACACACCTTGACCATGATATTGAAGGGCTCGGAAGGCTACGATTCTGGTGTGATGCGACACGCTGACATCACCCAATGTGACATGGAACCACATTTGATGTGACATGTGTGAACCACTGTAGGGGTCACGTGTCATATCTTCCTTTCCATGTGTCACCCATTACACTTACTTGTTTGTTCCATTTCATGGGAGTAGTATTCAGGACCCACCTGTACTTGCCTCTACATATAGTACGTCACCATGTGCCACCCTTTGAGAGTATAGGAATTCAGGACTTTGGAGGTTTGGAATGAAGCATCAAGGGTAAGTTGAAAGCCCTGATATTCTTCATTTTATGAGCACAACAAATTGAATAAATATTATTGTAAAAATATTCTTAACAAAAAATAACAGATATACCGTAAAATTTGTTTCTATTCAATAAGGAAATAAGTTGAAACTGTAAAATGAAGCAGAAAAAAAGCTTGCTAGAATGGTGACGGCTTATCTCTGAGAAGAGATGTGATGGTTGGGATCATTCATAGGAATATGATTACAATGAGGGTATCAAGGAATTTTTACAATAAACAGGAATGCCAAAAAACCTAGACATCCAAAAACCTAACCCTAGGAGATGAAGCGCCAAAAGTTGTGTGGGCCCCATTTTAGGTAAGTTAGTACATCAACTTCCCGGGGTCGTAATGTTTTCATAGGATATTCCTTTTAGGAACATGATATTGTTGTTGGGAAATAATACCCCACAGACTAACAAGCTAGGGATAAACTTGCATGCAGATCATGACCCTTAAGAAATTACTTTTCAACCTACCACCCCAAACCTAAAACCCTTTTTCACATGCAAACATGGGAAGAACCTACTAACCCTTTTCCTGATGTTTGGTGTAGATCCTCCGTTGCGCTTTATCCTCTTTATTACACTTCTCCTTCCAAAGACAATCCCTGTAATCAAGACAAAACACTACACATGCATGTTATTGTTCTACTAGAGGGTTAGAGATTCAACATAAATCGAATAAAACATATAAAACTCGTGCATTGGGATGGGAAAAGTATTCTTTTATTAATCTCAAGATTAATCAACTTACAATAATAATAGATATCGACCACCGTTCCTTGATCCTGATCCTGGGATCCTCCTCTTCTTTGTCCTCCAACTACTTTGCTTGAATTCTCCTGAAGCTTGAGGAAAGGCGGTTGGGACAAAACAGATTCGGCAATTGGGAAAAGTTTCTTTGCTATGATTTTCCTCCTCCAAATAGTACCCCTACCCCTTCTTTTATATGCTAGAAGGATCTAGGGTTTTGGATGAACTCTCGGCCATGCATGGCTGGGAGTTCCAGTTAACTGACCCAAAGATTTTCGTCCCGTCGGCAACTTTCCTATTTTTGTTCTTTGTTAGGTAAACGCGGGCTGTAGTGGGCTAGCGAGTGTTCCAACGCGTGCAGTAGCAGGCCTGCCAGCGTTCCAACACACCCAGTAATGGGTTAGGGCATGGGTTACTTAATTTAAGAGGTTTTTCAAGAGTTTGTTCAGCATGGCCTTGGCAAGGAAGGGATGTGAGTTGGCCTGATGCCAGGTAAGCATGTGTGGTGCAATTTAGGGTTATAACATATGCCCCCTAATGTGTGATGTTAGAAGAGCATCTGATGGCTGAAATACATTACCAATTATTTACCAATCTGTCCTGATATGCTGAATGAGTGAGCCCAAGAATCAGGAATCAGGAGGTGTCGTCTGCAAAAATATCAAATGTCTCACCGAGGAGGGCATACCCATGCTCGGGATAAAATAGAACCATGGCTAACAATCAAATACATTGTAGATCCATGTCAAACATCTATTAAGAGTAGCCGTGAACAATACACAACAGAGCTACATCTCGAAATCAGAAAGATATACATATAAAGTATCCATCTCCCAGAAGTTGATTCGGCTTGATGGCTGTACTTCAGAGCTCGAGAAACAACTTCAAAATATTCTAAACTCGGGTAGGAGTGTAATATGAGTGTACGACTGCACTACCCAGAGGTCTTCGACGGCTCGTCGGTTATGGACTTGATAATCTTGATGATCGGACTGAAGGCTTCAGTGATTTCGAACAA
>SNQJ01S0005837.1:43322-62777 GCA_010110895.2 Picea sitchensis | reverse complement strand
TGTACGACTGCACTACCCAGAGGTCTTCGACGGCTCGTCGGTTATGGACTTGATAATCTTGATGATCGGACTGAAGGCTTCAGTGATTTCGAACAAAGACTTGATTGGACGTTCAAGATGGCCGGGTATGCGGACAAGAGACATATTGCAGAGGGGCCGACTCAGGCTAAGTGACAAACTTCCCTTGGACAATAGCACGAAAAGTTATAAGACTCAGGTAGCATATATGTTAATCATAAGTCTACGAAGCAGGAGGCAACAGAAACTCTCCATATGTTTGGAAGAGTAACCAAACGGTGGAGGACACAACTCAATATAGCGAGCAAAGCTTCCTACGGTCGTACTACATCCAAAATTCTGATGAATCAAACGAAAATATGTGCTTTATCCAAGGGCGACTCATGATGCTGCCAATAAAGAAAATACTTTTCCCATCCTCTTTTTGGGGTATATTTGATTTTTTTGTTCTTTCTGATTATTTTGAAAAGAATAAAGGAATATTACATTACAGTGGAGGAACGAGTATAGCAAACATACAAGCTCAAGGCACAAGGACAAGACTGATGTTCTAGGGAAATGATACTCGGGAAAAATCCTCCAGTGGCCAAAGGTGTTAAGATGCAAAAGCAAACTGTTACTAGGCTGATGGGTAAAGGATGCAAATGCGGTTGATAGAACACACAATGGTAACATCCTTCGATGTAAGTTTAATGAGCCCAAAGAAGGTAAGCTTGGTGATTTTTCATATTTAGAGAGTCTGAAAAAGCATAAAAGGAAACTCCATTGGGGTACCTTTTTTGTCAATAGTCTAGTCGGTTCAAAAAAAGGGATAAACTAGCACCGATTAGACGTCAATTCAAAACCATTTTAATGAGTGTGACAAGGACAAGATCACTCGACTATTTTTTCAATTTTAAGGAGTCTGAAAAAGGCTTAACTATGGACTCCGTCAGGAATGTTCTTCTGGGCCATTTTAACGAGTCTGAAAGAATAAGGTCACTCAACAATCTTTTCAATTTTAGGGAGTCTGAAAAGAGCTTAACTATGGACTCCGGGGGGGTTTCTTTGTCGTAAATTTAGTCCCTCAGGCCCGAAAAAGGAATAAAATCTTACCTGAGGATACTCTTCTAAAGAATGGAAATTCAATAGAGTATTGCTTTGTTCGTATAGTTGACCATCCATACTGAAAAAGGGGTAAACTACCACCGGACAGACGTGATTTCAAATTTCAGTTTAACGAGCGTGAAAGATCAGAAGATCGCTCGGTAATCTTTTCATGTTTAGAGGGTCTGAAAAGGGCTTAAAAGGAGACCCGTTATGTTTTGGGAGTCCAGAGGGTAAGACAAAGAGTGAAAAAGACTCATGCGAATGAGGCCCAAACTCGTATTCAGGAAAGACTGCATGGACTCCCGAGCCTACAGTGTTGTTTAGAAACGACATGGACACCATAATGCAACCAGGACCTACCTAGGGCATCCATGTTTTGGTAAGCTCTACCATCGAGTTGCGGCACTTCTAGAGCAGATATGACGGTTTCGTGCCACAATCGAATGGGATCGATCCTATATCATAAGAACAAAAGGCAACAAGATGCAACAGTCGGGATGAAATCCTACCCTATATGCTCAGGTTGATTTTTGAAAAAAAAAAAATTATGGACCGTCCATATTATTTTTATTTTTTTTTGAAACTCAATAAAAACTGTCCCAATACCTGATCAAATCCCTCCCATATAACTCTTGGACCACTCAAAATGGTTTTTGGTATAAAGAAACTGATAAAGGGGCCCAAAAAAGTGACAAAAAGAGGCCAAAAAGTCTATAAATAGAAGTTGGCAGCTCATTATCACCATTGCTGATTTGGAAATTGACTCTGGAGCCAAAATACCCCCTTTGCCAAAGATCGTGATTTCGGGAGCTACAGTGGACGAAACGAACTTCTGCTTGGATCATGTAAGTACAAACTCCCTTATCTTGCATTCCAATACTTAATTTATTGAATTTAAGCATGTTTTGGGGGTGGTCGTCAACCTCTAAGAGGTCAGCCCTAGTAAAACGTGGGCTATCCAGGGACAGCCCGCGGGTACCCGCACGTAGAGCCAAAGCTGCACGCGGGTACCCGCGACTGTCGCCTCGACAGGTCGCGGGTACCCCCCGCGTGATGCAAAATTTGATTGAGCCAAGAATTAACTCCCTCTTTTTTCCTTGTGGTTTCGACAGGATGTATGTTCAGTGGAGGGAGAGGGAGCACGAGGCCGCCAATGAGTTAGTGGCTGCAGATCCGAACGTTATGGACGTGTTGACGCAGTGTGGCTTAGTAAAATTATTTTTGTGTATGTTTATGCGTGCTCAACCCAGGCTACTGAATGCCTTGGTTGATTATTGGCACCCAGATGCAGAGGCCTTTATGATAGAGGGGCAATCCTTGGTGCCCACCACCGAGGATATTTACTTTTTGACGGGTCTCTCGAGGAGAGGGGAACCCGTCAATTTTCAGACTTTTCCTGCGGGGCCGAGCAAAGTCTCAGAGTTGATAGAGGAATATTGCGAGGTTGGGACCAATCAGAGGACTTCCTCGATACCTGTTGGTAGTATTACCAACCTCACCTTTCAGACTATCTTATTTCTCATTGGGAAAATTACCAGCTCCGCAACCATGCATCAGGCTTCGCGTGCACAGATGAACTATGCAATCCAGTGCATGAATGCACAAATTTTTGATTGGAGTACCACATTACTAGCAAGCATGACAAGTCAGTTGACATCTTGCAGACAGTGGACACACAATAACTTCGAGTTTGGGACCATCCTGTGTTCATTTTTCTTCAAGAGAGTTCCATGCTTTAGTCCTCGGCTGACAGTATGAGGACATCTGGCTACTTTCCCTGCAGTGTGCAGATGGGAAGCGTTGTTGCCATGACAGGGTGGTGGAAGGACCATAGAGGCCTTCAATGATGAATTTTTTGCCTGGCTATCATGACAGATCCCAACTATTGAGGATTACCCATATGTAGGGATCGATTTTTCCATAGATCCAGCGATACCAGTGCCTCCTCGTGAGGAGCGAGGGGAGATGGGTAAGTCTCCACTTGTACATTTTTTTTGTTTGCATATGTAATTTCTATGTCTTTTTTGATATATATATCATGTTTTTGTATAACAGAGTTTTTGATGGGTGAACATTGTATTGTGTGCAGATGTGGGACTCGTGCGACCTGTCGATTATGCATGGAACAGGCGCCGCCCATGGCCAGAGGCCGCAGCTGCCATCGTCAGGGGACTAGCAGTGGCAGGGAACCTCCTAGCAGGAGAGGCCGAGAGGGTTCTTAGGCGGGTTGAGTGGAACTTCACTTCTCTCACTCAAACAGTGCCCATGGCAGAGATAGAGAACTTGCCTCCCTCCTTGCAGATTCATATTGTGGGGGTACCTCGGACATGGGTCCGATTGTTTAGGCATTTGGGCCAGGCCGTATATGAGTATAACAGGGCCCATAGGCCCTGAATAGACTTTAGACTTTTATGTGCCCCGAGCACTGATATGTATATATATTTTTTGAGGGCATAAGCCCCAGTGACTCGTTATGGTTCCCACTTTTTGAGGCGCTTGCGCCCATGTATGTACTCTGAGGATTTTATGATGTTTATATATGGTTTTTATTTCTTTTTTGTGTCTTATGGATTGTGTGTACAAAAATGTATTTACATGTGTATGATCATGATCTTTTTATGTGTGAGAAAGATGCCAATCTAAAATGTGATTAGCTAGAGTATCTGTGATTTGATTTAGACTCCTAGGAACATGAAAATATGTAATATAATCAAAGTTGCGTTCCAAGAGACGTACCCTAAGGAATCATCGGTGTAAAGTTGGGTCATGCACCTGGTATATTCTGTTTAGCTGTGACACAACCAGTTGAGCGTCTAGATAGACCCGAAGACGAGAGATACCCAATGACAAAGCGTCATGAAGAAACTCAATAACTGCACTATCCTCAGCAACATTATTTGTGGTGTCGCCTAAGCATATACCTCTGAAAGATAACAACTGACCCTGTGGTGTTAAGATTACCCAAGCGGCGGAGGCAAGCCTCCGCGTGTGTCGACTAACACCATCCGCATACCCAATGAAAACCTTGGACTCACTTGACATCTTCCATAGTGACGAAAGATAACATCAATGACACGTCCATGACACGTTTTTCAAAAGAAACGTAAAAACGTAATAACACAAAGACTATACATATGTTACAAAAAGTTACCCACAGTGACCATTCTATGAGTATTACTTCTTGAGGTAGATCCCATTTCTAGGCTCCGCCAAAGCATTCCCTTCAAAATCAACCAAATGATAAGAGCCCTTTTTTAAAACCTCCTTAATAAGGAAGGGTCTGAACCACATGGGTTTGAACTTTCCTTCCCCCAGGGGGTCCTTATCTTGGTCATAAACCAGGACAAGGTCGCCCTTAGAGAAAACCCGAGGACGAACGAACCTATCATATTGACACTTGAACTTATTTTTATGAGCCTCGTTGGCCAGGGCCGCATCGCGACGCTGTTCATCAAGCTGCTCAAGGTGTACTAACCATTCTTCAAGCGGAGAAGTGTCTGGAAATAACTGTACTGCCAATTTCAGAGATGGAATTTGACATTCAATGGGCAAGACTGCCTCCAGGCCGTAAACGAGTTGGAAAGGTGAGAAACTGGTTGCAGTCTTAACTGAGGTTCGGTAAGCCCATAATGCCGAGTATAACATCAAATGCCAATTTGACTTGGCTGAGTTGATAGTTCGCTGTAAAATATTTTTAAGGGTTTTGTTAACAGCTTCCACTTGCCCATTGGCCTGGGGGTAGTAAGGTGATGAATTTTCTTGCCGTAACCCAAGATTTGACGTTAACTCAGACATCATTTGGTTCTGAAAGTGACTTCCATGGTTAGTGATAATCTCTCTCGGGACACCGAACCGTGCTATAATCTGGTTAAATAAGAAGAGAGTTGCAGTCTCTCCATCATCTTTGAACGTTGGCATAGCTTTGATGCACTTAGTGAAGTAGTCGACAACTAAAATGATATAGCGGTGCCCCCTTGCTGATGGGGGGTTGCATGTAGTGTAATCAATCCCCCACTTAGTGAAGGGACCAACTGTGATGACAGGAAACATGGGAGCTGGATGTGCCCTCATCTTCCATGAGAATACTTGGCATGGATGGCACTTCTTGACTGACTCGATACAATCTTTGATAAGTGTGGGCCAAAAGTAACCTACTCGTAAAATCTTTTGGGATATTGCCAACCCAGATAAGTGACCGACACAAGCTCCAGTATGAAAATCATTGAGCACTATGATGGCCTCCTCATGAGTGAAACATCGACGCAAGATGCGGTCTACACCTCTCCGATACAATGTATCATTGAGTATGAGATAGTTCTTGGCATGATGGTGTATCCGCCGACGCTGATCACGATATGCAGAGGTGGGGCACTTCAAAGTCTGGAGATAGATCAGTATATCTCCATACCAGGGGTCTGACGATTCAATCAAAAACATATCCCCCTGGATAGGCGATTCCTCAGGCACACCGTCACCTGACTCAACCGGAAGATTCGAGATAAGTTCTGCGAAGACCAATGAATTTTTGGACTTGGCTGAAATGAAGTCTAAGTCAAATTCTTGGAGGATTACCATCCATCTACTATTTTTTCTGCCGATAACTCGTCGTTTCAACATGTACTGGAATGGATTCACGACGGCGATGACGGTGGTCTTAGGAAACAGAACATAGTGACGGAACCATTGAACAGCATGAACAGTTGCCAACGCAAGTTTTTCGAGATGGGTATAATTAATTTCCAGTCCTACGAGGCCTCGGCTCAGGTAATAGATCACGTATTTAGAAAATGAATCATCCTCCTAAACTAAAACCATGCCTATGGTTGACTCTGCGGAAGCCAGATATAATAAGAAATCTTTGTTATAATCAGGTGGCTGTAGCAGAGGTGCGGTGGTGAGGGCGTGTTTCAATGCGTCGAAAGAGCGTTGAGCAGCTTTGTCCCAGAAAAAAGGAACATATTTCTTCAGTAAATGCATAAAGCCCTTAGTGATTTCGGCATAGTTGGCGATGAAGCGTCGTAAGAAGTTCACCTTGCCTTGAAGACTTTAAATTTGTAAGATTGTGCGTGGGGGGGGGGGCAACTGGACTATTGCCTCCACCTTAAGAGGATCGACCATGATCCTCGTTGTTGAAATGATGAAACCTAACAAACGTCCTGACACGACGCAAAAGATGCACTTTTTGGGATTCAAGCGAATCCGGAAGTAGTGGCAGCGTTTGAAGATGAGTCTGAGGTGTGTAGGATTATCTTTTCGCTTGCGAGAGCGTGATGCTAAATCATCTAGATAGGCCTCGACCATATGTTTGAGGTCGTGAAACACAAAATACATGGTCCGCTGGAAAGTGGCTCCAGCATTCTTGAGACCAAAAGGCATTTTCGATAGGTGAATGCACCCCACGGACAAATGAATGTCGTTTTGTGTTGGTCCTCAGGTTTGATTTGGATTTGATTATATCCTGAAAAACCATCCATGACCGAAAAGGATTCACAACTGGTGCATTCATCAATGATCTGATCGATGAATGGGGTTGGATAATTATCTTTTGGACATGCCTTATTCAAATCATAGAAATCGATACATACACGAATCGTACCCTGCTTTTTATCGATCGGTAAGGGGTTTGACACCCACTGAGTCAAATGAATAGGGTAAATGAACCCTTCCTTGAGCAATTTCTCAACCTCAACCTTGATAGATGCTGCTTTCCTAGGATTAACTGGATGAAGTTTTTGTTGAACAGGCTTAGCATCAAGATACGTTGTGATTTCATGTTCAACTATTTTCGGATCGATGCCTGGCATTTCCTCGTAAGACCAGGCAAAAACATCGCGGAATTCTTTGAAAAGATCTGTGTAAATTTGAATCTCTTCGGGGGAGAAATCTGCTCCGACGAAGACATTCTCCATGATGCTGGGGTTTCGGGAGATATTGATATGTATTGTGGCAGCGATAGTCACCATATTTCCCTCAACATAAATATCCTATGTAGCTAAGAGGTTAATGGGACATGGCTGATCTCTCGTCATGGTGATAGTGAATTCTCCTTCCTCGATTTGGCTCAAATATGGGAGGAAATATGATCTGTGATGAAGATCATCCCAAGGTTTATTCAGACCAGTCATTGCTTCGATTACTGCTTCATCAGAAGGCAAGACTAAATCTAATGAATCGGTGTTGGCAAGAGAATCTTGAGCCCAGATAGGCTCAAGAAGTGGATCCAACTCTTGTGCGGAAGTCAGATCAGGAGTAGCTGAAGCTTGCTAGACTAAAGAGTACGCTACTTCAGTGGCCGACAAGGGCATGGACATGCCAGCATGCCCCGTCACATCCATCGTGGCTGATGGGGAAGGAAGAATCCACGGATCCTGAAAGTAAGTCGTGCGGAACGACGAGACGTGAAAAATCACAGCCTTGTGGTGAGTCGATATAAACTTGACATCGCCATGAGGAGGTGGGTAATCAAAAGTAACCATAAAATATGGGCACAAGACAACTCCGACGTTGACTACACCGGCTTGAGGATTATCAATCATGGGAACTGTGGATGCCCCCAAAGCTGGGTCAGGTCTAGAGAAGGACAATTGATCTATGGTCACTATCCGACCTTCGTGTGGAAACAACAAGACTTGGAAAACTGTAGCAACCACCGCTTGCATCGCATAAGTCCAACTACGACCTAACAAGAGGTTATAGTCGAGGGGGGCATCAACTACCTCTACCTCGATGCACATGGTCTTCCCTCCTAACTACACAGGGAAAGAAGGAATGATGCCATGTGGTCAGAAAGAACGATCGTCGATCGCAGTAAGGAGAGTAGGTGATGGAGACAACTCGAGCTGACCAATGGATTTCCAGCATGCTAATGACATAACGCAAGTCGAAGCACCCTCGTCAACCATCGTGCGGAAAATATTTCATGTAAAAATTTTCGTGGGATGAGCCACTACTATCTGAAACGCGACGTGGTAAGGCAGATGAGGTTTCAAGTCAGTCGTATCTAACATGATGGTACCCATGTTACAAGTCTCAGTAGAGCCTAAAGAAGTCAACAAGGCTTTCCTCTGAGCAGGGCAACTTTGGAGGACCTCCAAAGCGAACATAGCACAAGGGGTTTGGGATAAATCTTCCACCACAGAGTAATTCTGGGAGGCCCTTGCGTTTGGATTGTGAGAAGCTTTCTTAAATGCACCTTTTGGAATGCGTGTCATCATTTCTCCCAACGTCTTCTCAATCTATAAAGGAAGAGAAGGGATCTCGGCTTCTTTACCCTTTTTAGAAGCGCTTGGTTTACTATAGTCATGCGCTCTAGTCATTATCAAAGCATCACCCCTAACCATATATATGTTCACGGACGATGAATTGTTAGGAGGAGGGAAGGTTTTGGAACTGCCCCCTTCTGCACTTGCATAGGCTTGAGTTAAATTTTGCCCATGCTGAAAGGGATTAGTCAACATGGCTTGTTGTTGCTGTGTGAAAAACTTTTGGGCTTCTGCAAGTCGAGGACATAGATGGGTCGAGTGGTCTTCTGCACACAAGTTGCAAGGATACCTCGCCTTTCATTTTTCCCTGGTGCCCTCGCCAGCATTATCAGTGGTTTTTTTCTCCCCCTTACCCTTCTTGCGTTGTTTTTTCTTCCCTTCAGGCTAATGGTTGGCCTTTGGGTTAGTCATCTACACGGAGTGTACTTATGACATGTGAGTAGGAGGAGCAGCCACAACAGTAGTCTGGTTGGCCGCTGAGTGTTGGATAGATAACTGTTGCAATTGTTTTGTCAATTGCTCAGCGGGCTTGGTTTGTGTTGAACCAACAATACCATTGGCATGTGGTCCAACTCTCTGTCTAGTTTTATCCAGAATTGATTGTGGTGCATCCGGCAGGATGTTATATAATAAACTAGACTGAGAGTAGATAAGCTCAAATTGTTGAGCCCTCATGATGGCATCTTCCTCGGAGAAAACCCTAGAAGTTTCGACGTCTTTGGATAACTGAGGAACTAAAGACTTAAGGAACCACTCAAGCAAAAATGCTAGTGGAACTGACACTTTGATTAGACTCTTTCGGTGTCGCCACTCTCGGATATGGTCAGAGATATGGTCCGCTGTCGTCCATTCGAAATTAGCAAGCAGCTCTGTGCCCGCATCGTATCTCACAGGTAACTGGAAATGGTTAAGGAAGGCCATAGCCAGTTCGCCAAAAGAATAATATCGTGAACAATCAAGCTCTATGTACCATTTCGTGGCACTCCTTATAAGAGTGCGTTGAAACAATCGCAACTAGACGGAGTCATATTTCAGTGAGTTAGATGAACACCAAAGGTGGAAAGTAGTCACGTGATCACCTAGATCTTCGTTAGGATTAGCCTCGAACTTTGGAATGTTGAAAGACAACTTCGTCGGCATAGGAGGCCAATGCAGATCATGACAGATAGGATCATTCAAAAACCGTGTCAAATCTGGCAAGTGTAACGTCACCAGGAATGGTAGTTTAGGTTGTTGCTGATAGCCCAGAAAAAAAGGGTCCTGGAGTTTGACTGGCACCAGGTTGCCAGGAAAAGTTTGGTTGCTGGCCCGGATTCTAGTAGAAACCATGGCCCTGACTAGCGTAAGGGTTTTGCATTTGTGGAGACATCATTGGTTGATTCCCCATAAAGGACATAGGATGTTGGGCATTCATTGTGTTTGACAGACTTTGGGAAGGATTACCCCATGCCGGTCCCAATGGGAGAGGCATAGAAGTCTGTCCGGGGTTCCATTGACTGTGAAAAGAATTACCCTAGAATGACATTCCAGAGCAAGGAACGGATCCTTGTCCTGAGCTCCAAGGTCCTGGTATATGTGCCCCCGGTGCTGGAATAGTACCCTGCGCCATAGTAGGCTATCCAAAAATGGGTGTGCCCCAGATGGGAAAGCAGTGGATGCGAAAGTGTTATTACCAAATGTCCTGTTCCAAACAAATGGTGATGAACCTACCGGCGGAGTTTGCGCAGGTGTTCCTTGACACCCGGCTCCAAATGAACTTGTGTGTGTAGGTTGCCTGGCGGAGTGCTGATGTAGACCACCAAGCGAAGGGGACGAAGGGGAGATATGACCCCCAACGTAAGGAAAAGCATTGAAAGGGACAGGAATGCCCCCAAGTTGGCCTTACAGAGGAGTGTTAGAGCTCCCTGGCCCCAGACCCAAAGTCTGTAAAGTGGAGTAAGTGAGTGCAGGACTGGTACCCGAACTAGGCATACCGTATGAAAACGGAGGGCCTGTCGCACTAGATGTGAAGGGAGGTGTGGCCGTCGCGATAGATGGGGACGGTCCACAGTGCGACGTAGTTGCGGTCGAGACCGTAGTGGCTCGGACCGACGATGACAAGTTAGGATATGCTTCTCCTGTGGTGACAACGGTGATGGGAATGGAAGAATTCCCAGAGGAAGTAACAGAGTTTGGTTCCATAACTGGGTGAGGCACTGACATGTGTTCATAAAATTGAATTGGAACAATAATGTCCAACCAAGTATCAGTGGATGGGGTTTCAACTACACCAAGATTGGTAGTTGATTCCTCCAGGAGTTGTTCTGGCTCAATGGTTTGAAACCCGGTTTCTTTGAAAGACCCTCGTTGGTCTAGCTTCCGCCTCAATGGTGGCGGGGGTGGCTCCAGTATAACTGGAGGCAGGCCCAAAAGCCTTCATGACCAACGGAGCTCTAAATCCTCCACTGTGTGAGAAGATCCACGACATGCTAAGGTATTCTACACGTGCAAACAATAACACACACTAAAAGAAAGCCCCTAAAAGATAAATCAAGAAAACACTAAACTAGTTGGAAGAACAGTTACAACAACCAACACTAGAGCAACTTACCGGTGCAAGTGCAACTCAAATACGGAAGCACCCTCTGGGTATACTCTGTAAATCATGGCCAGATGTTTGTCCTAGGTATCGTTGTATACCCCTGCAGTCACCTGTGTATGTCCCTAAAAAGATTGGCAACTAGTTTGCCAGCACGCGAAAAGTTACCATGCGGGTACAGTCGATAGTCGGGTAGACCACAATGAGCAGGGTATCCAGCCCAAAACCTATCAAGGGTATCGAGAGAAAATGGTCTGGAAGACAACTAAGGACCTTGAACGGATTCGAGACCCATGAAACTCTGTGGCAAATGCAAATGACGGAATCCCTCAACAAATCCTCGATATGTGTTCTCCACTACACTCGGTCCGGCTTTGGAGGGGTTATCTCCGCTACCTTTCCTTATGCGACCTCATGTTTATCCCCTGTGTTAGAGGGGGGTCCCAGATAAATTTCACGCAACTGGACTTCTACACTTCCTATTGACAGACTCCAATGTTTGGTTTGAGTGGCCTTGGAGAATTTACTCTCCAACCTATTCCAAGGCCCTAGTCCTGAGCTAGTGTATGCACCCTACAAACGAAAGAGTCTAATATATTTTAAATTAGCGTTGCTTTTAATGGGATTTTTTACATCACAAGGTATGAAGGTGAAACTGATGGTGTGTAAAGACTCAAAGCAAAAATGAACAAGAAATGCTTGGAAACAAAAACTTTTACAAACAATGCAAAAAACAACAACTTTTCAACAAGAAAGACTTCTTTTTCTTTTCAGATTTTCTAAGATTTTATGCAGTAAACATGAAGGAATTTCGCTCAAATCTGCGAGCTACTTATACTCTAAATGCACTGCAAAAACTTATGAGAAAATAATTCTTCCTAGCTACAGATGCAACAACAAAATCTTCAAACAAAGAAGCAAATGAAAAAGAGATATTTATTTATTTATTTTAGTGCTAAATGAAGCAACAAAGGGAAAATGTCGACAAGCACAAAACCAAGAAAACAAAATAAAATTCTGGCTTAAAGTGCAGATCGCAAAGAACCAGAGCAAAGACACACAAATGGCAATCAAGAAATCACTGAGTCCTACGCTTGTCTAAAAACCATAAAACAAAATCTTTTTCCTTTTTAACTTTCCTATCAACAATCAACTAAGAAACAACAGGCTAGAGGTAAGAGGCCCTAACCTACTGACTGTGCAGCCCTAGACTCAAACCCTTGAGAGTAATACTTCTCACCACAGGAGGGGATGACTACCCCACCCTAGGCTGAAAAGCAACCAGTCAAGCCCACGACTGTCACTGAAACAGCACGCGTGCAAACGCGCACTGAGCTATAACAGCGCGCGGGTACCCGCGGGCAGAACTTGCACAAGCCGTGGGTCTGTATAAATGATAATACAAAACAGATACAGGCAGCCTAGACCTGGAAAAGGCCTCTGGTATTGAAAACTAGGGTCTCTTAAAGGCTTGGCTGCTTCTTCTTAACAGAAAAGAAAAATAATTGCAAAAATAAAACAAACATAGTAAAGCAAACTGAGACAAGACAGTGAACCAACAAGACCCAGACAGGATCCAGAAAGCCCCCTGAGAATGGAAATTCTGACAGGGAAGAGGAGACTTCTTCTTAAGCTCTTTGAGCCCTACACACTACTGAAACCACTACAACAGGCGTTCAAACGCGGGCTGTAGAAGGTTAGGGCGCGGGTTCCATGCGTGTAGGCCTTCTATAGGCCGCGTGTACCTCTGTGTGTCCCGATAATAAATGTCAAGCACAGTCAAGGAAAAACTGGTATAAAGAACCAGGTTCCCTGCTAGCTATGAACTAACAGAAAACAGACAAACAAAGAAACATAAAATCTAATTCTTTGACTACCCAAAAACCTTCAACTAAATCCAGAAACCCTAAGAGTATCTATTCCCCAGTGGAGTCGCCAATTCTGTTGTTGGGAAATAATACCCCACGGACTAACAAGATAGGGATAAACTTGCATGCAGATCATGACCCTCAAGAAATTACTTTTCAACCTACCACCCCAAACCTAAAACCCTTTTTCACATGCAAACATGGGAAGAACCTACTAACCTTTTTCCTAATGTTTGGTGTAGATCCTCCGTTGCTCTTTATCCTCTTTCTTACGCTCCTCCTTCCAAAGACAATCCCTGTAATCAAGACAAAACACTACGCATGCATGTTATTGTTCTACTAGAGGGTTAGAGATTCAACATAAATCGAATAAAACATATATAACTCATGCATTGGGACGGGAAAAGTATTATTTTATTAATCTCAAGATGAATCAACTTACAATAATAATAGATATCGGCCACCGTTCCTTGATCCTGATCCTGGGCTGCTCCTCTTCTTTGTCCTCCAAATGCTTTGCTTGAATTCTCCTGAAGCTTGAGGAAAGGCTAAAGGGTTGGGACAAAACGGATTCGGCAATTGGGCAGAGTTTCTTTGCTATGATTTTCCTCCTCCAAATAGTACCCCTACCCCTTATTTTATAGGCTAGAAGGATCTAGGGTTTTGGATGAGCTCTCGGCCATGCATGGATGGGAGTTCCAGTTAACTGACCCAAAGCTTTTCGTCCCGTTGGCAACTTTCCTGTTTTTGTGCTTTGTTAGGTAAACGCGGGCTGTAGTGGGCCAACTAGAGTTCCAACACATGCAGTAGAAGGCCTGCCAGCATTCCAACACGCCCAGTAATGGGTTAGGGTGTGGGTTACTTAATTTAAGAGGTTTTTCAAGAGTTTGTTCAGCATGGCCTTGGCAAGGAAGGGATGTGAGTTGGCTTGATGCCAGGTAAGCATGTGTGGTGCAATTTAGGGTTATAACATATATCCCGTTCGAAAGAAATATACAAGGAATACACATGTTGCCTGTGGAGATCCCTACTCATTATGACTGCGATGAGCCCTAAAAACATTGTTTAGGGCCTCAAAATGGCCCCAGAAGTCAAGGACCCGAAAACTAGGAAAAAAATGTCGAACTGGAAAAATGCCAAAATGAGCCTGTATGAATAGGTGGGAGGCCACCGAAATCCATATGGATCAATCCTCCCGCCTTAGGAATCAATGGTCTCCATTTCATTGAGTGCCCCCATTATATGAGGAAATTTCTGTTGAATTTGTCCCCGCGTGAGCCACTTGCCTTGGTGCAGGAGTTTCCCTACTTTTACAGCTCGATAAAGATGGATCCTTTTCTAGTGAGTGAACTTGACCTGTTTGTCCACAATATGATAACTATATTTCTATTGTATGTGGTCGTGGTTGATCTCTGTTGGTTTCATTTGTTCTTCTATTTCTGAGGTGTCCAATAATGGCGGTAAATAAGTTAGAAGCAGATCGAGGTTGAACATTGGATGTAGGCCAAGGAAAGGAGGAATGTTGAGCTCAAAAGAATTATCACCCACATCCTTGGTGATTGTGTATGACCCATAACAAAGTGGGAGAATCTTCCTACGGGGTCCATTAAGGCATTCTTTCTAAAAATGAAACCAATCTTTTCCACCCACGTGAAACTTATGTGGCACCCAATGTGGATCATGGTGTTGCTTGTACTTGTCATTGGAATTCTGTAGGATATCCTGAACCCATTGTCAAATGTGTTATATATTCTCAATGAACCATGTGGATTTGTCAACTTCAATTCGAGTAGGAGATGAGTTGACCGAGGTGATCGTAAGGGGTAGTGAAACATCTATGGGACCCAATAGTTGGAATCCCAACCCCACCTGAAAGGGGATGTGGCTAGTTGAGCTATGCAAGGATTGGTTGTAGATATGTTGTACATAGGGAAGACTCTCATAGGGACATAGGGTGCTTGGAATTATACATATGTAGGATATGAATGATCATTCGATTTACGACCTCGGTTTGGCCATCTTTCTGGGGTTGGAAGGTCATGGATTTGTTGAGATTTGTGTCTAGTAGTGACTAGAGGCTCGACCAGAATGTGTTGAGAAATCAACGATCCTAATATGAGACAATGGTTTGTAGGATTCCAAAATGTACCCAGACTCGTTCAAATAATACCTTGGCAGTGGCCTCTGTTGTGATGCTCTTATTGCAGAAGACAAGAATCACCATCTTAGAAAAGCGATCAAGAACCAGAAAAACACAGTCATTTCCCCATTTGGTGGATGGGATGCCTAACATGTAGTCCATGGAGATGGATTCCCATGGCCTATCAGGAGTAGGAAGAGGGTTGTAAAACCCCTTTTTCTCAGTGGTTGGTTTGGAAATAATGAAGGCATTGTAGGACCTGATATACTTGTTGACCTCCTGTCAAAGTTTCATCTAGTAGAAATGTTTCTGCAGCATTGCCACTATCGTTTTAATGTTGAAGTGTCCTGCCACCCAACTGTAGTGAGATTCATAAATCATCTTTGATCACTCTCTTGATGGAACACATATATGGCCCATATGACACAACAACCCATCATGAATATGGAAATTAGAAAAAATTTCATTTGCGCCCAACATTTGGTAGGTGGTGGTGAAGTCTGAGTCTATCTCATAGAGTTGGGCCCATCCATAGGTCTCATGGTCCCAACAATTTAGCACTATGGTAAGTGCCACGACTGGAAGTATGCTGAGGCAATCATTGAAATGGTTGGTTCTTCATGTTTTATACTTGATTATGATGTGTAATTGTTGCAAGTATGTGGACAACTTCTAATGGAGTTCATTCTGTAATTTTCCTTTTGTCTGCATGAACTGTAGTGGCTTATGATCAATGTGTATTATTGCCTCCTTCCCAATAATGTCATGTCTCCATTGTTAACAAGATTTCACAATGGAGTACATATATTTGTCATAAGTAGGGTACTTATGGACAACATCTGATAGTGTCTCAGTATGATAGGCCACAGGGTGGCCATGCTGAGTGAGAATGATGCCCACATCATAGTATGAGGAATCTGTCTCGATCTCAAAAGGTTGTTGAAGGTATGGTAGATAAAGTACTAGGGTTGAGCATAAGAACTTATTAAAATCATCAAACTCTTGTTTTTGGGACCTGCCCCAAACAAATTTACCCTTACCACCACCTTTGGTTACTTGGATTAGGGTCCATGCAATATGGGAGAATCCCAACATGAACCTGTGGTAGAAGTTGGAAATGTCCAAGAAGCTATAAAGCTCAGCAAGTGTGGTTAGGGTTGGCCAGTCACAGATGAATTGGATCTTGGCTAGATCCACATGTACACCATGTTGATCAATGATGTAGCCCAGGTAATGGAACCTGTCCATGCCGAAGGATCATTTTTCCAATTTGGCATATATATTGTGCTTCCATAGGATGTGCAGAACCTATTGAATATGATACAAATGATCTGCCCAAATCTTTTTGTAAATGAGAATTTCATCCAGATACACCACTAAAAAATTATTGGTGAAGGGTCATAGGATATCGTCCATCATTATAATAAAAGTGGTTGGACAATTTTTCAAGACATAGGGCATGACCAACCATTCAAAAAGACATTCCTTTGACTCAAAGGAAGTATTCCATACATCTTTCTATTCTATCAGGATTTGGTGGTAGCCAGAATTCAGATCAATCTTACTGAAGTATCTGTCCCCTGTAAGTTGATCAAGGAGGTCGCCGATTCAGGGAATTAGGTACCAGTTTCTAACTGTGATTTTATTCAAGGCCCAGTAATCAATGTAGAGTAACCAAGTTCCATCTTTCTTCTGTACCAGCACGATTGGGCTCCCACAAGGTCATGAGCTAGAATGGATGTGCCCCTTGTGGAGAAGTTATTGGATCTTCTAGTTGATCTCCTTATTCTCTAAGAGAGAGTGGCAGTAGACTAGCCCATTCAGAAGAGATGTGTCAGGGGTCAGATTGATGGGGTGCTTGGCCTAGAATTGCATAGGTACCCCGATAGGTGAGGAGGAGATATCCGAGTATGCTTCCATGACCTTATCCACTTGCTTCTATTGTATGGAGAGGTAAGTCATGGAGACCCTGGATGTGGTTGTGATGTTTTGCCCATTATGAGAGCCAATCATGAAGAATAAAAACTTCCTCGTATGAGAGATGACCTTTCTGCATTGCATGGAAGATATCGAGGAAATATAACTAGGTGGGACTGCCTCTAATATCCTGTACAATTTCTTGTTCAAAGTAATCATAACACTCCTAGGATTAGACTCATATACAAAATGGCATTTCCATAAATATTGTTTTCCCAAAAGAACATTACAAACTTTGAGATGGGAAACATCACACAATAACTCATCTTTGAAGGGATTGATGTCGTCTGATAGGTGATATTGTTGGCTGACACGGATATAGCTTCCTTTTCGGAGCCATCCAATGGTGTAGGGTTTCGAGTAGGGCATTTTAGGCAAGGAGAGTTTCTTGAAAACCTATACTGAGATGAGGTTTTTCAGGATACTAATATCAATGATAAAGTTAAGCAGTGTACCCTTCACCCAGATCTATGAATGAAAAAGGCTCTCACCTTCTTCTGGCTTGTCCGATTCTCTGGGTTAGAGCTTGGTGGTAGTAATGGTAGCACTGGGTTCTGCATCAATTATCTGTCTCTGCCTTTCTAGTTATGACTCTGAGTCAGAACCCATAGCTGATTCAGAGGCTTTCACCTCAGCCAACAGTGCCTTATTTGTGTGGAAATCAATAGTGTTATTCCAGGGGCTCTTATGGAAGTCGCACCACTTCCCAGTGTCCTTATTTTATTGTGGCCTAGACTAGTTGTCCCAAGGAAGTCCATCTTTTCTATGTCCTTTGTTCTATGGGTTGGGGCCGCTCTTTCCTAGATTTTACTGTGAGGTGTTCCCAGGCCCAAATTGTCGTGTCTTTTGTTTGATCTTCTTCTTGATTTTGACATCATATCGGTAATCCACGCCCAAGGATGAGATGTCCAAAAAATCCATTTCGGCCTAGATGAATATATGCATACTGTCGTGATACTTAAACACCATATGTCGCTCAGAATATTTGATACACAGCTTGGTGTGCAAGGTATGGAAGTTATTTGTGAACTCGGTCACTGCTTGGTCTCTTTCCTGCTGCAATGTGGTCCATTTTTTATATAGGTCGTCATAACACCAACATGGTAGTATTGTTCCTTAATATTATCCCTGAAGGACTCCCAGGTGATGATGAATGTAAATAATGAGGGTTCCTCTATTTCCTTCTGCTCACAGAATGTTTCCCACCAATATTTGAAATGGGGAACAGATTTGAGGAGCGCAAAAGTAATATTTTCTCTATTAGAGAAGTTATGGATAGAAAAATACCCTTCTAGCAGATTCAACCATTTTTCTACAACATCTACGTTTATCTAACCTTCAAATATAGGAATATTAAAGTTGATTTGTACCTTGAAGGGTGATATGCCTATGTTTGAGGAATATGTGTCTCTTATTGGTAGTCGTCGAAGGATTTTCACAAAACCATCGATCATCTCATTCCTCAATTGCGTGAGGGAATACTCGAGAAAATTTTTGAAGGGATCTCTTGTCCCATCATATTTATTTTCTCCCACCATGAGAGGTCTCTTGGGCGTGCGAGATATTTTTTCCTCAAGAGAAACAAGCTCGAGACCCAATTCTTTGTAGCCTGACCTCGTTGGGGACAGACATTAAGAACAACAAGGAGCATACCGCTCTGATACCATTAATCCCAATTTTATGAGAAGAATGAAATGAGTACATATTATTATCAAAATATTCTTAACACAAAATAATGGATATACAGTAAAACCAATTTCTATTCAATAAGAAAATAAGTTGAAACTGTAAAATGCAATGGAAAACAAGCTTGCTAGAATGGTGGCAGATTATCTCTGAGAAGAGATGTGACGCCTACTCTCATTCGCAAGAATATGATTACAATGAGGCTCTCAAGGAATTTTTACAATAAACAGGAATGTAAAAAACCCTAGACATCCAAAAACATAACCCTAGGAAATGAAGCGCCAAAAATCACGTGGGCCCCGTTTGGGTAAGTTAGTACATCAACTTCCTATGGTCGTAACTTTTGCATATGATCTTTGTTTTAGGTGCACGATATCTTATTGGAATGGTATATTCAAGGAATACACATGTTTCCTATAGTGGGCCGTAATCATTTTTATTGCGGCGAGCCCTAAAAACGTTGTTTAGGGCCTCAAAACAACCTCGGAAGTCATGTTACACATTATTTTCGTCATCCCTATGATCGTTCATGATGTAAACCTATCTATTGCCTTTAGAGGGGTCACAGTGGCCTGAGTTCTTGAAGAGAGAAGGAAGAAGAACTTTTCCTGAGAAAAGAAGTTGCATTTTCCTATGTAAAAACCTTATAAAGAGAAATTTCCGCAGGTTGCTATATAGGCAGGGTGCGGAAATGACAAATTTCCGCAGGTTGCTATATAGCCAGGGTGCGGACTTTCCTCAGGTTGCTATATAGCTAGGGTGCGGAAATTCCAGCACATGGGAAAAACGTACGGTTTCTCGAATTTTCTAGAAGGAGAAGCTTCTTGGGTGAGGTGG
>SNQJ01S0005837.1:8447-43312 GCA_010110895.2 Picea sitchensis | reverse complement strand
CATCAAGGCAATGGTTGTAATCTCTCTTTCACATTTAATATGATACAGTAATATGTTTCTTTCCCATAAAGTTAGATCTACTTTATTACATGATTCCTTGATCACATGTATAGTCTAGGGTTTTGAATATATTAATGTCTTTGATGTGATTGGTTTGTGTTGTTGTGATTGGACGACGCAAGAGCATCGTAGCAGAGCGAGGAACAACAGAGATTAAAGGAAAGCTTTTATAAAGTAAGTACATCATCCTTTTTTCTCTTGTCCATTCAATACTTTAGATCTAGGGAAAGCGATATATTCTGTCATGTTTTGTTCTAGATCCAGGTGGATCTAGGGAGATCGGTTTGTGTCCGCACTTACGGATTTATCCATAAACAAGTCAGGGACCCGAAAACTAGGAAAAAATTGTCGAATTAGAAAACTGCCAAAATGAGCCAGTTGAAATAGGTGGGAGGCCACCGACATCCATATATATCAATATTTTTCCATTAGGAAGAAATGGTATCCATTTTGTTAAGCTTCCCCATTAGATGAAGAAATGTTTGTTGAATTTGGCCTCAGGTGAGCCACTTGCCTTGGTGCAGGAGCTTCCCTCCTTTGACAATAGCTTGATAACGTTGCATCCTTTGTTCGCAAGTTCCCTTGACTTGTTTGTCCACAATATTATTATTGGATTCCTATTGTATGAATTCAGGTTTGAGATCTTTTGGTGTCAGTTGTTCTTCTATCTCCGATCTGTCCAATAATGGTGAGAAATAAGGTCGAAGGAGATCCATTTTGAACACTAGGGGCAGGCCAAGGAAAGGAGGAATGTTCAGCTCAAAAGCATTATTACCCAGAGCCTTGGTGATGGTGTACGACCCATAATAGAGTGCGAGAATCTTCCAATGGGGCCATTTTGACTGTGGAGAGCCCTAAAAACGTTGTTTAGGGCCTCAAAACGACGTCGGAAGTGAGGGACCCATAAACTAGGGACAAATTGTCGAACTGAAAAACTGGCAAAATGATCCAGTTGGAATAGGTGGGTGGACACCAACGTCCATATGGATCAATCCTCCCCCCATGGAAATCAATGGTCTACATTGTGTTGATATCCCCCATTAGATGAGGAAATTTCTGTTGAATTTGGCCCTGGGTGAGCCAGTTTCCTTGTTGCAAGAGTTTCCCAGATTTAACAACTCTATAAAGTTGGTGAAGGAGTAATTCATACTTGTGATAATAATATGATGAAATTATTATATATATATATATATATATATACTGGGGGAATCGACAACTCGCAGTTCTCGTACTCACGTGACACAAGATCGATACCCGTCTGCTACCACTATAACCCTAGGTGTGCCACACATCTTACAAACATGGAGCACAAGTAAAGCAGGGTGACAATCGAACTTGAGACATCCTTTACAAATTTCCTTCCATTTACATGACACATGCCAATCGGTCTACACCCCTGCGAGCTATGATGAAATTATATTAAAGTAAGTAGACTTATTCTATAAGTCTACGTATGATCAAAGATGAGGACAATGAGTGAAGTTAGGGATGGAGATATTCTTGGAGATATTGTGTAGATATTTGTGGATATTGTTATGCTATATTCGACATCTCGTAATGAGAATCTCAATGCTATATTATGATGCCTCACGAATGTATTGTGTGCAAGAGAGATGTATCATTATTTTTTACATTAATGAATATGTGAGTTTTGTGTGTATATTTGTGTTCTTATGATGATTTATGTGTGTTATTATTTGTTTCTTTGTTGCTCATAATTCCTATAGTTGGATCCTTTGTTGGTGAGTGTCATTGACTTGTTTGTCCACAATATGATCACTGGATTCCTATTATATGCAGTCATGGTTTAGCTCTTTTTGTGTTAGTTGTTCTACTATCTTTGAGGTGTCCAATAATGGTGGGAAATAAGGTCAAAGGAGATCCATTTTGAACATTGGGTGTAGACCAAGGAAAGGAGGAATGTTGAGCTCAAAGGAATTATCACCCATAGCCGTGGTGATGGTGTACAACCCATAATGGAGTGGGAGAAGCTTATGATGGGGTCATTTTGACTGTGTTGAGCCCTAAAGATGTTGTTTAGTTCCTCAAAACGACCCTGGAAGTCAGGGACTCGAAAAGTAGGAAAAACCTGTCAAACTAGAAAACTACCAAAATGAGCAAGTTAGAATAGGTGGGAGGCCACCAACATCCATATGGATCAATCCTCCCACCTTAGGAATAAATGGTATCCATTGCGCTGATTTCCCCCATTAGATGAGGAAATTTCTACCTAATTTGACCCTGGGTGAGCCACTTGCCTTGGTGTAGAAGCTGCCATACTTTGACAACTCGATAAAGTTGGATCCTTTGTGGGAAAGTGTCGTTTACCTGTTTGTCCACAATTTGAGCATTGCATTCCTATTGTACGTAGTCGAGGTTGATCTCTCTTGGTGTCATTTTTTCTACTATCTCTGTGTTACAGGTGAATCCTCCTTTGGACAAGCGAATTCCCTCTTGGTCTCTAGACTCCTAAGGCCAAGACAAAAAAGTGATTAACATGGACACATGGACACTAACATCCCTTTAGATCTAGTCAAGATAATATACAAAGGAGAATAAGAAATATATGTACCTTATTAACGATGTTTGTCCTTACAAAGTCCAGGCTGACCTTCGATCCTGATTTCCCTGATAGGTCCTGTAGAAAAAACAAAGATACAATGTACTTCCTACTCTACTAAGATTAGCTCAAATATAGATATATCTAATGAAGACAGACTCATGTGGAACAAACATAAGTTTTAAATAAATAGACCAAGCATTGATATATTGATAAGAAAAAGTAAAATTACTTACAATCCTTTAATGAAGGTGCAACAACTTCTTCCAGTTCTCCTTGTCCAACCCCTTTGCTCAAGTAATCTACATTAATTTCTTTGATGATATCTCACTTATGAGATCATAAGTTTCATATCTCCAATATTTTTTGTACCTTTCACCATGAGAAGCCCTCCTTATATCACCTTGGAGAGGCCCAAACACTTGAGATATCTTTGGGATAAGTTGAGGATTCCTCTCCTTCAGTTGAGGATATTCCCTGAGATCATCGCTTGACCTAAGATTCGAACCCAACTACCTTCAGATATTGAGGGGATTGTCCCCTGATTTCCTCCAACAAACCAATTTTTTCCAGAAAAAGGGGTAGCTCTCCCCCAAAAGGGGGCAAAAAGCGTTGTAGCACTCCCCCAAAGAGGCCCAGGGAGCACTAACACTCCCTAACAGTTCATAGGGGAGCGTTTCCTTCCAAATTTGATATTTGAGTGGTTTGTTTCAGTGGAAAAAGGTTTGTACTCTTTGTCAAGTGATATATCTTCTTCAAAACTATTCTTTGAGGTGTTTTAAGTGTCCCTGTGATTTCATTAGAGGCACGACATGGGAAATATGGAAATGTGATGTTGGTGACACTTGCGACACTTGTGTTCAAGATGCGACACTTGCAAACAAGATGCGACACTTACAACACTTGTAATGACGACATTTGCGACACTATTGAAGTGAGTAATTTTGATGTGTAACAGATTATCCCCCAAAGTGCGAGGTCAGAAGATGATGATGATTGAAGTAATTTTGTAGACTTTTTCATGAAAGGGTATGGATGCAGAGAGGCTAGAAAAATCTACACACAACCATCAAAAAAATATTATGACACGTTTCAAAGCTAAGGTAGGCATACCTATGCTTGATTGATAAAAACTTTTTAGGTATGGCCGCCATAAAATACACTGCAGATCCATAATTATATTGACAGAAGGTATATCCACTGAAGATACAATGTGGATATATACTCCTATGACCTGAATTAATCATAGCCATGAAGAATACACCATGGATATATGAGAAAACAAGACATATCCACGATCAATACAAAGTGGATCTATGTAACAATATATGTGTCATATTTCAAAAGAATTCCTTCACAACCTGGGAAAAGTATACATAAGAGTGAAAAATAAAACTAGGGTCTCTTTACCGATCCCAATGTAGTATGAATATAACCATGTGAATAGATTTCCTGATGTCAAACATGGTAGAAACCACTTGATTACTGGTCAATGAGGTAAACCGTTAACAAGTGCGAGGGAAATCACCATTGATGTCAATGATTCCCAAGGTACTCTAGTACATTCCAATGAATGTGAATGGATGAGATGAAGTAGAACATCTTTGGAATCATCTGATCAGAGGTCAATGATGTAAACCCACTATCAGACGTGAGGAGGCCTACCATTGAGTCATGCAGGTCCCAAAGTACTAACTGGATTCTATGTCTAACTCCTTGATAATGCGTTGAAGTCGACAAGAATAGACTCATTGAAGGATGGCCTTGATGTATCCCCCATCAACAACACAAAACATAAATAGAGATGTAATTGGTGGATCAAATGAACATTGACTGACATTGGTATTGAAGCAGGATATTTGTGATGGATGACTCTCGAGGCAAATACTTCCCTTGAACATTGAGGCACAACAACAGAAACGTGACATGGACCAAAACTTGATGATTCAGTGGATGTTGTGTCTTTCATCGGGTGATCCAAAGGAGTAAAAGAAGCTTAAAGGATTGGCTCAGTGCAGAGGTTCAGTGGATTAAATGCGTGCAAATACAAAGTGTTGTGTTCTAGGGCGACTGTAAGAGTTACTCGTAGTGTTTTCAAAAACTGCTTGGCTTGCTTCCTTCAATTTTTCCACCATCCAGATAGACGAGTACCTATTTTTAATTAATGAGCTCGAGGAGGATAACACATGCTCAATATGAATCACCTTCGGTAAGTCCCTCTTCCTTTGTTTAGCGAACTGTAAGAAGTAAGGGTTTGGTCCCATATGGGCCCTTCAATGTATGATTGTTTAATGAGTCAAGAGAAGGTAAACTCGATGATTTTTCATATTTAGAGAGTCTGAAAAGAACCTAAAGATGACTCCAGGTTTGTCCTTTTTCATAATTTTAGTCTTGCGAGGTATAAAAAGAGATAAAATAACACTCGAAAGATGCCCTTTCAAACCTTTTAACGAGAGGGAAAGGAATAAAGATCACTTGGCAATCGTTTCATGTTTAGATTGTCTGAAAAGAGCTTAAAGATGACTCTAAGGGGTTCATTTTTCGTATATCCATGCGAACCCAAAAAAGAGATAAAAGGTTGCTCAGTTGCATTCTCATGTATTTACGAGCATGAGAAATAACAAAGACTAAGCTTAGTATGCCCCCATATTGAAAGCTAGTGGCATAACTCTAGAATGATCATTAAAAGATGGAGACATGCCCCTCAAACTTCAATCTATTCAACGACTTTGAGGTTGTCACCAATTTCTCTACTATATGGAGAAAAAGGATAAGGGTGGATGAAATGAAGGTTCAAATATGATACCTAACGAAAGACTCGACTCAACAAGAGAGGTGACTGTTTCACTTTTTAATGAGCTTGACACAGGAAAATAATTATGCTCAGGGCTCCGAGTTAAATCCCCAGATTTTTGTTTCATTTTTTAACAATCTTGCTACAGAGAGGAAAATTATGCTCAAATATTTTGTTTCATTTTTTAACGAGCTTGCTATAGAGAAGAAAAACTATGCTCATAACCTCGGTTTAAATTTTTAACGAGATTTCTATAGAGAAGACAAACTATGCTCGTGACTTCTATTTGATCATGTCTTCCAAGAAGATGATGCTCTGGAAGGATACCATGTCAAGGGACAAAACTCGATCATGGCTTCCAAGATATCTTCACTGGATGGAAGAAGAATGCTCTAAAAGGAACACATGTCGAGGGTCTCTCCAGGGGTAAGGATATCAGGCTCCAATATCCCTATCGAAGAGAACACCATCTCAACTATCGGATCTAATTCATCAGAAATTGAAGGCATGGGAGACAATGGAAAATCAACATCAGGAGGGAAGATAGAGTGTATATCTTCCCGAATTTCTTCAAGAGGGGGAAGAAAAGAGAATCAATGATGGTTATCATCCCGAGGTAGCTCGTCAATGCTTAGCATTTCCATAATAGATTCATCAAAGGGAAAAATTGAGGAAATGTAGTCGATTGTAGATGATAAGAAATTTAACCATGATGGAATCGAATAACTATCAAGTGCCAAGAGATGTTGGTCATCCGAGGAGGGGAAGGCATATTAGATAGAAACGCATGCAATTTCGGTTGGACTAAGTGGCATGGTGTCACCTAACACATCAAATTTCAAGGGACTAGGTACAATCCAAGGGTCAGATGATTCCAAAGATTGATAAGTCATGGTCAAAATCATATCAACGTTGGAAATATGATGTGTATTCAGTGGAAGTGGTGTAGGGAAGGTACCCATAAGGCTAGAATATTTCAGCAAGACAACACCAACACTTTCATACGTGATCTTGTGATCTCCCAAGAATGTAATATTGTTGGTAGCAAGAGCGTGAGCATCAGGTATATAGAAATCTAACTAATCGACCATGAAAATTTTTCCCTGATGAGGGAATTGTACACATCGAAACACCGACGAGGAAATGATAGTCATAGCATAAAACCAACTTCTTCCAAGTAATAAGTTGTAATTGAGGGTAGCATCGACCACCTCGACATCAACATTGATGGTTTTTCCACCCAAATGGACGGGCAGGGACTGTAAAATCCCATGGGGATGAAAACCTCGCCCATCGAATGCGTGTAACATTGTTGGGGATTTGTTAAGTGCAGGTGATTTTAAAATTTTCCAACATGATAAATACATGACACAAGTAGAGGCTTCGTCATCCAAGATGGTTCGGTGAATTTGTTGATTGTGAACAACAACGTCAATTTGGAAAGCAAGTTGGTGGGAGAGTCTAGATGTGTAATTGTCGAAGTTAAACATGATATTATTGGATGACTTAGGATCAACAACACCAATATCAGCCAAGAGCATTCTACATTGATTGGGGTAGTGTTGTAGAACTTCTAACGTAGACATAGCACACGGTGCTTGAGCCAAATCTTCAACAATGTTGTATTTTTGGGCAGCACGTGAACTAGGATTAAAGCTAGATTTACGGATAGTTCTCTTAGGAGGGTGTAATATAGATTTGAATGAAGGTTTCTTAATCTGAAGTGGTCCATATGGGGGACTAACAGATGGAGGAATAACAGAGGATGTTGATGGATCTGGTAAAGAACCGTTAGTGACCTTGGCTTTGTTAGGTTTACTTGGTGTGTCGTACGTCTTCGAGAAAGTGGTCAAATTAATCCCATTAAACATATAAATATGGGCACTTGTCAAGGCCTCATCATGAGGATGGCTAGAAATCCCCCCAGGAGAGGGAGTTTGAGCAACCATGGATTACTACTATGGAAAAGGCTGAGTAAGCAAAGCGGGTTGTGAATTTCCTTGGAAAAGTTTGGCCACTTCATCGTAATGTGGACAAGGTCGAGTGTAGTTATCATCACCACAAATGATACATGGGAATTTCAGTTTCCGCTAAGGTTTCTTTTTGGTAGCAGGTGTTTGAGCTTGATTTTTCGGTTGTTCATTGTTATTAGTATATTTTGACTTATTTTTTAACTTCTTCTTACCTCTGAATTGTTGTGAAGGGGAAGATTGAACTGCATTGACCTCAAAGACCTAAGTTTGCGAGGAGGTGGATGAGAGTGCAGTCGACTGGGAATTAGATTGAGTTTTGATGTAACCAATAACACCATCTATGTGAGATGAGGATGATGGATTGGATGGATCGACATTAGCTCGAGCAACATTTAGAAGCAACTCATACAAAGTACCAGATTGTGTATAAACAAAATCTAAGTATTGAGACCAAGCAATGGTTTCTTCATCAATGACTACGCCACCCATAGCGACATCATGAGTGATCGGGGGTAAAAGTGATTTAGTAAACCACTCCGCCAATAATTGGTTAGGAATAATTTCTTTGATCATCCTTCATCGTTGTCTCCACTTATGAATATGGTCAGAGATATGCACAGAGTCAGTTCTACAAAGGGAGGTCAAGAGTTCAGTACCTGTCTCGTAGTGAATAGGTAGTTGAAAGTGCATGAGGAAAGACATGGCAAGGGAGTTGAAATGATGAAAAGAAGAACATGGTATTTCAATATACCACTTTGTTGTAGAGCTCGTAAGTGTTCACTAGAAAAGATGCAAACATATAGAATCATCCACGAGGGAGTTTGATGAACACCACAAATGGAAATTCATCACATGGTTATTTAGATCTTCTCTAGGTTTTTCGTCATATTTCAAAATATCAGAAGGAAGTTTAGCTGGAATAATTGGCCAAACCGGTGAATGAAAAATAGGATCATTGGTTAACAGAGACAAGTCTGGGAGATCCATAGTCACAAGAAAAGGTAGTTGTCGGTTAACTTGTGGATGATACTGGTGTGGCATAGGAACACTAGTAGGACTATAAACTGGGTTAGGTGGATAATTGTAATCAATAGGTCCTCCTACATATGATTGTTGCTGACCAGGATAAGAAGGATTCGATGATGGATGAGAAACATTTGCATAACCCAATGTGTTCTAAGCATTATAGGCTGAGTGATTTTCTTTCCCATAAGGAGGATAAACATTTTTCCCTTCAAGAGGGTAAGAAGTATATCCCAGAGGTGGATACACATTAGGCCCGTGGGCAAGATAAGGTTGTTGTCCTTGAGGTCTCTAGGTGATGTTTGGGACACCTGGATAAGGTTGTCCATAAGATGGTCTGGAAGGAATAGGATTTTATACTCCTCCTTGTGGGTTATGATATGAGTTCCCCTTAACGTGGGGTTGGGTAAATGTGCCTCCCGAAGATAATCCCCAGGATTGTGATGGGTTTCCAGCAAACGAAGGTTTCCCCCATGCCAACGGTGGATTAACGACTGAGGTATGGCTAGCAAAGGGAGGTTTCCTTCCAGGAGGAACATGAAAAGAGGGTTGTCCCCTGGGAGGGGTAGGCCCGCCTTAGGATGGTGGTATTCCAGGAGGGATAGGTCCACCAGATGGCAGTTTCCCTCCAGTCTGTTGAATTTGGCTGGAAAGGGTATGCATTCTCTGGTGCAAAGATTTCCCAGTAAGATCATGTAGAACATGTGGATTTGTAGAGTGAAAGTTTGTAAAAGTGGCGGTAGGGATCAAAGTTCCTTGGGAATGAGTAGAGGTGATAAGTCTATCATTAGGATGAACTTGTGTTGATGTAATAGTAGGGTTAATGACCTAATCGATGAGGTGATTCATAGTTTGACTGGATGGTCCCATTTCAACAAGAGGGTCATGAGGATTAAAGGGTTGTTGAATGGATTCAAAATTATCATAAAGATTGTGTCCTAATGAAGTCCTCCATATAGAACGAGCAAGTGTGGGATTTTTATATACTGCAGTGGTAGGACAAATAGGAGTCCTATACTCATCATCAAAGATTGGTTCTGTGGATCCCATGTATGTTTCGGTAAATTCTCTCTCAGGTAAATGTGGGACCTCTTAGTCTATGACATTCCCAAGGGATTCTAAATGAAGCAAAAGTGGTTCGAGAGAGGTTTCCATCACATATGCAGTGTGAGGATTGGGATTCTCAACTGTAACAAAAGCGCCTTCTGGATTGTCTAACGAAGGATCAATAACACTCCCAACATTAGATTGATTTTCTACCTCTCCACAGTAGTTGTCTTTTGAAGGGTTAGGAGGTAAGGGTTGGTATCCTTCTGGAGGCATGCCTTGCATCCTACATGATCGGCGAAGACCTTTATCGTCGACAGGCTCAATTTTGGAGAATAAAAGCACATGCTGAAAATCTAGGGCCAACTAATGAAAAGAAATAGAATACGCTAATAAAATATAGGAATAAAACACAAGAAAACAAAACTTCTCTCGATGATCGTACTAGTTGGTGATGAAATCCAATGTCGCATGATCAAGTGAAGAAGGGGCTAGGATATGGTGGAACAGTTACAATGGCGACCTTCTTAATGGACTTTCACCTTGGTGCAAGCTTCCACGTATTAATTGTGGATTTACCCTCCAAGGATCCCCAGTGAGTTTGACCAATGTCTGTTCTAGGTACAACGAGACTTCCCTTCACTGTCACCTCGTGTAAGTACCTAACGATTATGGCCACTATGGACACCAACTCCCAGTCAGCCCCTGGGAGGTACAGTCAACAGTCCATTATGAATGTATGGGAAGGATAACAGGTCTAAAATCAACTCGAGAGGCTCCCACACATAATCATGGGTATACTCTCAAGTGACCCCCAATATACGATCTGACCACTACAAACAGTTGAACCACAGAGGGATAATCCTCGTAATTCTCCCAAATGAAACCTCGTGCATAACCCCTGTGTGAGAGGGGGATCCTAGAAAGCCTATACGACAATTGGATTCTCTCTCCCTATCACAAGATGTTAATGTTTGTTTTGAAAAGACTTTGGAGAGTTTTACTCATGGCCTAATCCAAATTACTAGTCCTAGTCTAATGTTGGTGGAAGATTCTAAAAACAAAAATGTTCTATATAAATTTTAATTAGCGATAATTATCGCTAATTATCACGAATCTTAATTACCTAGGAATTTTAATTCATGATAATTGGCGATAAGGTTATAGGGAAGAAATTAGTGATAATTTCAATTAGCGAGAAGAAGAAAAATCCAAGACAAGACCTAGGAAAGGAAACAAAAATCAGAGTTCCTCCCTAGTGGATTCGCCAATCTTTGTTACAAGTGAATTCTCCTACGGACAAGAAGATTCCCTCTTGGTCTCTAGACTCCTAAGGCCAAGACAGAAAAGTGATTATCATGGACACTGACATCCTTTTAGATCTAATCAAGCTAATATACGAATGAGAAGAAGAAATATATGTACCTTATTAACAACGTTTTTCCTTGAAAAGTCCAGGCTAAGCTTCGATCTTGAGATCCCTGATAGGTCCTGTAGAACAAACAAAGATACAATGGACTTCCTCCTCTACTGAGATTAGATCAAATATAGATCTATCTGCTGAAGACAAAATCATGTGGAACAAACATAAGTTTGAAAGAAACAGGCCAAGCATTGATATATTGATAATAACAAGTAAAAGTACTTATAATCCTTTGATGAATTTGCAACAACTTCTTCTAGTTTCAACCCCTTTACTCAAGTAATCTACACTGATTTCTTTGATGGAATCTCACTTATGAGATCATAAGTTTCATATCTCCAATATTTTCTATACCTTTCAGCATGAGAAGGCCTCCTTATATAACCTTGGTGAGTTCCAGCCATTTGAGAGAACTTTGGGATAAGTTGAGGATTCCTCTCCTTTAGTTGAGGATCTTCCCTAAGATCATTCCTTGACCCAAGATTCAAACCCAAATACCTTCATATATTGAGGGGATTATCCCCTGATTTCCTCCAACAAACCAAATTTCGCCAAAAAAGGGGTAGCGCTCCCCCAAAAGGGGGCACAGAGTATTGTAGCACTCCCCACAAGAGGCCTAGGGAGTGTTAAGACTCCCTGCTAGTGCAAAGGGGAGAATTGCCTTCCAAATTTGATATTTGAGTGGGTTTTTCAGTGGAAAGAGGTTTGTACGCTTTGTCAACTGATTTATCTTCTTCAAAACTAGTCTTTGAGGTGTTTTAAGTGTCCCTGGGATGTCATTAGAGGCATGACATAGGCAAGATGGAAGTGTGATTTTGGTGACACTTGTGACACTTGTGGTCAAGATTCAACACTTGCGGATAAGATGCGACACTTACAACACTTGTAATGATGACATTTGTGACACTATTGAAGTGAGCAATTTTTATGTGTAACACTCTGAGGTGTCCAATAATGGTGAGAAATAAGGTCAAGGGAGATCCACTTTAAACACTGGTTGTTGGCCAAGGAAAGGAGGAAAGTTCATATCAAAAGAATTATCACCCATAGCCTTGGTGATGGTGTATGTCCCATAATGGAGTGGGAACAACTTCCAATGGGATCATTTTGACTATCGTGAGCCTTAAAAACGTTGTTTAGGGCCTCAAAATGGCCCCAAAAAATCAGGGACATGAAAACTAGGAAAACATTGTCGAACTGGAAAAATGCCAAAATAAGCTAGTTGGAATAGGTGGGAGGCCACGAACATCCATCTATATCACCTAAAGGGTGGAGTAACGTGGTGATATTTTGGGCTTCAATGGAATTTTAGGAATTTTGGACTCCAGAGGACATGTGTGCAGAAAGGAAAAGGAACATTCAATGTCAAAGCGTCGAACACCAAATCCCCCTCTAGCCTGTGTGTTAGATGAGGATAAAGTCCCAGCGTTGGATTGGAAGATGAATGGACCTTCCCTATGGGAGGTAGGAACGTGGAGATGGTACAAACTAGATGGACCCACATGGCTCACATGTGGCCCTCAACTAATAATTCTTGAAGAACTTTGGGATGCCATAACCTGCAAAACATAGGTCGAATTAGATTCTGGTAGGATTCATTAGAAAGCTACGGGTGAGTAGAAGAGAATGAAAACCTCATGTATGGGATTCAATATGATTAGAGTAAGAAATTTTTTTATTCCCCATCCCTAGAAAATGGTACTTAAGGGTCAGGTGTGTTACAAGTTGGTATCAAAGCATGGTTACAACACATGGTCTGCTTGGGCTCATGAACAAGTCGCTTTAAAATATCATTTGAGAAAATTTTGGGGTGACACCCTATCTTAACCCATTATTAATAATATTATTTAAGCCTCTACTGAAGGAAGTCTTGAAACATTCTTCTTTTGCATATATTTTGAAAATTTTGAACTTTTTTTTTCTCATAAAACTAGTAGATCATTAACTAACAAAAAATGTTTTGTCAACACTAAGGTAGTTTCGAAAGTTTAGAAACCCTAGTTTTTGAAGGAGTATGTGAGAAGAAGTGGGACAGAGAGTCTACATACATAGGTTGCAATGAGCCAAAGAACGTACACACACAAGATGAATGAAGGAAGAGCACATATAGTTGATGAAGTCATGAAGATTTGAGTGTGAACTGGTGCCAAGTTCTTGACGACCGAAGCAAGTTTCATATTTGCATTCTATGGGCTGAGATATGCCATAGAAACTCTTGTATGGTTACATAGTTATCTTTATGGATACTCTTTCATATTGTACAGTGAATGCTTGAATCATTCTTGGTATGGTTGTTATGATTTGGTTCATGTTAGTTGATGGAGTCAGAAGCACTCTTATGTTTTAGTACTGATATGATTTTCATAGTATAGTTGGTTCTTATACATAATTAAGTAGCATTCATATTGTATGATTGAGGAGAATGAGTAAGTTGTGGGAGATCATGGATGTCTGGTAATTGGTTCTGGTTCAGATCAGACAGTGAATGACAAAAGTGGATGTGACTGAGGGCTTCATAGGATATGAGTTTTCATTAAGAGAAAACCCTAGTTGTTCAGAAGACACACATAGGTTGTAGTACATATAGGCCGCATGAATATGCAAGTTGTGCTACTGGTAGGGCATGCACATATCTGTGCTACACTACTGACAGGTTGTGTACCTGTTGATAGATTGGTATCTATTGAGGATTGATTCCTCTTCTAAGTTGGTGTTGAGTTGTGTAAGTTGAGTCTTGCATTATAGAGTTGTTTATCTTGTGGATTTGTAACTCTATTTAGTTGTTGTTGATAACCCAAGGATTGTTGTCCGTAATAAAAATAAAATTGTACATACATATTATGTTCTTTGAGTTCCTTATGATGATGACTTATTGATGAAATAATTTGTTGGTATATGTTGTCGATGTATCTTCACATCTAACTGGTTGTAAATGAAAACAATAAGTAATGAGTAAATGGTGATTTCTAACTAAGGAGTTTTGTGAAGGGAAGTTTCAAAAATACCCCCGCACTCATTCAACCCCCCATCTAAGTGTGGTCAATGTGTCCAACAATTGGTATGAAAGTTTTCTTCACTATAAGCCTTAACAAGCTTGGAGGGGATCCATGAACACACACATGCATAATGAAGTTCCAATCCTTGATGAGGAAAATTATTCTACATGGAGAATAGAAATGAAAGTGCACTTGAAGGAAATAAGAGAGGGTATTTGGAAGGAATCTATTGGTGGATCAGTTCCTTTGAAGAACAATTCAAAGTTTGCAGCTCAAAGGAAAGAAAAGAAGAATGATGCATTGGCTCTTAAGACCATTCTTAGTGGACTCTCAAGTTCTATCAAAGAGAGCATGGGACAATGAAATACCACTAAGGATATATGGCTAAAGATAGAGGAGACATACCAAATAAAGGAGGATGATATTGAATACAACTCCATCAAGAAAAATGAAGTTAAAGAATCTCCAAAAACCCTCGATTACAATATTTCAAAATGTGATGATGTTGAATATTTCTCTATAAGTGAAGAAGAAAACCTAGAGATAGTATGTGTAGAGTTAGATAATGGTTATCCCATGGTAAAGGTAGAAGAAGAACTATCATATCTTAAAAGGAAAGTTGAATGGGGTCTATATGAATACAATGATGACCATTTCTACATAGAATATAGCTATCTTTCTGATAACACTAAAAGGTTTATTAGAAAGAATCAAAGGCATATATTCAAGTTAAGGGAAATGTTCAAGGAACAAGAAGAAAGTAAAAAGACTATATTAGAAGAAAAATAAGAAGAGATCAAAAGACTAAAGAATGAAATAGAAGAAAATAAGAAGGTATATGATGGGATTAGCAAAAGTCTTGAAGTTAATATCGATCTGATCCGTATTATTTTTGACAAGAAATGAGAGTGGAGATATACTAAAAAAATGCCTAGAGACATAAAAAATAGCCAATAATATAATAGAAATGTATCAGAGATGCATTCATAAACACAAAGTTATAGTAATATATGATTTATAGTAATGAAAGAAATGTACAGAGACTGTAAAAATACAGAGTGAATATCAGCAAGTGTGGTTGGGGATGACCAGTCACAGATGAATTGGATCTTGGCTAGATCCACATGTACACCATGTTGATCAACGATGTAGCCTGGGTAATGGAACATGTCCATGCCAAAGGAGCATTTTTCCAATTTGGCATATATCTTGTGCTGCTACAGGGTGTGCAGAACCTGGTGAATATGATGCAAGTGTTCTTCCCAAGTCTTGATGTAAATGAGAATTTCATCCAGATACACAACTAAAAACATATTGGTGAATGGTCACAGAATATTATCCATCATCCTAATGAAAGTGGTTGGACAATGTTTCAAGACAAAGGGCAAGGCCAACCATTTGAAAATACCTTCCTTTAACTTGAAGGAAGTATTCCATACATCTTTCTATTCTATCAAGATTTGGTGGTAGCCAGAATTCAGATCAATCTTACTGAAGTATTTTTCCCTTGTAAGCTGATCAAGAAGGTCGTCAATTCAGGGAATTGGGTACCAGTTTCTAATTGTGATTTTATTCAGGGCCTGGTAATCAATGCAGAGTCACTAGGTTCCATCTTTCTTTTGTACAACATTGCGTTTCCATAAATATGGTTGTCCCAAAATAACATTACAAACTTTGAGAGGGGAAACATCACACAATAACTCATATTTGAAGGGATTGATGTTGTATGATAGGAAATATTGTTGGCTGACACGGATATGGATTCCTTTCCGGAGCCATCCGATGGTGTAGGGTTTTGAGTAGGGAATTGTCAGCAGGGAGATTTGCTTGAAAACCTCTATTGAGATGAGGTTCTTTAGGATACTAATATCAATGATAAAGTGCAACAGGGTACCCGTCACCTAGATCAATGAATGAAAAAGGCTCTCACCTTCCTCTGGCTTGTCCAGTTCACCAGGCTGGAGCTTAGCGGTAATAATCGTAGCATTGGGTTCTGCATGAATTATATGTCTCCCCCTTTCAATTTCTGACTTAGAGTCAGAACCCGCATCTGATTCAGAGGCTTTCACCTTATCCACCAATGCCTTCTTTGAGTGGAAATCAACAATGTTATTCCAGGGGCTCTTATGGAAGTTGCACCACTTCCCGATGTCCTTTTTTTTTTATGGGCTAGGCTGGTTTTCATAAGGAAGTTTGTCTTTTCTCTGTCCTTTGTTCTACAGGTTGGGGCCACCCTTTCCTAGATTTTTCTGTGTGTGGTTCGTAGGCCCAAATTGTCGTGTCTTTTATTTGAGCTTCTTCTCGATTTTGGCGGCATATTGGTAAGCCATGCCCAAGGATGAGATGTCAAAAAACTCCATTTCATCCTATATGAATCTATGAAAATTATCGCGATACGTGAGCACCAGATGTTGCGCATAATATTTTATACACAAATTGGTGTGCAAGGTATGGAAGATATTTGTGAACTTGGGCACTGCTTGGTCTCTTTCCGGTCGCAGCGTGGTCCATTTTTTATATAGGTCATCATAACTCAAACTGGCTAGTATTGTTCCTGAATATCATCCATGAAGGACTCCTAGGTCACAACGACTGTAAATAATGAGGGTTCCTCTGTTTCCTTCTGCTCACAGAACGTTTCCCACCAATATTTGACACGGGGAACAGATTTGAGGAGCAAAAAAGTAGCCTTTTCTCTATTAGAGAAGTTATGGATAGAAAAATACCCTTCTAGTAGATTCAACCATTTTTCTACAGTATTTGCATCTATTTGACCTTAAAATATAGGAATATCAAAAGATGATTTGTACCTTGAAGGGAGAGATGCCTTTGTTTGAGGAAGATGTGTCCCCTACTGGTAGCTACTGAAGGATTTGCACAAAAATATCCATCATCTCATTCCTCAATTGTGTGAGGGATTACCTGAGAAAAATTTTGAAGGCATATATTGTCCCATCATATTTCTTTTCTCCCACCATGAGAGGTCACTTGGGTGTGTGATATATTTTTTCCTCAAGAGAAACACGCTCGAGACCTAATTCTTTGTTACCTGGCCTCATTGGGGACACACATTAAGAATGCCAAGGAGCATACTGCTCTGATACAACTAATCCCAATTTTATGAGAAGAATGAAATGAATACATATTATTATCAAAATATTCTTAACATAAAATAACAGATATGCAGTAAAACCGGTTTCTATTCAATAAGAAAATAAGTGGAAACTATAAAATGTAGTGGAAAACAAGCTTGCTAGAATGGTGGTGGCTTATCTCTGAGAAGAGATGTGACGCTTGTGCTCATTCGCAAGAATATGATTACAATGAGGTTCTCAAGGCCTTTTTACAATAAACAAGAATGTAAAAAACCCTAGACATCCAAAAACCTAACCCTAGGAGATGAAGCGCCAAAAGTCATGTGGGCCCCGTTTGGGTAAGTTAGTACATCAACTTCCTAGGGTCGTAACTTTTGCATACGATCTCAGTTTTAGGTGCACGATATCCCATTGGTATGGTATATCCTAGGAATACACATGTTTCCTATAGTGGGACGTAACCATTTTTATTGTGGCAAGCCCTAAAAACGTTGTTTAGGGCCTCAAAATGGCCCCAGAAGTCAGGGACCTAAAAACTAGGAAAAAACCGTCGAACTGGAAAACTGCCAAAATGAGCCAGTTGGAATAGATGGGAGGCCATCGACATCCATATAGATAAATACTTTTCCCTTAGGAATAAATGGTCTCCATTGTGTTAATTTCCCCCATTAGATGAGGAAATTTTTGTTGAATTTGGCCTTGGGTGAGTCACTTGCCTTAGTGCAAGAGCTTCTTTACTTTGACAACAACTCGATACCACTGAATCCTTTGTTGGTGAGTGCCCTTGACTTGTTTGTGCACAATATGATCATTGGATTACTATTGTATGCAGTCTGGGTTAATCTCTATTGGTGTTAGTTATTCTTCTATCTCTGAGCTGTCCAATAATGGTGGGAAATAAGGTCGAAGGAGATACACTTTGAACACTAGGGGCAGGCCAAGGAAAGGAGGAATGTTGAGCTCAAAAGAATTATTACCCAGAGCCTTGGTGATGGTGTAATACCCATAACAGAGTTGGATAATCTTATGATAGGGTCATTTTGACAGTGGCGAGCCCTAAAAATGTTTTTTAGGGCCTCAAAACTACGCTGGAAGTGAGGGACCCAAAAACTAGGAAAAAATTGTCGAACTGAAAAATTGGAGAAATGAGCTAGTTGGAATAGGTGGTTGGCCACCAACATCCATATGGATCAATCCTCACCCCTTAGGAAGAAAATGTATACATTTATTTGAGTTACCCCATTAGATAAGGAAATTTCTGCTGAATTTGGCCTCGAGTGAGCCAGTTTCCTTGTTGCAAGAGTTTTCCATCTTTGACAACTCTATAAAGTTGGTGAAGGAAGAATTCATACTTGTGATAATAATATGATGAAATTATTATTATATATATATATATATACTTGGGGAATCGACAACTCAAAGATCTTGTGCTTAGATGACATAGGGTCAATACCCGTCCTCTACCACTATAACCCTAGGTGCGCCACACATCCTGCAAGCATGGAGCACAAGTAAAGTAGGGTGAGATTCGAACTTGAGACCTCCTCTAGAAATTTCCTTCCATTTGCATGACACATGCCAATCATTCTACACCCATGCGGGCTATGATGAAATTATTATTAATGTAAGTAGACTTATTCTATAAGTCTACATATGATCAAAGATGAAGACAATGAGTGAAGTTAGGGATGGAGATATTCTTGGAGATATTGTGGAGATATTTGTGGATATTGTTATGCTATAATTTGACATCTCGTAATGAGAATCACAATGCTATATTATGATGCCTCACAAATGTATTGTGTAAGAGAGATGTCTCATTATTTTTTACATTAATGAATATGTGAGTTTTATGTGTATATTTGTGTTCTTATGATGATTTTTGTGTGTTATTATTTGTTTCTCTGTTGCTCATAATTCCTATAGTTGGATCCTTTGTTGGCAAGTGTCATTGACCTGTTTGTCCACAATATGATCATTGTATTCCTATTATATGAATTCGGGTTTGATCTTTGTTGGTGTTAGTTTTTATGCTATCTATGAGGTGTCCAATAATGGTGGGAAATAATGTTGAAGGAGATCCATTTTGAACACCGGGTGTAGGCCAAGGAAAGGAGGAATGTTGAGCTCAAAGGAATTATCACCCATAGCCTTGGTGATGGTGTATGACACATAACGAAGTGGGATAAGCTTATCATGGGGCCATTTTGACTGTGGCGAGCCCTAAATATGTTTCTTAGTGCCTCAAAATGACCCTGGAAGTCAGGGACCCGGAAAGTAGGAAAACCCCGTCGAACTAGAAAAATGAGAAAATAAGCAAGTTAGAATAGGTGGGAGCCCAAAAACATTCATATGGATCAATCCTCCCCCATTAGGAAGCAATGGTATCCATTTTGTTGAGTTCCTCCATTAGATGAGGAAATTTCTGTTGAATTTGGCCCTGACTAAGCCACTTGCCTTGGTGCAGGAGCTGCCCTACTTTGACAACTCGATAAAGATGGATCCTTTGTGGGTAAGCTCCCTTGACCTATTTTTCCATAATATGATCATTGGATTCCTATTGTATGTAGTAGAGTTTGATCTATCTTGGTTTCAGTTGTTTTTCTATCTCTTAGGTGTCCAATAATGGTGAGAAATAAGGTTGAAGGAGATCCACTTTGAACATTGGGTGCAGGCAAAGGAAAGGAGGAAAGTTGATCTCAAAAGAATTATTACCCATGGCCTTGGTGATGGTGTACATCCCATAATGGAGTGGGTGAAGCTTCCAATGGGGTCATTTTGACTACCGTGAGCCCTAAAAACGTTGTTTAGGGCCTCAAAATGGCCCCAGAAATCCGGGACATGAAAACTAGGAAAACATTGTCGAACTGGAAAAATGCCAAAATAATCTAGTTGGAATAGGTGGGAGGCCACGAACATCCATCTATATCACTTGAAGGGTGGATCCACGTGGCTATATTTTGGGCTTCAATGGGAGTTCAGGAATTTGGGACTCCAGAGGACATGCATGCAAAAAGGAAAATGGGCGTTCAATGTTGAAGTGTTGAACACCAAATCCCTGTGTGTTAGATGAGGATCAAGTCTCACCGTTGGATTGGAAGGTGAATGGAACTTCCATAAGGGAGGTAGGAACATGGAGATGGTATGAACGATATGGACCCACATTGGTGCCATGTGGCCCTCAACTAATAATGCCTGAAGAACTTTGGGATGCCATAACTTGCAAACCAGAGGTCGAATTAGAGCTTGGTAGGATTCGTTAGAAAGCTACAAGTGAGTAGAAGAATATGAAGACCTCAGGCATGGGATTCAATATTATTAGAGTAAGAATTTTTTTTATTCCCCATCCCTAGAAAACAATAATTAAGGGTCAGGTGTGTTACAAATTGGTATCAGAGCATGGTTACAACACCTAGCCTACTTGGGCTCATGAACGAGTCACTTTAAAATATCTTTAGAGAAATTTTCGGGGTGAAACACTATATTAACCCATTCTTAAGAAGATTATTTAAGCCTCTACTAAAGGAAGGCATGAAACTTTCTGCTGTTGCATATATTTTGAAAATTTTGAATTGTGTGTTTCTCATAAAACTAGTAGATCATTAACTAACAAAGAATGTTTTGCCAAAACTAAGGTAGTTTCAGAAGTTTAGAAACCTTAGTTTTTGAAGGAGTATGCGAGCAGCAGTGGGACAGAGAGCGTACATATGCAGGATGCAATGATACAAATAGCATACACACACGAGATGAAGGAAGGAAGAGCATGTATATTTGATGAAGTCACGGAGATTTGAGTGTGAGCTGGTGCCAAGTTCTTGACGACTGAAGCAAGTTTCATATATCCATTCTATGGGGTTAGATCTGCCATCGAAACTCTTTTATGGTTACATAGTTGTCTTGATGGATACTCTTGCATATTGTATAGTGAATGCTTGAATCATTCTTGGTATGTTTGTTATGATTAGGTTTGTGTTGGTTGATGGAGTGAGAATCACTCTTATGTTTCAGTATTGATATGATTTCCAAAGTATAGTTGATGCTTATTCATAATTAAGTAGCATTCATATTGTATGATTGAGGAGCATGAATAAGTTGTGGGAGAGAATGGATTTGTGGTGATTGGTTCTGGTTCAGATCGGACAGTGAATGAAAGAAGTGGATGTGACTGAGGGCTTTAGGGGATATGATTTTTCATGGAGATAAAACCCTAGTTGTTCAAAAGGCACACGTAGGTTGTAGTACATATAGGCCACATGAATACACAATTTATACTACTCGTAGGGCACGTACATATGCGTGTTTCCCTACTGATAGGTTGTGTACCTGTTGATAGATTAGTATCTATTGAGGATTGATTCCTCTTCTTAGTTGGTGTTGAGTTGTGTAAGATGAGTCTTGCATTGTAGAGTTGTTTATCTTGTGTATTTGTAACTCTATTCAGTTGTTGCTGATAGCCCAAGGATTGTAGTCCGTAATAAAAATAAAATTGTACATACATATTACGTTCTTTGTGTTCCTTATGATGATGACTTATTGATTAAATAATTTGTCGGTATATGTTTCTGATGTATGTTCACATCTAACTGGTTGTAAATGACAATAATAAGTAATTAGTAAATGGTGATTTCTAACTAAGGATTTTTGTGAAGGGAAGTTTGAAAAATATCCCCGCACTCATTCAACCCCACCTCTAAGTGTGGTCAGTGTGTCCAACAATTGGTATGAGAGTGGCCTTCACTATAAGCCTTAACAAGCTTGGAGGATATCCATGGGCACACAAATGCATGATGAAGTTCCAAACCTTGTTGAGGAAAATTATTCTACATGGAGAATAGAAATGAAAGTGCACTTGAAGGAAATAGGAGAGGGTATTGGGAGGCATCTATTGGTGGATCGGTTCCTTTGAAGAACAAGTCAAAGTTTGGATCTCAAAGGAAAGAAAATAAGAATGATGCATTGGCTCTCAAGACCATTCGTAGTGGACTCTCAAGTTATATCAAAGAGAGCATGGGACAATGAAATACCGCTAAGGATATATGGCTAAAGCTAGAGGATACATACCAAAGAAAGGAGGATGATCTTGAAGACAACTCCATCAAGAAAAATGAAGGTAAATAATCTCCCAAAACCCCCGATTGCAATATTTCAAAATGTGATGATGTTGAATATTTCTCTACAAGTGAAGAAGAAAACCTAGAGATAGTATGTGTAGAGTTAGATAATGGTTATCCCATGGAAAAGGTAGAAGAAGAACTATCATATCTTAAAAGGAAAGTTGAATGGGGTCTATATGAATACAACGATGACCATTTCTACATAGAATATAGCTATCTTTCTGATAACACCAAAAAGTTTCTTAGAAATGATCAAGGACATATCTTGAAGTTAAGGGAAATGTTCAAAAAACAAGAAGAAAGTAAAAAGAATCTATTATAAGAAAAAGAAGAAGAGATCAAAATACTAAAGAATGAAATAGAATAAAATAAGAAGGTATAGGACGAGATTATAAAAGGTCTTGAAGTTAACATCCATATGATCCATATTATTTTTGACATGAAATGAGAGCGGAGATATAATAAAGAAATGCCTAGAGATATCCCAGATATCCAATAATATAATAGAAAGTTATAAGATATGAAATCATAAACACAGAGTTACCGTAATACACAATTTATATTAATGAAAGAAATGTATAGAGACTATAAAAATACAGAGTGAAAGACTCGCTAGAATGGTGGCAACTTATCTCTGAGAAGAGATGTGACAGCTACTCACATTCGCAAGAAGATGATTACAATGAGGATCTGAAGGTATTTTTTAAATAAACAGTAATGTAAAAAAACCTATACATCCAAAAACCTAACCCTAGGATATGAAGAGCCAAAAGTCATGTGGGCCCCGTTTGGGTAAGTCAGTACATCAACTTCCTGGGGTTGCAACTTTTCCATACGATCTTTGTTTCAGGCGCACAATATCCCGTTGGAAAGGTATCATCAAGGAGATTAATTTTAGGGGCTCAATCATGCCTTTGACTATCATTGAGAAGCTTGACCCTGAAAAAACTTCATTTAGGCCCTCAAAATGGTCCTGAAAGTTAAAACTGCTAAAAATAGTAAATTGCCAAAATTGTTAGAAAACTATTTTGAGTGAGTTGGAAAAGGTGGGTGGCCACTAATATCCACTTGGATCAATCCTCCCTCTTTAGGAATAAATGGTATCAATTGTGTTGAGTTCCTGGGGGAGAGAGGGAAGCATTTGCTGAATATGAATCTTGGTGAGCTACGTGCCTTCTTGGAGACATCGTGTTGCTCGGTTTGTGGAAGGTTGTCATGACCCTATTGTTTGAGGGGATGAGTCTATTCAAAAATCAAGATACATTAGAGGACTGTGTGTAGAAGGAATCTTTACACTTTGTTGCAACCTTGTTGACCTTCTTCTATTGGATAGAAGGTGCTTGGGGCGAGGTTGTAGTGGTTGCAGTGTCCTTCTATTCACCTTGTGGCACTGTTTAGGTGGAACAATAGTCCGAACTACCTCTGGTATTATATAGATATGACTCCCAAAGAAACAATAACAATACGGGGTAGAGACTCATAAACAACATGGAGTTTACACATATATGGCTGGCCCAAGAGGAAATCACAAACATAAAGTGGGGAAACATCACATAATACCTCATCCTTGAAGGGTTGGATGTCGTATGACAATAAACACTGCTTCTTGACACAGAGATACTGTCCTTGGAAAAATCACCCAATGTTGTATGCTTGCAGGTGTGGTGTTGTCTACAATCCCAACTATTTGACGACCTCTGCTGAGATAAGGTTATTCTGGCTTTCACTATCAACAATAAAATGTAGCGGGGTCCCCTTCACCCACATCTCTGAATGAAAAAGGAACTCCCCCTCTTCAGGATCTATTGGTTCTGCTATTTGAAGTTTTGTGGTCGCGACAATAGCAATGGGGTCTGCGTCGATGATCTGTCTATTACCATTATTTTCAGAATCAAATTATGAATAAGGGTTAGGCTCCTTGTATTTAATATCAACCACCAATGACTATTTCGAGGGACATTCATCGGTGTTGTGCCCGGGGATTTTATGGAAATCACACCTTTTTCGGGTGTCCTTCTTCATCTTCTCATGACCCTTCTTTTCCTATGGCTTAGACTGCTTTTCTGGAAGATGTTTGTTAGGGTCATCTTTCTCATAATTTGGTTGTTGTGGATTTGCAGATCTGAACTCCTATTTGTTTTGGTGCCTAAATTTCTTCTTGATTTTAACAACATATCGATACTCAACACCGAGCGATGAGATATCCAGAAAATCCATTTTAGTTTGGATGTATCTCCTTAGAGCCTTGCAGTATTTCAGAACCAAATGTCGCTTGGAGTCTTCGATACCCATCTTGGTCGCAAGGTATGGAAGGTATTGGTGAACTCCATCACCGCTTGGCCCCTCTCTTGTTTTAGTGTGTTCTATCTCATCTACTGGTCCTCATAGTTTCCAATAGGGTAATATTGTTCCTTTACCACATCCACAAAAAAATCCCAAGTGGGCTCGGCCCCATATATTATAGAATCCTCTGTGGAAATTTTCTCCAAGTAAATTTCCCACCAATTTTTGACATGGAGGAGAGCCTCAAGGAGTGAAAAGGTGATATTTTCTCTGTCAAAAAAATTGTGAACAGAGAAATAACCTTCAAGAAGATTTAACCATTTGTATAGGGCATCCACATCTATTTGACCTTCAAATAAGGGAAAATCAAAATTAACCTGTACCATGAAAGAAGAGGTTCTTCCAAAGTGGTTGTTTGATGAATATGCACTTGTTTCTATCTGTAGGCATTGAAGGATGTGGGAAAATTTCTCCATCATTTCATCCCTCTATCGTGTGAGATATTTCTCAAGAAACAGATTGATAGAATCGTCTACTACGTCATTTTACTTTTCTTCTGCCATGGAGGGTTTCTTGGGCATGTGAGAGAGATTGTCCTCAAGAGAGACAAGCTCAAGACCCAAATTTCTATACTCATACCTTGTCAGGGACATGTACTGAGAAAACAGTCAAGAGAAACCTCCTCTGATACCACAGATCTGGATTATTTTCGGCACAAAATGAGAGCGGAGATATAATAAAGAAATGAACAGAGAAATCATGGATATCCAATAATATAACATAAATCTATCATAGATGCAACCATAAACATAGATATACAATATTAAAATATTTCTATTAATGAAATAAATGTACAGAGATTGTAAAAATATAGAGTGAAAGACTCGCTAGAATGGTGGAAACTTACCTCTGAGAAGAGATGTCACTGCTACTCACATTCACAAGAAGATTATTACAATGAGAATCTGAAGGAATTTTTACAATAAACAGGAATTTCAAAAACTACAGACATCCAAAAACATAACACTAGGATATGAAGCGTCAAAACTTTACGGGGTCGTAACTTTAGTTGGGTAAGTTAGTACATCAACTTCATAGGGTCGTAAATTTTGCATACGATCTTAGTTTTAGGCGCACGATATCCCATTGGAAATTTATCATAGATGAGGTTCATTTTGGGGGCTCAATCATTCATTCAACTATCATTGAGAAGATCGATCACGAAAAACGTTCTTTTATGCCCTCAAAATGGCCCCGAAAGTTAAAACTGCTAAAAATAGTAAATTGCCAAAATTGCCAGAAAACTATTTTGAGTGAGTTGGAAAACGTGGGTGGCCACTGATATCCACCTGGATCACCATTGCAAGACCCAAATTGAATAATAAAAAGGAATATAGGAACTATTAAATAATCAATTAATTGAAAAGGAAGAGTCATGTCATAAGTTGTAAGCTGAAGTTGTTGATCTTAGAAAGAAAGTAGTGAAGTAAAAAAAATTCTTGAATATCTCAACAATCTTGAATGAGATCTTGGATAGTCAAAGATCACCAAATGATAAATCAGGTCTTGGATACAAGAAAGAAGCTACACATGTGGAAGAAAGAACCTCAAAGAAGCATGAGGTAAGTCTCTCACTCTCAAAGGATGTAAATAATGTTGCAAGTCAACCATCTACACAAGGGAAGGAAAGGACAAAGCAAGGAGGGCATTAAGAAGCCATATTTACATCTTAAAGCAAATTCAATACAACTTAAATATGGACACCAAATCAAAGGTATGAAATTTTTTTTCATGGTCACTGTTACTCATGTAATGAATATGGTCAGAAAGCTTTAGAGTGTATATTGTATGCAAGAAGAGATAATGAAATATTTCATAACACCTTAATATGTTGGATATGTAATCAAATAGAACACATTGTTTCTCAGTATCACATTATGAGATGCTATAATTATAGTGGATTTGGTCACAAATCCCAGGATTGATGGAACACAAGAAGAAAGTCCATGATGAGGACATCATATATCATGACTAGAAGAAGGAATGAAGTTAGGAAGGAAGACAATTTTTAAAAGATGGAAGCTCAGAGCTCAAGTTATGAGAAGAAGGGACACCTTCAGAAGTGGGTAAAGTAGACTGAACAACCATAGTAGAATGGAAACCTTTAGGGAAGCTCAAGTTTTTCATCTCCAGAAGTATACGCGGGTTACAATGGGTAACAGTCGCGTACACACTTGAGATGACCTATGAATAGGTCACGTATATACGTGAGATTCCTTTGCAGTAGGCCTTGTATCTATGGTAAATCCTTGAGAAAAGGCTATGCAGATGAGTTGTAGCATGGTATAATGGTATAACTCTATGATGCAGGGTCTGACATTGTTTACTACATGTTTTCATGATTACATGTTCGCATACATAATTGATATATGTATGGTGGTGACATATGGTTGAGTATTGAAAGACTATCTTGGATGTATGGTACTAACCCTAGAGTGTGGATTGAGACATTTTTCTGTTGAAGAACAATGCTAGTTGTGATGGTGAAGTTATGGAACTTTGGTTATGAGATTTATCATGATGATGCTAGTTAGATATGCCATTGATCTATTGAGGCATACCTCTAGCACTTTTTGGATGCTTAGTATTTTTTGTAGTGAATGGAGGTTGAAGATGATCTATTGGGGTACATGGATGATATATATTTGAGTTTCATTGATATATCTTGTGATGTATTATTGGAAGAATATTTGTTGGATATCTTGGTACATTCATTTGGCATATGGATGAGCTACATATTGGTACATGTATTTGATGAGTTGATGAGGTGATCAAATTGTACATAATTGATTAGTCATATCTTGATCTATAGTTGATGCACGATTGCTACACTTTTGGTACATTGTTAGAGGCACCTACTAGCAGTATGTTTGGCACATTTTTTATGGTAGATATGACATTCATGCATGAGGACATTATTGGATTAGTGAGAGGCGGGGTGGGGGGGTGAATCAATAATAGATAAATTTAATCAATTTTAACCATATAATACAAGTGTTATATCAATGTAGAATTATAATCCAATAACTTCAGAGTAAATAAGAAATGAACAAATGAACAATCATACACATACAAATTACACCAGTGTTTTACGTGGAAACCCAAAGATGGAGAAAACCACATACTTCTTTTTCTTATATGTCGTGAAGAATTACATTCATTGGAAGCACCAACTTCCTCTGTTTTCCAGATGCACCTAGAAGGAGGCTCCAACCCCCTTGTTTCTCAAGCTACACCTGAAGGAAGCTCTAACTCCCATATTCTCTAGCTATAACCAGAATCCGTCTACAACCCCCTATGCTCTCTGGCTACAACCGAAAGGTGGCTACAACCACCTATCCTTGCCCCATCCAACTGCCTTGAAGTAGAATTAGAATGATGGAACCACTACAACACTATCACTATTAGATATAATGTTGTAAACCTGTACCAATAAACTTGAACCGTGCATCAACCATGCACAAACCTATACCTCAAACTTTAATCAACCTGTACCATAAACAAGTGCATCAACCATGCACCAAGTTGTACCAAAGAACTTGTAATCAACATGTAACATAAACAAGTGCATCTGACCATGTACCAAGTATGTACCAATCATGTGTAAACTACTCATCAAAATGTACCGACATCATCAACTGTACACCTCATGTATGTGCCAACTCATCAACTACTTGTCTCAACCATGTACCCAACATGTACCTTAACCAAAAGCCCTCATCAATTTCATCATCAAAATATTATTTGTAACTCTTTAATAGACCTAGTGTATATGATCACATACCTACAAATCTTCCTTAACTTCCACAGCAAGAGACTATCATTTTCATCAACCTTTTCTTTAGTCTCACATGACTAGTTTGGGATTAGTCAACAACCCTAACTTGAAATAATCATAACTATGTACCTGTAATGAATAAATATATGAAAGTACTACATAATTTTATTCAGTTTGTTTTATGAAAATGACTCCAGGTGTCACTACTTGGAACCTCTCAGAAAAGGAGTTATAGAAAAAATGTCATAGCTTGTTGAGTTACGACTTATTCTAGAGAGCGACCTTATGGAGAATGTTGCACACAGAATATTTGTTGAATGGATATGAAAATGTTACACATAATACTATAGACTCTATTATAACCAACATATTTTTTCTTACTGAATTTGGATCTGTTATGAAGAAGTTATGACATTTTTACCCGAAACACCTGTTTTAGACTAGTTTCAGGACTAGCCACAAACCCTATTTTCCACGGAGTGTAAATCTAAAAATTCAAATAACCAAAAGATGAATTTTTTACCACAGATACATGGATATGTTTCCTGAATGTCCTATCAATTTCACAGTCTGAATCATTCTATAAAAACATTTATTGTGAAAATGGTGAGATGACCTGTAAATAAAATACCTTAGAAAGCATCATCAAAAGAATTTATCCTCCCTTGAATTTCGACCTTATTTTCTTCACCTTCCCTCTGAGATTCAGATTAAATATCCTTTTGTTACCTCAGTCACCTCTAGATATTCAATATGATCATGTGTGATGTAAAATGAGAGATCCTTGCCTCTTATTTATACTCTCCAAATATCTTCCTTAGAAGCATCTTCTGGGTCACTTAACCCATTTCTAGGTCAATTAACCCATTTCTAGGTCACTTAACCTATTTATAGGTCACTTAACCCATTAAGTCACTTAACCTATTTTCTTCATTTTTAGGGTTAACCACATTCCATAATTAGGATGTTCTCCATTACTTTATCATTTAAATATTCCTCCTTGACTTTGTCACCTCACTTTATCATTTAAATAATGTTCTTTGATTTTGTTACTTCACATTATTATTTAAATAATCCTTCTTGACTTTGTCACTTTACTTTATCATTTTAATAATATTTTTTTCTTTGCAAGATCTTTGACTTCTTTGACCTTTTGGGGCTTCAAGCCAACATATGAGGGTCCTCCAACTTCGTAAGGCCATAAATCTCAAACCGTGAGGAGTTGTGTGACATTCCACATACCACCAGAAATGGAATGACATTTACTATCCATATAGAATAGTATTACCTTCAAATATATTAAAACTCATACCATTATACATGAAACAACCTTGGGTCCATTACCCAAACCTTTGTGTTACTGGGATTCACTATCAGAATTTCTTCGAGGGTTGAGATTAATGACAACCAAACTTAATCAACAATATCCCCCTTTGGAATTGATGGAAATACTCTGATGCAATAATGAAATCGTTTCATGCAATAATGAAGTCATATCACTCATGCTCCCCCTGGAACCATGCCTTTTTCCTCTGCATCTCTGTGATCATTTATCCCCCTGGAATAATGCCTCTGTCCTCTGCATATGATAAATATCTCCCCCTTTTTCATCAATGGAAAAGGTATATTTCCATCTGGGCTTTCTCCCCCTAACTGAATGTCCTCTTTATGGTCCTTCCTCGTGTACATATAATACATGTAATATAAGCATTGAAAATAATTCATTTTGGAGTAGAAATAACTCTGAGTCTCTGGCGAATATACTCCAAGGCTTCCCGTGGAAGTGGTTTTGTAAAGATGTCTACCACTTGTTCTTTTGTGCCCACATACTCAACTCTGATGTTCTTTTCTGCAACTCATTCCCATAGAAAGTGATACTTGATTGGAATGTTCTTCATCTTGGAGTGCATCACTGGGTTCTTTGAGATATTGATGGAACTTGTATTATGACAATAGATTGGAATGGTCTCATCATACTCAACCTGTATATCTAACAAATTTTGTTTCATCCAAAGAACCTGTGTACAACATGATGTTGTTGCAATATACTCTGCCTCGGTTGTAGATAGAGATATTGATGATTGTTTCTTTCTTAGCTACAATACTAAGAACTCACCCAAGTAAAAATTCTCTCCTTTGGTTCTTCATCAGTCATCAATACAACCTGCCCAATATGCATGTGCGTAGTCAATAAGAGATAGATCATTTCATTTTGGATACCATAATCCAAACTCTTATGTTCCTTTGAGATATTTGAAAATCGTCTTCACTGCTAACACATGTAATTCCTTTGGTGCTGCTTGAAATCGTTCCACCTGTCTAACTTCATGAATTACATTTGGTCTGGATGTTGTCACATATAGTAGGCTACCAATAATTGACCTGTATTTCCTCTGATTTATAGACTTTGAATCATCATCTTTTCTTAACTTGCAACTGGTTTGCATGGGAGTGATAACTGGTTTGCAATATTCCATTCTGAACCTCTTTAGCATTTCTCTGATATACTTAGTTTGAGAAATAAAAATTCCTTGGTTTCTTTGACGTATCTGAAGTGTTAGAAATAAGAATAGTTATCCAAGTAATGACATTTCAAATTCATTATGCATATCCTTCGCAAATTTCTGGATTAACCTGTCATCATCACTACCAAAAATAATATCATCAACATAAACTTCAATTAATAAAATACCATTTTGTCATACCTTGATGTAGAGGTTGTTGTCTTCAATTCCTTTTCTGAACCTGTCTATTGTAGATATTTATCCAGTCAAGAGTATCATGCTCTAGGATATTGTTTTAGACCATACAAGGCCTTCTTTAATTTTCACACATAGTCTGCATTCTCTGACTTATTCTTCAAGTTACCCATTCATAAAAGTTGATTTTACGTCCATCTGATACACTTTAATATTTTTGGATCATGAATATGATAAAATCAATCGGATTGCTTCCATTCTGGCAATTAGGGAAAATGTCTCTTCAAATTCGATTCCTTCAACCTGTGGATATCCTTTACATACCAATATAGTTTTGTTCCTTGTAACCTGTCCATCTTCGTTCAATTTATTCCTGTATACCCAGTTTGTGTCGATCACATTCTTATCCTTTGGTCTTGGAGCCAATTCCCAAGTGTCATTTTTCTCTATTTGATCCAATTCATCATCCACGGCCTTGTTCCAAAATTCATCCTTGCTAGCCTCTTCAAAATAGGTTGGTTCAATTGTTCATGTGAGTACTATGTGTGTTTGTTTTGGTGAATGAATTCTTCTTCTAGTCTCAACTCTTGCGTATTTTTTTCTGATAATCTGATCTGAAGGACAATTGTTCTGTACTTGTCTAATAAATGTATTTGGAGGCACTTGTTGAACTTGTTGTTCTGCTTCTATGAGATTCTCTTCATCTTCCTCTTCTACTTCCTTTTCATCTTCTGCTTCTTCTTCGAAAAGTTGTTCCATTGATTCATTTTCTTCTTCCTTTGATTCTGGTATGCCTGTTTCATCAATTGTTACGTTGATTCTTTCTACAACTTTGTTCAATCTAATATTTTAACACTTGTATGCTTTCCTTGTACTTGAGTAACCAACAGGTAATCCTTTTTCCACATGAGAGTCAAAATTTCCCATTCCGCCATCTTCTCTTTTGATGTAGCATTTGCTTCCAAAAACGTTGAAGTGCTTCACATTTGTTGGTCTTCCTTTCCATAGCTCGTAGGCAGTTTTGTCAATGTTGTTTCTGAGAATTACTCTGTTTTGAATGTGAATTGTTGTATGCACTTCCTATGTCGAAAATATATCTGTCAATTTGGAATCCAATAACATTGTTCGATCCATTTCCTGTATTGTCCCGTTCTTTCTTTCAATAATTCCATTATGTTGAAGTGTCCTAGTAATGCAGAATTGCCCTTTTATTCCATGATAGCTTCAGTAGTCCATAAATTCCTTTGATGTGAACTCTCCTCCATTATTATATCTCAAACATTTTATTTTTGAATCCATTTCATTTTGAACCATTTCCTTGTAGATCTTGAAGTTTTCAAAAGCTTCTGACTTATTCTTTAGAAAGGAAACTGCATTCATTCTTGTATAATCATCAACTAATAACATAAGGTATTTCTCACCTTTTAAACCATTTGTTGTAGTTGGTCCAACTAGATCAATATGCGCAATTTCCAGTGGTCTTGTCATTGAATATTCCTTTGATTTGAACTTGGTCTTTGTTTTCTTTCCTTGTTGACAATGCTTGCATAAAGTGTTGGTTGGTTTCGTGATCTGGGGAATTTATCTAATTGCTTCTCTTCTGCTGAATTTGAAAAGGTTATCAAAATGTGTGTGACCCATTCTTCTGTCCCATAGCCAAATTTCTTCTTCCTTTCCTAGAAAACACTTTTCATTTCCAATTTCACTTAATACATATATTTTTCTTGAATTTATCACAGTTGTAGCAATCAATTTTCCTGAACCTTATTTTCTTATCTCTCACTTTTCTGAATCGAAAGTAACTTTATGACCTCGGTCACACATTTGACTCACACTTAGAATATTATGTTTCATATGTTCTACTAGTAGAACATTTTTTTCCTTGGTATTCTTGTTCCCAATTCTGATTATGCCTTTTCCAATGATTTTAGATGAATAATCATTTTCGACGGATATTGATCCATCTCTTTCCTTTCATAATGTAAGAAACATGTCTCTATCACTTGTCATGTGTTTTGAACATCCACTGTCAACATACCAAGCACAATTATTCTACTTATCTTGTAGAGAGAGTGTGCATTTTGCATTTCTATATTGATCATGATTTCTTATCCATGTCCTTTCCTGAGGTTCATGTCTGTGACTGTTGTTATTCTGTTGTGGTTCTCTAGGAGGGACTGTCATTCTAAAATCTTTGGCCATGTGTCCAAAAATGTTATATTTGTAACATTTCACTTCAGTGCTCAAAGATTCAAAGCCATTGTAACTTATTCTCTTTGTTTCACTAGGCCTTCATAGATAACCCCTTTGTGAATGAATTTCAAATTTGTTTGTGTTTCTTTCGTTAGATCTGCAATTCATAGCTTTATGTCCAAAATTATTACATGCATAACATAAACTAAAAATCATAGTTTGATACCTGGGAGTTGAAGATATTATGAAAGGAGGAACTCTTATAGATTATTCTTCTTCCTGAGGCCTATTTGTCGGTTGTTGATTCTGAAATCTGAACCTTCTCGGTGGACGAGTGTCCCTGTAATATTCCTTGTATATCTTCCTATCCTCTTTGATTGTTTATGCATAGGTTTTTGGATATGTTTCTTTCTCTGTTGTTTTGGATCTTGATCCTTTTTATGTCTGATTGTCTCCAAGTCTGGACTTATCATGATGAGATTTTTTACTGTTGATAATGTCATCCAAAATTTTTGAGTTATTCTGCATATTTTTCTTTTGAATATCCTTTCTTAATGTGACAATATCTGCTTCCAAATTTCTAATGATCTTGTCTTTTTCTTCTAGTTGTTCTTTGACTGATTCTTCAATTCTTTTATCTTCTTCTATTTGAACCTTAAAATTTGTGATCATTTGTTCTAGTTCTTGAGTGTGTTCTTTCTTGTCTAGTTCTACTTGTAGTTTCTTTTTTTTCTTCTTTTCTCTTCTGATAACTTCTATTGCACACATTAATTCATTTTGGTAGTCAACTTTTGCCTCTTCAATATCTTCTTGGACTTCTTGTTCTTCGACTTCTTCATATTCTTCTTCGAAGTCTTCTTTATCAGAGTCTTCTACTAGCATGAATAGAACTCTCTATGTCTCATTGTCACTGACTTCATCTTCATCTGCTGATGATATGCCTTCTTTGGTGAATAAGATTTTATTGAAAACTTTGTTTGTGGTTCTTTTTCCTTTATATGTTTTTTTGCCTTTTGAGTAACCTTCATCATTTCTCTTTTTCTTATAAGGACATTTGTTAGAAAAATGACCAATACCATCACAATTAAAACAAATTAAAGGAATCTTACCTCTATACCTACCGCCAGTTCCGTTGTTCAATCTTTTGACAAATTTGACCACTTCTTCATCATCTTTCGAGATGTCATTGCTGCTGCTATGTTCTTCTTTTTTCCTTCCATTTTTATTTGAATTTTTGGATTCTTTGAAGGATGCTTCTTTTATATCTGGATTTTCCTATTTAGTTCTCATTTCATATGCTATGAAGATTCCATGTAATTCGTCCATACTTATTTATTTTAGATCTGATCTTTCTTCCAGTGCTGATATCTTAGGGTAAAATTTCATATGAAGAGATCATAGTATTTTTTGAACAATTACAGATTCTTTGATTTTTTCTCCCAATCCATGATTGCATTTACAGTTTCATCAACTCGTAAAAAGTGAGCTGCAGTACTCTTATCTTCCTTCATCTTAAGTTGTTCGAACTGACCTCTATAAGTTTGAAGCTTTGCGACTTTGACTTTTGAATATCCTTCATAAATATTTTGAATTTTTTCCCAAATATCTTTAGCGTATTTACAATGTGCAAATTTGGTGAATATTGTTATAACCCTATAATTTATAGGATCAAATGTTGATTGTAATTTTGTCCCTTTAATGTTTTTGACTTGTAGACATTGTTGCATTCTAAAAGGAATGAAAAGAAAAGAAACAAAAAAATAAAAA
>SNQJ01S0005836.1:102919-206395 GCA_010110895.2 Picea sitchensis | reverse complement strand
GGGATTCGTTTTCATTGGCTCGGTGAGGTGGAAAAGGCACACAAGCTCTCAACTATCCAGCATGAAAGAAGGGAAGATAAAGAGCAATGGAGGAACTCAAGTCTCTATTATGCTGGGTGATTAGAAATGTGTTTCATGTGGTTTCACAAGATGTTGTCAGGATGAGTTTCTTTCTTCATGTTGATATTGGGCTTTGTTGCTGAACTACTTAAAGCTCAGTGTCTAGGTAGGTAGGAGGGAAGGACAGCTAAGGACATCCAATAGTTCAGTTCCAAGATGTCCGGGCGGGGAATAACATAATCACTAGAATTTGCTCCTACTTCAGCTAAAGCAGCGAACTATCTCGTGTGAATATATCAGAAGACGAGTAGATCCTTACATCAACAATCATTTAGACAATCTGTAGTTATCATATTTGAAGTGTGTTCGAATATCACTTATATATAAGAAGGTTACGACTATAAACAATTATTTGGGAGTTTTGTTGTGCCATCATCCACAACTAATGCTCCTATGGGTTGCTTGTATGAGTTTTCCCAACAATCTACAAGTAATGTTCCCAGGAAAGTGCAAGGATGGTATTTACTAGTGCTTTTGGTGCTTCTTCTATGATAAAATAATAATTCTTGTATATTTGATTCAACAATATCTAAGCTTGGCTAATGTAACATTCATGTTTTCATAAAGTTTTGGATCTAACCCACCCATGCCCATTCAGAAGAAAATCTCTATTGATTCATAGATAATGCTTCTGCTACTTATTCTATGATGATATAATAGTAAAGCCTCATTTCTTTAATTTAATAATAGCTTCTCTTAAGCTAAAATCTCCAGAATAATATCCATTGATTCAAAGATAGGTGTCCACAGTAACGGTAAAATATTTAGGGTTAAAGTTAGGATAGACTTATTGTAGAAGCACAACGAGGGTTTTTTATATGCAATAAACTTCATAGTATTTGATTATGATTTTTAGACCAAAATCAACAATATGGCAAAATATTTATGATGAAAGCTCCAAACGTCATAGTGTTCATACTTAAATTTATATATGTAATAATTGAATTGTAGTGTAGAGCTCTTGTATTACAAGAAAGAAGTTAACTTTAAAGTACAACCATATTTGATATTATTTTTTATGGCAAAATATCTATAATGAAGTCATAGTGTTCATACTTAATTTTATATATGTAATAATTGAATTGTAGTGTAGAGCTCTTGTATTACAAGAAAGAAGTTAACTTTAAAGTACAACCATATTTGATATTATTTTTTATGGCAAAATATCTATAATGAAAACTCGAAACGTCATAGTGTTCATACTTAATTTTATATATGTAATAATTGAATTGTAGTGTATAGCTCTTGTATTACAAGAAATAAGTTACCTTTAAAGTACAACCATATTTGATATTATTTTTTATATTGAAAGAGTCTCGCAAGTGTTTGGTTATATTTTACATTAAAAGATTGATTTTTCCTTTTAGTGATTTAAGTGTTTGGTTATATTTTACATTAAAAGATTGACTTTTCCTTTTAGTGATTTAAGTGTTTGGTTATATTTTACATTAAAAGATTGACTTTTCCTTTTAGTGATTTAAGTGTTTGGTTATATTTTACATTAATACAAGAAATAAGTTACCTTTAAAGTACAACCATATTTGATATTATTTTTTATATTGAGAGAGTCTCCCAAGTGTTTGGTTATATTTTACATTCAAAGATTGACTTTTCCTTTTAGTGATTTAAGTGTTTGGTTATATTTTACATTAAAAGACTGACTTTTCCTTTTAGTGATTTTAGTGATTTGTTTATAGGAAACTTTTTAATTAAGTTAGGGATATAGTAAGGATGAACTATAAAATAAAGGAAAAGAATGAGTTATATATATGTTTGAAATAAAGAAAAAAATGAATTATATATATGTTTGAATTAATTGTATTTGCATAAGAAATGGTTTTTATATATAATAAAGAGTTTGCAAAGAGAGAAAATAATTAACTATTTATAAACGTTATCTATGTTTTATGTTTAATAAAAATGGAGATCTAATGTAGCTACCTTTGATTTAATAAAATTAATTACGTGAGATAAATTGTAGAGAAGCATGTTTCAATAAACAACATAACTTATTTTCTTTACGGGAAAAATAAGTTTCCCCAAGTAAATAATTTATAAGAAATTTGGGTTGATTTATGTAGCTTATATTTGGTTGTCATCTATAGGTGTTCTTGGGATATAGAGTGTTTTTGAGATATAGGTGTATAGGTGTTCTTGGGATAGAGAGAGAAATTGTGAATCAAGTATCTTTAGCTTTCTAAAATGTTTCTTACAAATTACAATAATTTGGCTAAGTTTATTGGGCAATGGCAATGAAAATAAAAAAGATGTGGATATGGTGATAGGGTAGTTGTTTTTATTTATAGATTGAGATTTTTTTTTCATCATCTATCTAGAAGTAAACTACTATTTTCAACTGCTACAATTTGTTTGTCATAGCTATGATTTTTCTTTTTATTCTTCTAATTTTGAAATTGCAATATGTAGAGGAGAAAAAAACAATAAAATCATTGAACGACTAAGAATTGAAAATGAAATTATTTATCAACTACTTTGCACTTTGCAACATTAGTTGAATGTTGTATGAAATGAAATACCAACTTTTATTTATCTGATAAGTTGGCAATGTGTTATTAGCAGATTGCCATGCACCTAAATTGGAAAAGAAGAGATGGATGGAATTGGAAATGCAAGAGTGGCGTAGTATTATTTTCCATTCAGTATAACCATCCATTCTTTTCCATTTATTGTAACATTATTTTCCGTTCATTGTAAGATGTAAGTGACAGTACATAGTTTCTACCTTCACTGTAGATCGAAGATGTCCAACTTTCCAACAATGGCAGCATCCCACAAACGAATGAAAGATTTGTCTCCAGTCCATGAATAATGTATTTTTAGCCTAATATATGATGTACTGTATATGAAGCAGTCTTTTTCGATGAATAAATGCTTATGAAGAAGCACCTTATGACGGTCGAAAAAGGTGGTATCGCATAAAACTGGAAGTAATTTTTTCTTTTATTGAAAGTCAAACACAAACTAATAGACGGTCAAAGCCATATCGAATGTTAGAGTTCCTAGTTTCACTTCTACACAGAATAATACAGGGACTAATAAGGAAAATGTTTTGAATAAATTTCAACTGCAAGGAAAATGTGTTAAAATGGGAGAGTAGAGTGATTTAAACAAACATTCTATTATATTAAATATCAATACAATGGACTCTATTATATAGAGTGTACAGGTTGTTATCAGATCTAACTTATTATAAAGATAACTGGGGAGGTTGAGAGAATATCTCAACCACACACCAAACTAGGATCTCACCAATCCAACTCTCTAACAACCTCTTAATAATAGGATCACACAACTCACGTAGAGATTAACTCTACCTCTCAATACATTAGCAAGTATATTAGATAAGTAGGAATTATATATTCCAACACTCTCCCTTAATGACTACTTATCTAAATATCTATGTGGTCATATCTTCATCATTGTGTGGGCTTTAATCTTTTGAACTTTCTTCTGCTTCAACCTGTACCTGCATCTGATTATTGACGTCCATATAAAGAGAAATCCATCTACCGGAATACATGGGTCATCAGCAATTGTAACCGCCAGTTCTATAGGAATCCTTTTCAACTACATGGTTCATTCAACCATTCTTCCTCATAGCTCCTCCTTCATCACATCATCATCAACCTGGGTTTTATTTCGGCTTACCCATAACTGTGCTCTGGGTTTTCTCGGATTACCCTCAACCATGCACCAGGTTTTCTCGGATTACCTNTCAACCATTCTTCCTCATAGCTCCTCCTTCATCACATCATCATCAACCTGGGTTTTATTTCGGCTTACCCATAACTGTGCTCTGGGTTTTCTCGGATTACCCTCAACCATGCACCAGGTTTTCTCGGATTACCTATAACCATGCTCTAGGTTTTCTCGGATTACCCTCAACAATGCGTCAGGTTTTCTCAGATTACCTGTAACCATGCTTTACATAGTGGTTTTTAGATTACCATGAACTTTTCACATTAGGGGGTATACAATAGCTCAGGTACATAGAATTTTCTAGGACCACTACATCCAAATATCCTAGTCTTGATTTCAATTATATGTCTCACAAATAACATAACTATGCACACCTTCAAACCAAAAAATATCAATAACAATACTTGTAAAATCATAACTCAATCACACTTCTCACAATCAATGCTCTGTGAGTCCGACGGAATGGACACATACACCTCACTTCTCTATAGCATCTCCATGTAATGGCGCAAACAACCACAAACTCCATTCCATTATCTATATTCTTTATCATGCAAAAAGAACCTCCAACGCTATCTATGTGAGAGACATCGCCAATGCCATCCCTTCGAGCTTGTTCTGCTTTGAGTTGATCCAATAGTAGAAAGTTTATCTAAATAGCTTCTTGTTAGCAATACTATTGTTTCACGATATGATTTCTCAAAACCTAAGTTTTCCATGCGAGCCACTGCATCCAAAAACCTAAGCCGCAAAAAGACTAGGCGTTGAAGCATCACCCTCTTCCAAACTTTCAATGAAAAGAGGCAATATCATCTCCACAATTTCAGGCCATTTTAACAGAAGTGCCATGTCAGCTAACAAGTGTATCACATTCAAATGGACTACATGGACGTTTTTCTTCTCTTTTTCCTCCTGCTCGCCATAGTCAATTCTCTCCCTGATGTTTTCCGCTAATGCCAGAATAAATGATTCAATTGGTGCATGATCTTTGTCCCAACCAGAAGCAATAATGTCACGGTTAGCTTTGGTCACACTCTCAAACATAGCTCCTTGGTTGTTTCCCTAGGTATCAGCTTGGGCACAAGTCATTAACACAAGTGCCATAAGTAAGCCATAGGTAATCCAAGCTACTCCAACCTGTCGGACTGGCTCCTCCATTTTCCCTGGCCAATTTGACAACATCGTCCCCACCTTCTCTGTACTCGTCCTTCCCCTTCATCTTCGAAGGCATGCTTCTCGGGGTCAAACACGGTGTCTCGACTAGGGAGAGGAAATTCTATCTATCTATTCTACTAGGCCATAGCAAAGCAGGGTCTAAACTATCAATCCGATTGGTTGACCCATGTATAGAAATAACCCTCAAAATCATACATGCAACAGACAGGTGAATCATTGGCGAATCATTGGCCGATCACTGGTGAATCAGAAATAACCCACGGATTCACCAGTAGAAGCAAACCCGCGCGGGTTCGAGCCCTATTGTCGATGCCAAAGAAGCTCTCTCTCATCCAACTTGTGTGCTCAGTGATCTATTCCTCTGCGCATCCGTTGGAACTCCAACAACACCCAATCAGACAGCACGTCCACGCTCTCCTCCAGCAGCGACCCGGTTGATGTCACCAGCAGGGAGGCTCCTCCTCAAGCTCTGCACAGAAATGGTGGTCACTCTAGCTAACAATCTCAACGCTATCTCCAGCAGCGATTGAAAACGTCTTCATAAACAATGGCGGGTCACAATGTGAAGCTCTCAGAAATTATCTACTCTACTCTCCACATATTTCTAGGCACTCCCGTGAGGGAGTCACGCCCAACACTGAAGCTCTGATACCATGATAAAATGGGAGAGTAGAGTGATATGAACAAATATTCAATTGCTTACATTATCAATACAATGGACTCTATTATAGAGAATGTACAGGTTGTTATCAGATCTAACTTATTCTAAAGATAACTGGGGAGGTTGAGAGAATATCTCAACCACACACCAAACTAGGATCTCACCAATCCAACTCTCTAACAACATCTTAATAATAGGATCACACAACTCACTTAGAGATTAACTCTACCTCTCAATACATTAGCAAGTATATTAGATAAGTAGGAATTATATATTCCAACAAAATGTATTGTATTGTAGACAAATGAGCCAATGTGCCTTCATATAGTATGTTTTTTATTATGTAGTTATTATGTATTGTATTATAGACAAATGAGCCAATGTAAGTTCATATCGTATGCTTTGTTTATGTAGTTATTCTCCACATTTAGAGCAAAATGTTCTTTTGATGGAGTCTTAAAATGAGGTAGCTTCGTTAGTCCAGCATTTTTTTAAAATCAGGTTAATAATTACATGCAAGCCAATCTATTTACAAATGGATTAATAATATTAATAATAATAATAATAATTGGTGAATAAGAAACATTAACATGTTGAATACCGATTATTATTATTAATAAAGGATTAATAAGAAACATTATAAATCATAATATATTTATAACTAAAATAGGTTAATCATTCAAAAAATATATCATGTCTTCGAGCTATCCTCTTTATATACTCTGCATTGGAGAAGTAGATAGTTGTTGCCAATAACGTGTTTAAACTGTCACCAATCAGAATGAAATAAACGCCGCCACCATTTGGCAGATAGCATATCATGCATGTCTCTTTAAAGAAAGAAAGTAGACAAGCAACGCCACGAGATCGAAACTACTCTGATAAACCATTGAAGGCACTTTGAACCCACATACATTGGTATTTCGTGTCTTCTGTAAATATTCCTTAAGATGTAGCTTACCTTGTTCGTGATGCATTTTCTTAAAATTACATTCTCGTGTTCTCTATGAACCTGGGTATCCGTGGTTTCTATTCATTCTTTATAGTTCCAATTCTATATTCTCCATCAATCTCCACACATCCTTTGTGATATGGATTTTTAACTCCTTAATACATTCCAATGACACTTTTGTAGGTGTTTCTCATTGCTTATAAAATGATTTTACAGCTTTTAACATAATATTCAGGAGCAAGGAGGAGCTCATGGATAATATTGTGCAAAGAGTGTTGGAATATATTCGAAAACGATCAGAAGTCATGCAAATCTCTGAAGTCGTGCAAAGCCTGGTGAAACCCATTCTTAACGAAAAGAAAAAACGATATGAAGTCATCAGGTGTGGAAGAATATTATATTGGGTTGGTGGAAAAATTAGAATTTTTTGAAAAGGCGATGCTATCTTAGCAAGAGGAGAAAAATTGGTGTTGAACCCAGGCAGATTTGGAGGTAGTAATGGGGATTTCATCTGATGGGTACACTAGCACAGCCCCCTAATTTGCGGTTGAGATCTGAATCTCCTCGCTCTTAATTTTTTAATCTTATTTAGTAAATGTAAAAAAGTAATCACATAAAGGGACGTCTTTATAAATGAGTGGAAGTTAATTTATTAAAATCTCATCCATTGATTAGAGAGGACGACGAAGAATATGCCAGCATCTTCAATTGCCAACCCTAAGATTGAAATTGTCAATAGGTATACGCCTTTCGGCCTAATGAAAGTAACGATGAAGCTGTCCCAACTACTGAACCCATGCATGTCAATGATGAGCTCTTCTTTAATGTTGAAAAATGTAACCTGAAAGTGGTGGAGGTGGACGCAGTGTAAACAAAGTCAATTGAGATGAAATCAATATTAATTTCTCTAGGCCAGACAAAAAAATTCCTTGCTCCACACCAACAAATGGAGTGGTAGGTATTTCATGGCTTCTCTCATTCATGGACGTGCTCTTTTCTGTTGACAATAATACCGCCACAACCATTTTGCAGTACATCAATTCCAATTCCAATTCCAGTGCAGATTTTGTTATGATGCCCAACATTGCTTACCATAACGATACCTCCTTTGCCACCAATTTTAGCAACAATCTTTGGAGCCTCAATTCCACCTGATTTCCTGCAAAAATCCCCTAGAGTGTAGATCTCCATCTCTTTGCCATAGTGGGCTTGCACTGGAATCATTCCCCACTTGTAACAATGGTTCCCTTGTATCTGCATGTATCAACAACATAATCTTCGTTATGCCCAAGATTTCTCTTCTGCAAGCCTATTTCTTTAATACTATTGGTGTCTTCACCACTGATTTTACCAATAGGTCTCCCCTGCCATTGAATTATATGGGAGCTCCACCACAAAATCCAAATACATCCAAAGGAACTAGAGTCACTTGAATTCCCTTCAACTCAACGGTGCTGTTAGTAATTCAAGGCACCAACATGATGACAATGGAGAATCATCCGCTCCATCTTCATGGATTCAATTTCTTCATTGTTGGAAGAGGGTTTATCAACTATGACTCTATGACATGCCAAATTCAATCCCCTGGATCCCCTTGAGCACAATACTATCGACGTTCCCATCGACGGTTGGAAAACTACATGATTTAGAGTTGATAATCCAGGTAACGTAACCTTTAATCAATTTTTTTTCTTTCATTTGGACTAGAATGTTCTCAACGATTCTTTATTCTTCATTGAATATATAATTTAGCAGCATGAATGAGTGAATTCAGGTGTTTGGTTCATGCATTGTCATTTGGAAGTGCACACATTTAGTGAATAGTTTTGAAGTTTCCTTAGCTTTAATTTTTCTATGGTTGACTGCTCAGAGCAAGCATATGGTACTAAGTTCTTACTATAATCTATCAACATCACTTCATAATTGTTTTGATAGCTTTGAAACTATGTCATTTATTTTTTATAGCTTTGTACAGGAGAAAGGATTCCTGCAAAGTTACAGTTACAACTAGTGAGGGATTCCTACAGATGACACAAGAACTATGCGGTTGAAGATCAAACCCGATATGAGAATTGTGTATGGAGATATGGAGCATGGAGCGGTGTCGGTGAAGCATGAATGTACTTCCCTTCATGGGAAATATGTGGCAAGGCTCCAGGAACCTTCATAGATCGACTACAGTGTGTGCAACTTCAGAATTCAACTGTATTGTGTGAAAGATGTGGTAGTATGGTTCATGCCTAGAATGTGAGACTGCACTGCAGTGTTGTCTTACCATTTGGAGAGATTAACTAACTGCAATGTCAGTCATAAATTAAAAATAAAAATAAAAATTTAAACATTTTTTAAATTTGAAAATTTGAGAAAAAAAAGACATACATCAAAGTATTAAAGTCACATCACCTAACATTGAACCAATTCCAAATTCTATTAGTAAAATTTGATAAATANTTTAATAATAAATCAATTTTAGCTAAGAGACTAATAATGAATGAGATGAGATAATAATAGACAGTGGATGATAGAGTTAAATAGACAACGACAAGGGTTTACTAGATAAGATAAGAGCTTTGCTAGAAGAGAAATCAACAACAGACTTGATACATCAAAACCTAAAATAATGTTAATTAAATCAATATGAGATGCATATTACTTACCAAAGAATTGATTACCTCCTCAATTTAAAAATTATTAATATATATATAAATTATTTATAAATATTTAATATAAATACAAAAGGAAATCGAACCCTTACTTCCAATTGGAAACTCTCCCAAAGAATAGTGCTATCCAAGGAAGGTTCTTGGGCTACCATTTTGAGGCTCCTAATGGGTAACACACACAAGTGCTCAAAGGAGGCCCAGTAAGGTGCACTATGGCAACCTCTAGGGGCATTGAGGAGAAGCCACAAAGGCATCCCAATGGGCAACCTCCACAACAAATACAAAAAGGGGAAATAAAAAAATATAAAATAGAGAAATAATGGCAGTGAATAAAGCATTAATGAGGTTACTCTAACCCATGCATCTAAATTAAAAGAAACTATTAAAATTACATAAAATGAGAAGTACTATTGTACAATATGCCATATCATTTATATTAACATTGTTAATCTAATAAATCAAATTCATATTGCTCTCATATGTCATATCATTTATATTAACATTGTTAACCTAATAAATCAAATTCATATTGCTCTCATATGCCATATCATTTATATTAACATTGTTAACCTAATAAATCAAATTCATATTGCTCTCATAAAATGAGAAGTACTCGTTGTACACTATGCCATGTCATTTATATTAACAATGTCAATCCGACAGAGAAAAATATCAAGGCCACTGGTTGTAGGATAATAATAACTCAATATCAAAGTAACATTACTTAAAATTGGACCAATCCGAAATTCTATTGGTGAAATTTGATAAATAGAAAAATAGATTTGTTTTTAATGATAAATCAATTTTATGAAAACTTAGCCAAGGGACTAATAATGAATGAGATGGGATGATAGTAGACAATGGATGATAGAGTTAAATAGACAACCACACGGGTTTACTATATAAGATAAGAGCTTTGTTAGAGGAGAAATCAACAACAAACTATGATACATCAAAACTTAAAATAATGTTAATTAAATTGTTATGAGATGCATATTGCTTACCCAGAATCGATTACCTCTCCAGTTTAAAAATTATTAATATATGTAAAAATTCTTTATAAATATTTAATATAAACACACAAGGGAATCGAACCCGTGATACCAATTGGAAACTCTCCCAAAGAATAGTGTTATCCAAGGAAGGTTCTTGGGCTACCATTTTTAGGCTCCTAATGGATAACACACAAGTGCTCAAAGGAGGCCCACTAAGGTGCACTATGGCAACCTCTAGGGGCATTGAGGAGAAGCCACAAAGGCATCCCAATGGGCAACCTCCACAACAAATTAAAAAAAGGAAATAAAAAAATATAAAATAAGGAAATAAAGGTTACGTGAATAGAGCATTAATGAGGCGACTCTATGACCACAATCTGTCCCATAGGCTATTTTTAGCCTCGTGGACGTTAAAATACTTTTTTTCTTTCTTTCTTTCTATTCACCTAATGAAATTGAAAAAAACCATTAAAATTACATAAAATGAGAAGTACTATTGTATGATATGCCATATCATTTATATTAACATTGTCAACCTAATAAATCAAATTCATATTGCTCTCATAAAATGAGAGGTACTCATTATACAATATACAATATATTATAGGCCATGTTATTTATATTAACATTGTCATCCTAATAAATGAAATTCATATTGCTTGCCTAAAATGAGAAGTACTCATTGTATTGTCAACCTAATAAATGAAATTCAAATGAGAAGTACTCATTGTATTGTCAACCTAATAAATGAATTGTCAACCTAATAAATGAAATTCATATTGCTTGCTTAAAATGAGAAGTACTCATTGTACAATATGCCATGTCATTTATATTAACAATGTCAACCCTATGGGGAAATTACAAGGTGATTGCAATATACCCATATACCCACTAGTTGTAAGGATAATAATAACTCAATATCATAATACTTTGTAAAATCATTTTCTAGTTAGCTTATTCTTATGCTAGGAAAATGGATGTTGTCATTTTAAGGACATGGAATAAACCATACATTAGTTAGCATGGTAAAATAACCACTCAAAATTAAACAACCAGTTGATACAAAAAGGAGAACTATGATAATAAAAAATCGATGCATTATATTTAAGAAAAAAATCAAATAAGTAATTTTATATTTAAAATAGGTCAAATGAAAATGAAAATGCATAGTATTTGCATACTCTCTCAATAAGAAGGTTGAGTTAATGTTACACATGTTTAACTCAAAAGATTATGCAACCTTTTTATATATATGTGTGTAAATATGTGTGAGTTTATCCTTTTATTCCTTTCATGCATCTTTAAAATATTACTATATGGGAAAACTTTCATAAATTTGAGAAGTTGGAGTCACTTCACTTTATGAACCTTATGAATTGTTAAGTACCATGGATTTGAATACATAAACACATACAATATATCCAAGAAGAAATAATAATGTTTCGCTTTTTATTAATACCAAAACCTTTAGGGTAGGTCAACACCTTACAATTGTTCATTTTATGAAATGAATCCAATCTTACTCACTTGTTTCTTCGAGGGGGAAACATCCTAATGAGCTATGTTCAAAATACATTACTCTTCAATCATTCCCATTACATTGCCCATACTTCCTTATATAGTGATAACTACCTCCTAAGAACATTCTAGAGAAGGAATCTTCTAGTAGGTGGAACCTTCTACTAATCCTTCTCACATTTTTGTGTTCACACTAGGCCTTATTTACTAAAAATGGCCTTCATAAATAACAATACATAATAACCTCTCTATTATTATTCCCCTTGGGTACGTCCCTAAGTACCCCATATTATCCCCCTAGCTACACTACATTCCACCCCCCTTAGAAAAGTGTTGTCCTCAACACTTGTTATGAAGAAGTACAACAAGATATTCGGGTTCCATGTATAGGTTTGGACCATAATGCTAAAGTAGAATATAGAATAGGGGTCCCATGTACAAGTGATAGCCACCATGTTGAAGTAGTTCAAGCTCCATCGTAAACATGGGTCCCATGTCCAAGTGCTCGTGTGCACTCCCCACTAAAGACACTTGGACTCAATAGCCAGTTGAAAATGGTGCTCCAAATGTTTACACTAGTCATGTTGGTACAAATATGTAGATCCATCCAAAAAATCATCCACATAACACACTAATACTAGAGAAAATTGAAAAATAATATTCAAAAAAAGCTTTTGATTGCTCTCCGTAATGTTCTCTACATAAGGTGGAGTATAGTCATCAAATACAATATGAAAGTGGTTATCATTTTTAAAATGACAAATATTCATATACCAATTATCACAATTGGTCTCGAAATCATATCAGGCATATCCTTCTTCATTATATTCTTCTATGATGTAATGTTATACAATCCCCATAATGTATCTATCTTTCCCTTTAGCTATGGTCTCTTGCATATTTTGAATAGTGTATCCTATGGTCTTGAGGGTTTTAATATCTCGTAGAACTTTGTTTAGTTCCATGAAGAGTTGAGAATCAATATCCATTGGAAGCATCACACAAAATATACCGAAAGAAATCTCTAAAAGTACTACATTCAATGGCACTGATATGAAAATCATCAGGCACCCTGTAAAAAATAATGATCTTTGCAGTCTCATAGTTGTCATGAAAATCCCTGAACAATTGTTGATTTTAAATCAACGATATCTTCACTTCTAGAGTTCCGATTTGGACAATTAATGTTTTGAAATTGGGTGATTTTTCGGGAAGAAGTCATATCTACAATTGGTTTGGGAAAATTATACACAAAATGCTACAAAAACCTGCAAATCATGTTGTCATCCTTGGAAAAAGCCTAAAACAATTGTTGATTTTTTAAATCAACAATATATTGACCTCCCGAACAATTGTTGATTTTAAATCAACGATATTTTAATGGGTTATTTTTATGAGATGAATTAAGATCTACAATCAGTTTCTTCAAAATCTGCTAAAAAATTATAGGAATTGATTCGAGTGTCAAAAACTTCATTTTTCTTCTTCATTTGAAAACCTGCAAAATAGCAAAAATGTGCCTCTTTTCTTGGTCGAAGAAAGTTCTTTGATACAAATTGCAAAGTGCCATAGATATGAATACAAAAACACATACACAATATCCAAGAATAATATAGAGATGCTTTAGTCTTTATTAATACCAAAACCCTCAGGGTATGGAAACACCTTACAGTAGATCTTTTTATGGAAGGAATCCACTCTTGTTCACTTGCCTCTCCGAGGGAGAAACCTTCTAATGATCTACGCTCCAAATACAATACTCTTAATCCATGCTCATTACTTCCCTCATACTACCTTATATAATACTAACTACCTCCTAAGAACATTCTAGAGAAGGAACCTTATACACACACACACACACACACACACACACACACACACACACTGTTGGACACACAGACTACACTAAGAAAGGGGGGTGAATAGTGTAGGGATATTTTTCAAAATTTCCCTCTTACACAAAACTCATTAGTTAGCAATCACCATTAACTCGTTACTCATTACTGTCATTTATAACCAGTTAAATGTGAACACTTATCAACAACATATATCAACAATATATCATCAACAAATTATCACCACAAGGAACACAAAGAACACAAGATGTATGTACAATTTTATTTTTATTACGGACTACAATCCTTGGGGTTTTTCAGCAACAACTAAATAGAGTACAACTCTACAAGAGCACCAACTCTATATGCAAGATTCAACTTACATCCTCAACACCAACTAAGATGAGGCAACAATCCTCAACAGATATCAATCTGTCAACTGGTACGCGACCTGTCAGTAGTGCAACCAGTGTGTGTACGTGCACTGGCTCACTATAGCCCACGTACGTACGTGGTCAATCTGTACTACAACTTGTGTATCACCTCTGAGTAGTTAGGGTTTTTCATTTCATCACACTCAGAACCTTTGCAACCTTCAATCTCTTCTGTCTCTCACTGTCCAATCTGACCCACAGCTAGTCACAACACATCCAAGCTCTACAATAGCCTACTCATGCTTCTCAAGCATACAAAATGAATACTACTTAAACATGTGTAAACAAACGGTATTCTATAGCCATCATATCGGTACTGAATCGTAAGAGTGTTGCTCACTCCATCAACTAGCTCAACCACATCATAATATTCATACCAAGAATGCCTTCAGCATTCACCACACAACAAGCAATAGTATCCATCAAGACAATAATATATCCATACCAGGGTTTCTATGGCAGATCTGAGCCCATAGACTGTAGATCTGGAACATGCTTCATTCTTCAAGAGCTTGTCATCAACTGAACCACTAATCGACATGACTTCATCCACTATACATGCCCTGTCTTCATAAATCCCACGTATGTATTAGTCCTGGCCCACTGCAGCCCGCATATACCTCAAAAACTAGGGGTTTTGAACCTTCAAGACTTTTTTCGTCATGATCTCAAACTTTGTCAAAACTTTGATGTGTCAATGAGATCCTCCATACACTCTCTCTCAGAATAGATCTTCAATGCATGCCCAAGAGATACACACAAAAATATGCTTTCATAAGAGACCCTTCCATCTTATTTATACTCTTCATCTTCTAAGTCACTTAACCTATTTTCCTCATTTCTAGGGTTAACCACTTTCCATAATTAGAAAGTTCTCCATTACTTTGTTATTTAAATATTCCTTCTTTACTTTGTCACCTCTCCTTAATATTTAAATAATCATTCTTGATTTTGTCACTTCACTTTATTATTTAAATAGTCCTCCTTGACTTTGTCTCTTTACTTAATCATTTAAATAATAATTTATTCCTTGCAAGCTCTTTGACATCTTTGACCTTTTGGGGCTTCAAGCCAACATATGAGGGTCCTTCATCTTCGTAGGGCCATAATTCTCAAACTATGAGGAGTTATGTGACATTCCACATACCACTGAAAATGGCATGACAAGCACTATCCATCTAGGATAGTTTTACCAACATCTTCATTGATCTTCATCTCATTATTCCACATATAAGAATGAGTTCTCCAACCATACTTCTAGGATAACTCAATCATAAAGCGTCTTCTCATGAGGGATTTCACCATAAGGGGACCACTTTGGAGTTCATCCATTTGTGAACCTTATCAACCATGACAATACTATAATGATCAATGAATCATATATCAAAGAAACCATATCGATCCATCTATGCATCATGTATCAATGAAAACTCATCAATCCATCTTCATCTATGCTTGACATCTATCCATTCTCATCAAGGACAATACATATTACATTTGACATCAATCATCAATCAATTTGTCATCAATCAATCACTTGAAATCAATCAATGACATCAATCAATCAAACCATTGGCATCAATGACAACATGATCCAACAATCTCCTCCTTTGGCATTGATGGCAATACCAACATTGATATCAACACCAATCATTGATGTCAACATGTAGACAAGGCATGCTCTACATCAATAGTCATCAAACATATCAATGTGACTATCTCTCCCTATTAATAAACATCAATCACATCAATGTGACTATTTCTCCCCCTTTGACATAAATGGAAAACAGTCATTCTCCCTTTGGGGTTGCTCCCCCTTCTTTAACTCTCCTTGTGGCTACTCCTCTTGTCTGAATTCCTTTGATCTTCCTCTGGATAATCTCTCCCATTTTGAACAAGGGATATCACTATGATTTAATGCTAAAGATAGATTTCTCATACTCCCCCTGCGTCCATCACTCCTCTTGGAATTATGCCTCTATGCTCTTTCTTCAAATATAGGGCTCTTTATTAGTATACATCTGCTAAATATATCCTCCTAGAATCATGGGAAGAAGAATGAATCCCCCTATGGGTATGTCTCCCACTATCTTCTCTTCAAGATTAAAAATATGCTACCACATGACGATCCTTGGACCTGCTCATGAATCAAACTCATGCCATACCAAACATCATGAAGAAAAAGATATGTCAACAATGAAATATAGATTCATGAGAAAAATATCAACCAAGTACATTATGTACCAGAATGTGTGCTCATCATGCACAACACCCATGTACATCAACCATGTACATCAACATCATACAATCTGCCAAAAGATATCATCCATAGAATGTATCAACCATATGCCTCTATCAACGTGCCAACATGTGCATCTACCAATATGACAACCATGTGCATCTACCAATATGCCAACCATGTATCAGCTATAGATCAAGATATGAATCATCAATTATGTACAACATGATCACCTCATCAACTCACCAACTACATGTCCCAATATGTAGCCCATCCATATGCCAAATGCATGCACCAAGACATCCAACAAATGTGCTTCCAATCATAAGATATATCAATGAAACTCAAACATGCATCAATCATGTACACCAACATATCAGCCTCAGTCCTCCAATCACTTCCACAAATAATAAGCATCCAACTATGTACTAGTAGTATGCTTCAATAGATCAATGAAATCTCTAGCTAGCATCATCATGATATATCATATAACCAAGGTGCCATAACTTCACTGTCATAATTAACATTGTTCTTTGACAGAAAATGCCTCAATCCAGACTCATGGGTTACTGTCATGCCTCCAAGATGGCCTTTCATTAATTTTTATCATCACTTTACATAATCTAATATAGAATCATGAAAACCTATAGAAAACAGTGTCTGAACCTGGAACAAACCATGTCATACCCTGCAACAGAAAGTTATACCACCATATCAAGTTGCAACCCATGTGCATTGTGTTTTTCCCAAGTCTTTACCACATATACATGGCCTGCTACACAATAGCTCGCATATGTACATGACCTATTCAAGGTCAGCCTGGGTATGTAAGCGACTGTTACCAATGTCACCCACGTATGCTTCAGTAGATGACACACTTGATATTCCCTTTAGGCTTTCATTCTGTTCTGGTTGCTCAGTCTTCTTCACCCATTTCTGAAGGTGTTCCTGCTTCTCATAACTTTAGCTCTGAGCTTCCATATTTTCAAAGATATCTCCCTTCCTTACTTCATTCCTTCCTCTATTCATGCTATGTGAAGTCCTCATCATGGACTTTCTTCTTCTGTTCCAACAGTTCTGGGATTTGTGGCCAAATCCACTATAGTTGTAGCATCTCATGTTGTGACAGTGAACAACAATGTGTCCTACTTGATCACATCTCCAACACCTTTTGTTGTTATACAATCTTCCATTATATCTCCTTTCATAAGAACTACATTCCAAATCTTTGTGACCATATTCATTACATGAATAACAATGCCCATAAAAAATAATTTCATACCTTTTCTTTGGTGTCCCAAAGATAGTTTCTTGATGTCTTCCTTGATTTGTTATTTTGAAATTCTCTTTTCCTTGTGTGGCAACATTGCCTTCATCCTTTGAGGGACTTACCTCATGCTTCTTTGAGGTGCTTGCTTCATCATGTGTACCTTCTTTATTGTATCCAAGACTTGATTTATCATTTGGTGATGTTTGACTTTCCAAGATCTTGTTCAAGATTTGTGAGCTATTCAAGAATTTGTTTGACTTCTCTACATTCTTTATAAGATCAACAACTTCAACATCCAACTTATGACATGAATCTTACTTTTCATTTATTTGATTCCTCAATAGTTCCTCTACCCTTTTGTCTTCCTCAATTTGGGTCTTGAGATGGACAATAGTTTCAAAACTTTTGTTAATCTCATCATCTACGTTTTTATCTTCTTTTTCATTCTGTAGTCTTGTGATATCTTCTTCCTTTTCTTCTAATTGACTCTTTTTACTCTCTTCTTGTTCCTTGAGAAGTTCCCTTAACTTCAAGATGTGCCTTTGACTCTTCTTAAAAAACTTTTTTATGTTATCGAAAATATAGCTATAGTCTATATAATAATGGTCATTGATATATTCATATAAACCATCTTCAACCTTATTTTGAAGTTCTAATAGATCTTCTTCTATTCATTCCATGGGATAACTACTATCAAACTCTACACAAACCATCTCTAGATTTTCTTCTTCACTTGTAGAGAAAAATTCAACATCAGCACATTTTGAATCATTGCAATCAAGGGTCTTTGAGGATTCTTTACATTTATTTGAAGTATCTTCAAGATCTTCCTTTTTGCCAACATCATCACATGATTCTTTACTTTCATTTGAAATATCTTCAATATCTTCCTTTGTGCCACTTGATTCTTTGTCTTCACTTGAAATGTTTTCAAGATCACATTAAGAAATAATACAATCAAAAGTTTTAGGAGATTCTTTACCTTTAATTATCTTGATGGGGTGATATTCAATATCTTCCTTCTCCTTCTTGCTTTAATATGTCTCCTCTAGTTTTAGCCATAGATCTTTGGTAGAAGTGTATTGTCACATGCACTCTTTGATAGGGTTTGAGAGTCCACTAAGAATGGTCTTGAGAGCCAATGCATCATTCTTCTTTCCTTCCCTTTTAGCTGCATACTTTGACTTGTTCTTCACTGAAATTGATCCACCAATGGCTGCCTTCCAAATACCTATTCCCATTTCCTTCAAATGCACTCTCATTTCTACTCTTCAAGTAGAATAGTTTTCCTCATCAAGGATTGGAACTTCATCATCCATTTCTGTGTCCATGGATCTCCTCCAAGATTTTTAAGGCTTATAGTGAAGGCCCGCTTTGATACCAATTGTTGGACACACCGAATACACTGAGAGGGGGGGATGAACAGTGTAGGGATCTTTTTCAAAACTTCCCTCTTATACAAAACTCATTATTTAGCAATCACCATTAACTCATTACTCATTGCTGTCATTTATAACCAATTAAATGTGAGCACATATCAACAACATATATCAACAATATATCATCAACAAATTATCACCACAAGGAACACAAAGAACATAAGATGTATGTACAATTTTCTTTTTATTACAGACTACAATCCTTGGGGTTTTTCAGGAACAATTGAATAGAAAACAAATCTACAAGAGCACCATCCTTATATGCAAGAATAAACTTAGATCCTCAGCACCAATTGAGATGAGGCAACAATCCTCAACATATATCAATCTGTCAACAGGTACGCAACCTGTCTGTAGTGCAGCCAGTGTATGTACGCGCCCTGGCTCACTACAACCTGCGTATGTACACAATCAGTCTGTACTACAACCTATGTATCACCTCTCAGTAGTTATGGTTTTTCATTTCATAACACTCATATCCTTTTCAGCCTATAGTCTCTTCTGTCTCTCACTGTCCAATCTGACCCACAACTAGTCACACCACATCCAAGCTCTCCAATAGCATACTCATGCTTCTCAACCATACAAAATGAATGCTACTTAAACATGTGTAAACAACCAATATACTATAGCCATCATATTAGTATTGAATCATAAGAGTGTTTCTCGCTCCATCAACTAGCTCAACCACACCATAACATTCATACCAAGAATGCCTTAATCATTCACCACATAAAAAGAAAGAGTATCCATCAAGACAATAATATAACCATACCAGGGTTTCTATGGTAGATCTGAGCCCATAGACTGTAGATATGGAACTTGCTTCAATCTTCAAGAGCCTGGCATCAACTCAACCACTAATCTACATGACTTCATCCACTGTACATGCCTTGTCTTCATACAGCCCGCATATGTATGCGTCCTGGCCCGCTGCAACCCGCGTATACTTCAAAAACTAGGGTTTCTGAACCAACGAGAACTTTTTTGTCATGATCTCAGTCTTTGCCAAAACTTTGATGCGTCCATGAGATCCTCCATACACTCTCTCTTAGAATAGATCTTCAATTCATGCTCAAGAGATACACACAAAAATATGCTTTCACAAAAGACCCTTGCCTCTTATTTATACTCTTCATCTTCTAGGTCACTTAACCCACTTCTAGGTCACTTAACCCATTTGTAGGTCACTTAATTTATTTTCCTCATTTCTAGGGTTAACCACTTTCCATAATTAGAAAGTTCTCCATTACTTTATTATTTAAATATTCAATCTTGACTTTGTCACCTCTTCTTAATATTTAAATAATCCTTCTTGATTTTGTTACTTCACTTTATTATTTAAATAGTCCTACTTGACTTTGTCTCTTTACTTTAGCATTTAAATAATAATTTCTTCTTTGCAAGCTCTTTGACTTCTTTGACCTTTTGGGGCTTCAAGCCAATATATGAGGGTCCTTCATCTTCGTAGGGCCATAACTCTCAAACTGTGAGGAGTTATGTGACATTCGACATACCACTGAAAATGGAATCACAAGCACTATCCATCTAGGATAGTTTTACCAACATCTTCACTGATCTTCATCTCATTATTCCACATATAAGCATGGGTTCTCTAACCATACTTCTAGGATAACTTGACCATAAAGCGTCTTCCTGTGAGGGTTTTCACCATAAGGGGACCACTTTACAGTTCATCCATTTGTGCACCTTATCAACCATGACAAGACTATAATGATCAATGCATCATATATCAAAGAAACCATATCGATCCATCTATGTGTCATGTATCAATGAGAACTTATTGATCCATCTTCATCTCTTCTTGACATCTATCCATTCTCATCAAGGACAATACATATTACATTTGACATCAATCATCAATCAATATCTCATCAATCAATCACTTGACATCAATCAATGACATCTATCAATCAAACCATTGGCATCAATGAGAACATGATCCAACATATACATATATAATGACATATTTCAAAGTCCATGGAAGTTATTTTAACCTTTATGTGGCGATTAGATTATGTTAAAAGGTGAATTGAACTTCAAACTTTATTTTTTACTTCATATTACGTATACCTAAGGGATTGTGATTAATATGTAGCATCATACATACAAGTAGAGGAATATTAAGAATACATTTTGACCATGCAAGTTAAGATCATTATGGAGCTCCTAAGACTTGATTTTAACATGAAATTTGAAATCATTTTATATGTTATTGGTTTTATCTAATTCGATAATGGTTGAGTAGTTATGTTTATATGTGCAACATCTTATTTGGTTGTAGGTTTGAAGAATGTTATTTGAAGTGTCGAGTTGTTGAATGCTTAGTATAGGCACATTTGATTTTAAAATTAAACATAAAGGATGGTATTGATTTTGTGGGGAGGAGGATGTAACACCCGTCCCAAGCATAGTAGTTGGGATTGTGTGACACTTTTGGGATTGTGACACCATGCTTAGGATTATACCTTCACGATCATTCAATCATTGATTAAATTATGATTATGATGTGTCACACATTTCTTTGTTGTTTACTTGTGATTAAGATGTGTTAAAAAAAAAAATTCACTAGTTTAATTATTGTTCACTTATGGTTAAGATGTGTTGACCATTTATCATAGTATACTATTGGAATTTTGAAATTTGATTTTATGATAATATTTCTTTAAATGAGTTTATAGGTTTATGATGGATGATAATTTATTGTCCAATTCACGATTCACACTAACATTTGTTAGTCGTGGGTAGAAACTCAAAAGATATTGTAGGCACTTGATTACTAACAAATTGGAAGTTGTTGGAATATTCTTGAGTTATTTGGCTCCATTTTTTGGTCAACGTATATTTTATTGCAAACTATTGCAATCTACCCATAATCATTAAACCGGTCTTATGAGACAATCCCCTATTTTCTTGAATATCACTAGTATTTTCCCTAGATTACTAATAACGGGCCCGGGCCCACCAACTAGTGTGCATTGGAGAAATAAGGATGTTGATGTGTTTAATATGGTAGCATGGTCTATCTTACCTAATTTAGTATGTTGATTGCTTGCAATTGCTACTATCCATTTTTTAATTAAATGTGATCCTTATGGTTGATGTGATGATCTATATATGGTTGTTGCATATTGTTATGATGTTGATATATGATGTGGTTGTGTTAATTATTTGGATCCAAGTGTACTTGAAAATAAATATGGATGAGCACATGTTAATGAAATATTAATTGATGTTTAGATTTATATTATAATCATTTTTTTTTAATACATGAACTCAATGGTTATGGTTTTCATTAGGGCCCTGGTACTTGTTCTATGCTTGCATTTTAGTCTTTGTACCTACAAAAGAAACAATTTTTATGTGTGCAAATAAAAATTGAAGTATGCCTTATCCTAACACTAAAAAAGTAAGTTCTTAATGTGTGCATGGTGTTGACATTTTGGTGACAAAAGGCTATGATTGAGAAATGGTCCTAATGCATACAAAAATACATTCGAGTTGGCCAATAATTTGGTTAAATGTGATGGTTTAATTATGAAGCTTCCTTTGGATTTGTTATTGCAAGAATTGGTTATAAAATATGCTACTTGTACATAGAGTAAAAGGGCCATTCAATGTCAACCTTCATACCCTTGTGCATGAGTTATGGTGCCCAAATGTAAACTATTGATATTTGTTGAATGGTAGTGTTGATAACTTGTGTTTTGATCAACCTCAACCTACCACATTTGACCCATTTGGTGTTTGGTTAGTCAATTCACTTCGACATTAAAATGTAACAATGCATGACATGGTATTTGGCATTGATCAAGCCTCTTTTTATTTATTTTCTTGATGGCTTGAGGGAACCCATACTGTATATTGTAGTGTGCAAATTTTTCTAGCTAGAGGATCTCAAATTTTGTTGTGATAACAAGCTTGTTGACGGGTCCAAATGGCTTATCAAATAGGGAAGAGAAAATGCCCAATGGAAGGTCCCAATTAGACCTACTCTCATTTGGGATGACAATTTTTTACTAGTATGTGGGCCTGGTTTCCAATGAACAATTTTAAATTACAAATATGAGAACATATTGTCCTCCAAATAATTCTTGTTAAAATTGAATTAAACTACCTAAAACAAAATTTAAAACTATCTATTCTAATCTAACACTAACCTATCCTGATTACTAGTAATTCTAAAAAGATAGTCACAATATCTATTATTACTAGTAATTTTAAAAAGATAGACACAATATAAAATTATATCACTAAACAATTCATGAAAATCACTAATATGTGAAAACAATAAAACTACATATGTTAATCACAAATACTTGTAAATCACACTTGCACCATTATCCTTTTATCCATTTGAAACCATAAATGCATAAACATCTCAAATAACAAACATATAAATAATTCATATGATATATTATTCATGAAACTTATAAAACAAAATCATATGTATAATAGTGTCATATACAATTACAAGCATTCATAATTCTCAAAATTCTTTCCACTCTTTATTTAATCAAAGATAATAGTACCATCTAATGCTACAATGGGAAAAAGTCCCCTATCTATTACATAAAGCTCTCTTTTATAGAAAATAAGAGTCTTTTCAAATTCTATAACTACCAACTCTACTGTTATATCTATTCAATTTAACTATCTCTATCCTATATACATTGAGAAAAAATAAATTATGAATATTTCTTTGAAGCTATCTCCTCCCTGTATATGGTCCATGAGTCACATGCCTTGGAAATTTTTTCAATTATGTTTATGTTAATCTCCTTATCAACATCTAATTTCATATCCTTTTGGACTCTCTCTCAAGATAGTTGATGTTGGGTCTAGTCGATCGAGTTAACTAGCCTCTACGGTATTTTCCCATCTCAATTCCTTTAGGAACATCTAATTTCATATCCTTTTGGACTCTCTCTCAAGATAGTTGATGTTGGGTCTAGTCGATCGAGTTAACTAGCCTCTACGGTATTTTCCCATCTCAATTCCTTCTTTGTCCTAAAGAAGAGTATTTTCCCATCTCAATTCCTTCTTTGTCCTAAAAAAGAGGGAGATTGAAATTTTATAATAAACACAATGGACCATTAAATAAGTAGGGCCAAATTTTATACAATTAAGAAGAAGTACATATTTAAACAACTGAAATCATTCAGTTTTGATCTTTCATGATGCTTTGATCGATGGAGTTCCGTTGGATGGAAGAATGATTCAATCACTCCTCATGGTAGAAATTGTTTGTTGATATTGAGAGACAACAAATACAACTCATATTCCTTGATTCTTTGTTGTAGTCGAACGTTGACCAATTGTTGCAAAGATGCCTTTGGTTGAATTGTGCAATATCATGTTTTCAATGTATTTATTTCAGACTGTTGGAGATAAAAAATTCTATCATTTGCAAAAACAAGTGAACTTTCTCTTCAGACTTTGGGGATCACTATGGAAGACTGGTCCCTCCTAGGAGAAATATCGATGCAGAAGGATCAACTGATACAATCTTCTGCCTTGGGCAATTCGCAGCCACTGCTCTTTGTTTTCATATGGGCTCTTACCTCCTTCCATGCATTACTTCTATAGCATTTTTTACATGAATCGTGGGTGGCTGCTAGTGGATAAAATTATGCCTGAGGCCAGGTTGGTGTAATTTTTGATATGATAACCATTCATGTGGTTGACTTTTTTTTTTTGTCACGGTGTCGGCCTATTCGACATCGTTTTGAAACATTAGGTTGATTATTTCGACCGAGGATAGGACCCTGACCCTTTTTATGGATACGATGCTGCTCGTCTTTGCATGGATTCTGGTTGCTCTGGTTGAGTTATTTCTGGCTTCACATCTAGGTGTGTATATTCCCATTGGGTTTCCCCGTTATATAGAATAATTGCCAGTCTAGCAGCGATGGAATGTAGACTGTTCTTCTTGATGTTCTTGTATACAACGACGTCAGGGTCATCTTCTGGATAGTATTCATTATTGAACATTTTGTAGATATTATTCCATGTCATTCATGCATGAATTCCATTGCAATGGCTGGTATCTATTACGACAAGGGTATATAGCGTATAGGTTTGAGCTAGGGAAACAATAGGCGACTGTTTTCCTCGGAGTCCTTGGGCTCTCGACATATCCTATTTCCGAAACCTGTAAAATTTACAGTGAAGTAAGGGTTTGAAATATTATACCAGATGTGCAGAAAACTCAGTTCAAAACATAACTTTTCTTTCCCCTAGAATGACGATCTCAAAATAACTTAAGTCATGAAACGTGTTAAAATATATTAAACCACCTGCCTTGCGCACTAACTTCCTATAGCCCGATTAATCAATTATATATTTGGTGCTCGATTGTTTTACCGTCAAACCATTAATGCATTAATTCTCATTTCTTACACAGGAGAGAAAGGTACAAATAACCTGTTTTGTGGAGAATAGTCATGCGGGTGAGAAGGTTTGCGAAAAGGTAAGTTTGCAGCAGATTTTTCACGGGGGAGTCATAATTCTGGGAAGATAATATTGTGGGGAATGTATCAATTCCAATAGAATAGGATAGGAGTGGGTTAAATCAAGAGCAATTTTATTTTTTCGACTGAGTTAGTTATTTTTTTTAGTTTGTTTTTAAATTTTTAGTCAATCCAGAATTTATCCAAAATTTTATAGAATTTTTAAATATTTGGATTGGTTTTAAAATGGGATAAAAGTTAAAAATCAGAGATCAATTAATCTCAGAATAGTGACACCACAAGGGCACATCACCCCTGAGACTAAGCTCACATAATCTGTTATTATATTTAATGTAAATCAAGTACACATATATATACCACAAGGTGCTTACAACAACCTCCTACAAAGGTGGATCTTGAAACTAATCTAAACCTAAATATGATGCAAATCCACCGCGAAGATTATCCCGCAAATCTTGCGGCTTGCTAGTAAATCTGAGATATTACCAAATACCCTCTTGATAGCAGAAGCCCGCAACGATTCTCTTGCAAAGCTTCTGGGTTGTGGGCTCCAGAGAGTTTTTTGAGCAATGTTGCATATAATACCACAATTCCACAAAATAAAAAGTTTGCGAGCCAATCAGGGGAAAGCGTTAAGGTGCAGGTCTGCAATGCACATAATATTCAGGTAAATCAAATCAGTTTTAGTTAAAAATCATTTGGAAGGAAACAAATCTAAAGAATCAACTGATGTCATATTAAAACCACTATCATGCAACAAACCAATATTAAATAATGAGATCCAAAGTGACTAAATATTCACCCTCCTGGTAATTATGAACAAAACCATTACACTTGAGGAACTATCTTTTTCTTGCATAATTACTGAAAACTTTAGTTGGGGGGCATTAATTTTCCCATAATAGGTAAATTCATTGAGCATTGCTGTAGGCACAACAATTGGAGGCTTCCAGGGAAAATCGGTTATCTTTTCTCTCTAGAAAACTAATATGTTGAATTACATTGGGATATTGTTGATAGAGTCTTCGTTTACAACACAACCTTTTACTTGTATCATGGGTTCCACTTTATAAAATCTTGAAAATCCTAAGTATGGAGGAGATGTGTAACATCGCAAGGTCGAGCCCCTCCTGAATTGTAATTATGTTTATAGGCTGGTGAGCCAAGTATTTATAAGATGGAAGACTTATATGTTTATTAGGCCAAAGAGCCTAGATGCTTAAGGCCACTGAGCCTGATTTTTGTATACGTAAATACTCATATCATTAATAAAATTACATCGTTGAGTGTAGACCGACCACAAAGAAAGAGTTATGGGGGACTAAGGTCCACTAGGTAGGGTAAGGGAAGGGCTAAGTATCTAAGAATAGGGCCTAAGCAAAAAGGGCTTACCTCTAAAGCGATAATATTATATTATTATTTCCAAAAGGTTAAGGTTGACATAATCCGTGTTGTACTAAGTTCCTAGGGAAAAGGGAACGAGTGTTAAGTGGAACTCATGCAGCTTTAGGAAAACATGTATCAACCTAGGCACATGTAGTTATAGTTGGGAAAACCAGCTCATTGGGGGTCCCTCTCGCTAGCTCTTGCCTCTATCGCGCACTCACCATCCGGAGGACGCTCATCATTCTCTACAGGGTCAACCATCTTCTTTGTTTGAACCTTGATTCACACATGGAGCCATTTCCTTCATCGTCGCCCTCTGCATCACTCAGGGACCTTTGGAACGAGTAAACCCGTGAAGTTGATCTGTGCCCTTCCCGTGAAGCACAACACACCTATACTTTTCCTTAACTGTATTGTGCCTTAATGTTTTGTTGTTGTTTCCCACGCAGTTCCGTAACTGAGGGTGGCTTGTTGCCATCATTTACTCTATACAGAGCTTGATGTTGCTATCACCCTTAAATTGATTAGGAGTTGGACTGAAGAAGTAGGTTGTCAGGACTATGGAGTTGAAGAGGTGGGATTTCAAGCCCGTGGACTGGAGAAGCAGGTTGTTAGGCCTGTAAGAAACTCTCTCCAGGTGAGAGAGGTTGTTGGGGAAGTGATTTTTCTAGAGGGAGATCAACTACAACTACAGTGCTATGAGAATTCTTGTATGGTCTGTTGTTGAATCCCTAGAAAGGAAGTGTGGTAGCCGAAGGATTGTTGAGCAGAGAAGGGGCACACTTCCTGGGGTGGGATAGACATGTGGGGGATGAGAGGTTGTAGGCTATTAGTGTGAGTTGGCTCGTGAGATGAAATCCTTCTATTGTTCTGTGAAACTTTCTTATTGTCCTTGACAAGCCTAGGAATCCCTTCCTCGGTGAAGTTTAGTCCCAGCTCGGGGCTGACCCACTATTGAGTGTGATGAACAACGTGGTCTAAGGCTGGGAGGTTCGTGGAAGTTTTGCATGCAGTTGGTGGTCATCTATTAAAAGATAAGTACCAAATCTTTGTTCTCTGTAAGATGTATATCTGGAAATCAAGTTATAATGTTGTTAGAATTGTCTATGTTTAATGCTTGTATGTTTTAATATTATTCTGCATGAGTAGTGACATGAGCACAATACTATAGTTTTTAATTTACATTAGATAGATATGTAAATAAATAAATATGGTATCAGAACAGAAAAACAAAGATACATTTGTTTAAGTGTCGTTGTCCGGCCTATTGGTGGCTGGGGACATTACAGATTGGTATCGGATCAAGTAGAGACATCTTAGGGGTGACGTTGCCTGACCTATTGGTGGTTGGGGAAATTACACATTGGTATTAGAGCCATGGTTTCAACACTGAGCCTGGAGGGGCCATGCTAGTGGAAGTTGAAGCAAAAGTTTTGGGAAAGAATTGTTGTCCAAATGGACAAAATTCAAGTTCAGAGCCATGGTTTCAACATTGAGCCTGGAGGGGCCATGCTAGTGGAAGTTGAAGAAAAAGTTTTGGGAAAGAATTGTTTTCGAAATGGACAAAATTCAAGTTCAAAGCCATGGTTTCAACACTGAGCCTAGAGGAACCATGGTAGTGGAAGTTGAAGCAAAAGTTTCAGGAAAGAATTGTTGTCGAAATGGAAAAAATTCAAGTTTAGAGCCATGGTTTCAACATTGAGTCTGGAGGGTCCATGCTAGTGGAAGTTGAAGCAAAAGTTTCGAGAAAGAATTGTTGTCGAAATGGACAAAATTCAAGTTCAGAGCCATGGTTTCAACACTGAACCTAGATGGGCCACGAACAAGGAATTCAAAGTAAAAGTCCAAAGAATTTTGATGTACTGAGTTCCAGAAGGGCGTTGAGATAACACTTGGACCATGTGCAGAAGTACATGAGGTATAATGGTTTAAGAAATGGCCAGAGAGAAAGAAACCACAATAACCGTAATGTTTGGCCATAGAATCTATTCGAGAGAAGGAGGATCCTTCACAATCATCAGATCTGGAGAAAAGTGCATGAAGGTTAACCTCCTAGTCATTTGGACTTCATGAATTCAGTGAAGTTTATGTGTTACAGAGAAGATAGAGACGAAGCCCGAAGCTCCGAAGTATCGAAAAGGATCTACACTGTAGATCCGGAGAGGAGTGTTATCATCGGATTTGACCAAGGACGGATCAGTTTATTCGAAAGTTCACAATTCAGGAGAAACGAGGTATGCTAAGGTGAAATCTCTCGAAGCCTGAAGTGACGTGTCTTGCTGTTTCACTCGAATTTCTTGAAGTGACATGGACACATGGGATGTATGCCATGTGTCAGTGAGTTAAGAACCTTTGGATGATTGAAATTCCAGTTAGAACGTGAAACGTGTCACCCGTATGATTGGGCCATGTGTTCGCTTCTAATATTTCTCTATGAGGCCCTCCTCTCGAGCATGGATGGTAGGGCCCCTGATGGACACAGTGGACGCGTGGTGCTTTATCATGAATTTCGAAGACTTGATACTCCCGAAGAGATGGTTCATGATGGAATGGAAGGAATAATTTATGAAGTTCTGTAGCACCAAAGGAACGTGACGTAATGACTTCACCGGGGGTGGCATGGCAGTGGTTATTACATAAAATTGTCAAGGGTTGTGAGTGATAGCCATGAGGACAGGAAAACAGGTTAGTGTAGTTTTCAATAGTAGAGATCCCCTGTGCAGTTCAATTTAGCATTATCTCTAAGCGCGCTTTGAAGGACACTATAGTTGGTACGAGGATAAACTTTAGCGGGGGCGTTAAAATAGAAGGTGCACCCAGATCGTAGATCGTGACAAGATCAACGACCACGCTTCATTTCGAGGGATGCAACATGCTCAAGCGTTAAAATCCTTGAGAAGGCTGAAATATAAACCACGGTATTGTGAGAGATCTATGTGGTAGAGGGTGGTGAGTTTCGGGCCCAAAAGTAGTGTGGGTCCAAACCGCTTTTGACGGCATCGAAATCACATGCTCGTTTAGCGTTGAATCTAATAACAACACATGGTTTCCCCTTAGTCGTTAAGCCTCATCTCCATATCGAGGTGAAATCATTTAATGAACAAGGACCGGTAGTTGAAACCTTAGATCACTCCATAAATAGAAGAGATGGGGGGTCTGGTCATGGAGACATAATTGTCAGCCCGAGGTACCATGATGGATGGTTTTTCCTACAGGACCATGCTAATCTGAGCTTGCTTTTGACAGAAGAATACATGCACAGTTTGATAGCAAGACCAAAAATGAAAATCCTTTGACACGATGGCCAGCTCGTGCTCCTAGCGGTTGCCTACTATTTTGGGTATAAATACATCAGTTGAAGAATATGTTAAGGTCGATGGTTGAGCAGAGCTCCCTATTTTGTAATAGTTTGATAGTAGAGATGTTCTGTGGTTATGTATGAGACCTGAGACTTTCTCATTAATATAGGTTAGTTTCTTTCACCATATTGTTTCCTCTTGTGTTGAAACACTCATGCATGGATGATCCAGATGAGATGTCATAGTTGTATTGTAGTGTAGGTTTGATTATAATATTGCTATGATCTGTTTCAGTATTTCTATTCACTATCATGTTTCCTCTTATGTTGAAATGCTCGTGCATAGATGATCCATACGAGATATTGTAGTTGTATTGTAATGGAGGTTTGATTTTAATGTTGTTGTGATATATTTTAGTATCTTAAACTTAATTTCAAGAGTGTTCATGTGTCATAGTTTTTCTCCACTGAGGTGCTTGAAGGCCGGATGCTTATGGCAGACTTGTCCACTCTCCTCACTAAGTCTTCCTCCTTCTCAGAAGAACAAAGAATTAGCAAACAACCTTCTAATGAGAATAAAATATTTTACCAAGAGCAACTTGATAAAGAGAAATAGTCATTCATTGATATACATGAGGATATTTCTTTCCATCAACTAGCAGATGTTATCAGAGAAAATAAAAGAGAAGTGGATCATCAGTGTGCATTAGCCATTCACTCACATGTGCTTGTCATAGAAATTCAACCATAGGTGACGAGCTGTAAAGAAGAGTAGGCTTTATGTTACCAACCCAGTAAGTTTTATCACATATTTTATTACTCTGTAGGGGAATACATGGAGTTTCATTTCCTCAATGTATTGAAGCCTTCAAGATTTATCTTACCTTCATCATTGGGAGGTAATCTGAAGAATGTAATCAAATTGTTGTCATAGTTTCATTGTCCCTTGTTGATCAGTGACAAAGTAAATAATTTTTCAGTTAGGAATTTACTTAAATGGCTCTAGTGGAATTTTGTTTTCACCTAGCACATTGTAAAAATCAGTTTGTTTAGGATTGCACATAGATAAGATGCTTATGGAGCATGTGTGTTTTTTTTTTTTTAAGTTGAGTAGTGTACATGTCATCCTGCTGTCTTCAACAAAATGTATTTGAATTCGACTCCACAACCCAATAGCTAAGGCACTGGAACTGCTTGTTCTTGGCAGCTCATAGGGAGCATGCCATCCCCTGAAGATCCAATGTTATCACATAAAATTGTCAAGGGTTGCAGGTGATATCCATGAGCATAGGCAAATAGGAGGGTGCAATTTTCAGCAGTAGAGATCCCTTGTGCAGTTCAATTTAGCGCCATTTCTAAGCACGATTTGAAGGACGTTATAGTTGGTAGGAAGATAAACTTTAGAGGGGACGCTAAAATAGCAGGTGTGCCCAAATGGAAGATCATGACCAGATCAACAACAACACTTCATTTTGGGGCTGCAACATGCTCGGGCATTAAAATCCTTGAGCGGGCCGAAATATAAGTCAAGGTATTGTGAGAGAGCTACGTGGTAGAGGGTGGTGAGTTTCGGGCCCAAAAGTGGTGTGGGTCCAAACCGCTTTCGATGTCCTCGAAATCATGTACTATTTTAGCATCGAATCCAATAGCAGCATGTGACTGCCACTTAGTCGTCAAGCCTCATCCTGATCCCGAGGTGAAATCAGTTAATGAACAAGGACCGATAGTTGAAACCTCGACTCACTCCATAAATAGAAGGGATGAGGGTTTTGTCCATAAAGACAGAGCTGTCAGCCCGAGGTACCATGGTGGACGGTTTTTCCTGCAGGCCCATGCTGATATGATCTTGTGTCTGACAGAAGAATGCACACATAGTCTAACAGAAAGATGCATAAATGAAAAGCCTTTGACACAATGGCCATCTCGCACTCCTAGTGGTTGCCCACGTTTTTGGGTATAAATACATCAGTTGAAGAATATGTTAGGGTCGATGGTTGAGCAAAGCTCCCTATTTTGTAATAGTTTGATAGCAGAGTTTTTATGTGGTTATGTATTAGACCTGACACTTTCTCATTAACATAAGTCAGTTTCTTTCACCATCTTGTGTCTTCTTTTGATGAAACTCTTGTGCATGGATGATCGAGATGAGATGTCATAGTTGTATTGTAATGGAGGTTTAATTATAATGCTGCTATGATTTGTTTTAGTATTTCCATTCACTATTATGTTTCCTCTTATGATGAAATGCTTGTGCATGTATGATCCAGATGAGATGTTGTAGTTGTATTGTAATGGAGGTTTGATTATAATGTTGCTGTGATATATTTTGATATCTTAAACTTAAGTTCAAGAGTGTTCTTGTGCCTGAGTTTTTCTGCACCATGTTTCTTGAAGATTGGATGCTTATGGAAGACTTGTCCACTCTCCTCACCAATTCTTCCTCCTTCTCACCTTTAACTTTAAACCACTCACTGAAGTTAATGAGAAACTCATTTGTTTATGCATTGCTAGCCCAGTTTTTTGTGTTAAAACATTCTTATGTTGAGCTTTGTACATTTGACCTCCACTCATAAACCAACCTCCACAAACCTTTTTGATGGGTACTGGTCTTATCCTCGTACAATCTCAGGGTGGATCTCAGTGCTAACAAAATTATTCAGAGATATGTGATTCGATAGTTTTGGTATGTGAAAAGGTGAAGTCCTCCAAAGTGCCAAAGTCCCAGAATCCCCGAAGCTCTGATCCACCATAGATATGAGAATGGAATGTGGACCATAGATACATCATTCTTTGCATGTTTGTCAGTTCATTGTTATGTGATGTTTGGGATGCACGGAAAAAGGAAAACCTTCGAATCTCCAGAGCCCAAAGTTCAAGGATCTAGATAAGCACCCAAATCATTAGCATTGGGTCACAACCGTGGTCGCATGCAAACCAAGGGCCGAAGAAAAGGGACTAGCACCCAAAATTTGTTGCAGAACATAGTTGGTCATAGAGACAAAAGTTGAGGGGTTTTTGACCGACCAAGAACCGCTGAAATTGGAATCTGATATTTTTTTTGTTGAATTAGATTGGTTTATTCTGGAAAATTATTAAGTCAAGTAACCTTAAAAATTTTGGTTGACTACACATTTTGCAAAATTAACAATTGTCAGAACCAAACCAAATTGTCGCATAGTTCAGAGAAAAGGAGGAGGCACAAAATGATTACGGTTTAGAGAATCAAGCTATAGGAATGGATGTCCATTTGGGAGTTGAAGGAACAAAATCCAATGGGTATGGAGCCAGGGAGAAATAGGGAGACTTCAATATGAAGGTGATACAAATCCTAGAAATAATAGAAAATAAATTGGATAAGGAGAGTGGCTCAAGCAAATCAGGAAGTCACATGTCTCTTGATGGGAAAAGAAGAACAAGAAATGTTAGTAGGCATCATTATCACTCCCCGAGCCATTCCAATAAGAGAGCACACAACAAATCAAGTCCATCATCTGTCAGGAAGCATAAGAGGTCTGGGGTGGATGAGCTACGAGGAGAAATGAAAAAATCAAACCTCCTACATTTGATGGTGAACACAAGAAGGATGAAGATGCAGAGACATGGATTGTTGGCCATGAGAAATTATTTTCAATTGCATAATTATTCTTCTTATGCATAAGGAATAATTTCCATCTACCAACTCAAAGGAAAGGCATCCATGTGGTGGTATCAAGTTGTGAAGGTGCAACACATTAAAGAGAAAGATGTTACTTGGAGGGAATTCAAGAAGTATTTTGAAAGGAAATACTTGACTAAGAGATACTATGACAAGAAAATGAAAGAGTTCTTTGAACTCAATCTTGGAAGTATGATTATTGATGAATATGAAAGAAGGTTTTTGGAATTGTTGAAGTATGTCTCTTTCATCAAGGATGAGACAGTCAAGATTCAGAGGTATTTGGGTGGTTTTCCATCATTCATCAGTGACAAAATACAATATGATGATCCCAAAACATTGGAGGAGACCATAAGGTGAGCTAAGTGCCTATATGATCAGCAAAAGACAAGGCCAACTTTCCTAAAAGCTTGGGAAGACAAGAATAGTTCAAGATGGATCAGAGGAAGAAGGGAACTAAGCCACCATTCTTCATAAATAATCCTCAAGGACAACCAACTTCTAGAGAACCCATAACAATTGAGACAAGTGATCAAAGGCCAAGGCAACCACCTATTCAATGTTGGGGTTGTAAAGGAGATCATATGTTTAGGGATTGTCCTCACAGAGGTGACAAAATGAGAGTTGTTCACAATGTTTAGCAAGCTAAAACAGTGGAAAACATGGGCAGAAGTTTACCCAGGATCTATGCAGCCTTGGACAAAAAGCAAGAAGAGTATCAATCACATATGATTAAAGTGGAAGGTATGATCCACAACCAAACCATTACTATTTTAATTGATTCAGGAGCTAGTTATAGTTATATAGATCCTAAGATGGTGTAAATTTTGCATTTGCCAAGAAGCATGGAAAATCTTGGTTGGTGCAACTGGCTACCAGAGCCAAAAGAAAATTTAATGAGTTGGTTAAGCCATATCTTATGGACATGAATGGATTGGGCACTAGGGTATATTTTAATATCCTACCTTTGGGATCATATGATTTCCTAATTGGTATGGATTGGTTGGACCAACACCATGCCATACTAGACTTCCATAACAAGGCATTCACTTTCTTAGATGAGGAAGGGAAACTAAGGAAGGTGTAAGGAATTCCTAGGGCAGTGACTATTAGAAAAATTTCAGCAATGCAATTGAAAAAGTGTTACGGGAAGGGCTGTCAAATATTCACAACCCATATGGAGGAAGCAACTAAGAATAAGGTTACAAATATGAAGGATCCTGTAGTCCTACAATATTTTGAATATGTGTTCAAGGAGGTACCAAGACTACCCCCAAAGAGAGATATTGATTTCTCTATAAATATGATGCCTGGAGAAACTCTAGTGTCAAAAACTCCTTACAGAATGAGTACACCAGAGATGAAGGAGCTACAAATGTAGCTTGAAGAAATTCTGAAGAAGGGGTATATATGCCCAAGTGTGTCATTTGAGGATGGTGTTTCAAGTGCTAAAAGAGCATCAACTATATGCCAAATTGAGAAAGTTATCATTTTACCAAAACAAAATTCACTATTTGGGGCATATCATATCTGAAGAAGGGATAGCAGTGGACCCTGAAAAGATTGAGGCTATTAAAGGGTGGACAACACCTAAGAATGTGACAGAATTTAGATCCTTCATGGTTCTAGCTAGCTACTATAGAAGTTTCATTGCAGGGTTTTCAAGAATATCTCATCCCATCACTTCCTTGCAAAGGAAGGGGACGAAGTTTCAATGGACAAAAGATTGTGAAAAGAGTTTCCAACAATTGAAGCAATTGTTAACCAGTGCTCCAATTCAAAAAATTCTAGGTCCAAATGAAGATTTCGTGGTTTGCACTGATGCATGCAAAGACGGGTTGGGTGGACTCCTTAGTCAGAAAGGATTTGTAATATGTTTCGAGTCCAAAAAATTGAAAGAGCATGAAAAGATCTATGCCATTCATGATTTAGAGTTGGTAGCCATAGTGTACGCTTTGAAGAAGTAGAGGCACTACCTCATGGGAAAGAGGTTTGAGTTGAGGACAAACCATGATGGTCTGAAGTATTTATTTGATCAACCTACTTTGAATGCTAGGAAACATAGTTGGTTAGAATTCTTCTGTGAATATGACTTTGATATAAATCATATCAAAGGGAAAGAGAACAAAGTGGTTGATGCACTCAACATAAGAGTGCATGAGTTGCATGCTACAACCATTAGCATGTACCAATCGGATTTGAAAGAGACAATTGTGGAGGATGCAAACTCAGATTTGCAGTACAAGGAATTGGTAGAAAAATTGCAACAAGGTAATATGCAACAAAAAGTTGAGGATTATGAATTGGGAATTGATGGAATTATATTGTACAGAAACATAGTTTATGTACCCAATTCTCTTGAATTGAGGAGTGCGATTTTAAAAGAAATACACAATGTACCATATGCAGGACACCCAGGATATTAGAAATCAATTTTAGCAGTCAAAAGCCAATATTATTGGCTAGGAATGAAGAGGGAGATTGTTGATTGTATTTCCAAATGCTTGGAGTGTCAAAAGGTAAAGGTTAAGCATAGACACCCAACTGGTTTTCTACAGCCATTACCCATTCTTGAGTGGAAATGGGAAGTTGTAAAAATGGATTTCATCACAAGATTTCCCAGAAAAAGAAAGCAAGATGATGTAATCATGGTAGTGGTGGACAAGCTTACTAAAGCTGCCCATTTTATTCCTATGAAGGTTACTCACAAAGAAACTAACATTGTTGATATTTATATGAGGGAAGTAACATGATTACATGGCATACCCAAGACAATTGTGTCTGACAGAGACCCAAATTTTCCCTCAAAGTTTTGGAAGGTGTTATTCAAAGGGTTCAAAATAAATATGAACTTCAACATGACCTATCATCCCGAGTGTGATGGGAAAATAGAAAGGGTGAACCAAGTGATAGAGGACATGCGAAGGATGTGGTTGATGAACAAACCATCTAAATGGGAAGATTATCTACACTTGGTAGAATTTCCATACAACAATGGGTATCAAACATCACTAAAGATGAGCCTATTTGAAGCACTTTATGGCAGAAAGTTCAACACCCCAGTAAGCTGGGACAACCCAACTGATAGGGCAGTGGTTGGGCCAGAGTTGCTCAGGGAATTGGAAGAGAAAATGTTGAATATTAAACATAATTTGAAGGCTTCCCAAGAGAGGCAGAAAAACTATGTTGATAAGAACATAACTCACAACGAATTTAAAGTAGGGGATCATGTATTCTTGAAAGTGAAGGCCAACAAAAGCTCCCTAAAGTTGGGAAGTTTCTCAAAGTTGGAAGCTGACTATTGTGGGTTGTTTGAAATCCTAGAGAGGATTGGTCCAATAGCATATATGCTTTCATTTCCTGCATCTATGTCTATACATAATGTATTTCATGTGTCATTGCTTAAGAAATATATACATGATGCTAATCATGTTATTGATTGGAATGTGATTTAGGTGGAGCAAGAAAGTGCTTTTCAGGTGCATCCGGTGAACATACTCGACCAAAAAAGAAAGAATCTCTGAAATCGAGCCATAGGGCTTGTAAAAGTCCATTAGACCCAGTACGGTCCTGAGGATGCAACCTAGGAGCATGAAGATGCTATGCGAGCAGAGTACCCACATCTTTTCGAAGATTTTGGAAGTCTTGTTGTTGTTGTGTAAATAAGTTGCAATGAGGATAGTGTAAAAATAAGGGGAGGGGATTGTAACACCCCAAGGTATATCCCCTGCTAAATTGTAATTATGTTTATAGGCTGGTGAGTCAAGTATTTATAAGATGGAAGACTTATATTTTTATTAGGACAGAGAGCCTAAATTATTAAGGCCAATGAGCCTGATTTTTGTGTATGTAAATACTCATATCATTAATAAAATTACATCCCTGCGTGTAGAACGACCACGAAGAAAGATTTTTCGGGGACTAAGCTCCACTAGGTAGGGTAAGGGAAGGGGATAAGTGTCTAGGAATAGGCGCTAATAAAAAAGGGCTTACCTCTAAAGGGATAATAATTATTATTATTTTCAAAAGGTTAAGGTTGACATAATGCATGTTGTACTAAGTTCCCGGGGAAAAGGGAACGAGTTCTAAGTGGAACTCATGCAGCGTTAGGAAGACATGTGTCAAATTGGGTGCATGAAGTTATAGCTGGAAAAGAAAACTCATTGGGGCTCCCTCTCGCTAGATCTTGCCTCTCTTGTGCACTCACCATTCAGAGGACACTCGTAATTCTCTGCAGGGTCGAACACCTTCTTCGTTTGACCATTGATTCACACATAGAGCCATTTCCTTCATCATCGCCCTCTCCATCACTCATGCACCTCTGGAACCAGTAAACATGTGAAGTTGATATGTTCCCTTCTTGTGAAGCACAAGGCACATATACTTTTCTTGAACTGTACTATGCCTTAATTCTTTGTTTTTGCTTCCCACGCAATTCCTTGACTGAGTGTGGCTTTTTTCCATCATCTAATATATACCAAGCTTGTTTTTTCCATTACCCTTACTTGAATTGATTAGGAGCTAGACTGAAGAAGCAGGTTGTTAGGCCTGTGGATTTGAAGAGGCGGGTTTTCAGGCCCGTGGAATGAAGAAGAAGGTTGTTAGGCTTATAAGAAACTCTCTCCAAGTGAGAGAGGTTGTTGGGGAAGTGATTTTCCTAGAGGGATCTCAACTACAACTATATTTCTCTAAGAATTCATGTCCAGCCTATTCTTGAATCCCTGGAAGGGAATTGGGGCAGCCAAAGGACTGTTGAGCAGAGAAGGGGCACACTTCCTGGGGAGGGACATGCATGTGGGGGGATGAGAGGTTGTAGGCTGTTAGTGTGAGTTGTCTCCTGCGATGAAATCCTTCTGTTGATCTGTGTGACTTTCCTGTTGTCCTTGGAAATCCTAGGAATCCCTTTCTCGGTGGATGTTAGTCCCAGCTCAGGGGTGACCCACTACTGAGTGTGATGAGTAGCGTGGTCTAAGGATGGGAGGTTCGTGGAAGGTCAACACATAATTGGTGGTCATCTATTAAAATATAAGTACCAAATCTCTATTCTTTGTAATATGTGTATCTAGAAATCAAGTTATAATGTTGTTAGAATTGTTTGTGTTTAATGCTCGTATGTTTTAATGTTATTCTGCATGAATAGTGGCATGAAAAAAATATTATAGTTTTTAAATGGCATTAGATAGATATGTAAATAAATAAATATGGTATCAGAACAGAAAATAAAGATACAGTTGTTTAAGTGACATTGTCAGGCCTGTTGGTGGTTGGGGATGCTACAAATTAGTATCATATCAAGTAGAGACATCTCAGGGGTGATGTTTCATGGTTTGTTGGTGTCTAGGGACATTACAAGATGCACACCAACATAAGAAAGAAGATAAGGAAGGAGTGGAGTGTGCAGTAAAGGCACCTTCATGATTGAAGTTTGCAGTAAAATCATACTTAGCGGAGAATAAAGAAAGAGAATAACATAGGAAGACAAGGAGGGAGAAAAGTAAGGATAATAGTTCGACATGAAAAAGCAGAAATAACAGCAGATGCGAAGGAAAAATAAGCATGCATGCATAAAAGAAGGAAAATCATGTCTGAAAAACGAGTCAATATGAGTTGTAATGAGTCAAAATGAGTTGTAATTGGGTTTTGGGGATAAGCAAGTAGGGTTTTGAGCCATAGATTCCATGTATAAATATGTAATGGGTCAGGGAAAATAGGTTATTGAAGTTGGGATGAAGGACGGAAGTTATTTTTGTTGATGTTGAGAGAATAGACAGAGTATGAGAGAGGAATTATATATCCAAGTGGAAAAGGAGAGTTGCAGAGGGAGGCTTGCACTCTGGAGTAGCTAGGTAGGGTGGGGATTGATAACATGGTATATCTATTGTAAGTGCACTGTTTAATCTTTAGATTATTGTAGAAAGAATAATAAAGAAGCCATTCATTGTGGACGTAGCCCAAAGTTGGGTGAACCATGTTAATTATTGTGTCTCCTTGTGTTTTTATGTGATTTATCATGAATGTTCTCTTTATGCCTGTTAGACTAGATATATTTACCATCCAATCAGTGCATAGTAGTTATGAATGTTACAGTGAATAATTTATGTTCCAATTTGCAGTATAATGGTTCTATATAATTAAATTCACCAATTGATAAATGAATAACAGACACAGGGTAATGTGCATATAGTAGATAAGTAAGAATGAATAAGATGATTGCCTCCCATCCACTCACTACTGCAAAAACTTGGTTTGTGTAGCCCCAATAGATTCCTCGGGTGAGACTTCACTTGCATCCAGGTGATGCTGAAAGGACTAGTTTCTGAAGATTTTTGTTGGTTAGATAGCATGAACCTAGGGACTTACAACCACGTTCCAACAAATGGTTTCGTTGTTGGGACCCAAAATATGTGATTGAGGGAATGTTTTGGAGGCCGACTAAGAAAGAGATCTCATAATGGCTAGAAGGGGGAACAATAATTTTCTCAAAAAGAGAATAGAAACCCTCAAATGAGAAATGAGTAATGGGTGCAGAGCTATATGTACACAGAGCTGCATGAGATTTTCTTTGGCAAATTTTAGATTATTTTGACTGAGAGGTTAGAAATATTAGTGGAGAATACTCGAAGATACTGAACCAAAGAAATAAGAAAGTGGAATCTTGATTTGGTAAGGTATTTGAATTATATAAGTAATAAGACTTCTCCTATAGTTGATTTCTGGTTGGAAAGTGTATTGGGAGGTTAGATTACAAAATTTGCAGTGGATTGTACCCAGTCATACAGTGTTGTAGAGAGGGATTTCTTCAAAGTTTCATGTAGAAGGTTTATGAAATCATTGGGTACATGGATAAAGTTGTTGTGTGACACGTGCATGATGATAATGGAGTCTGATTGCTAATGGGATTCATGCACATAGGGGAATCGAGGGATGAAAAGAGGATAGTATGAAGGTAGGAAATAATGAAGAAAGAAATGAAGAAGGAAGGGAGGGAGTGAGGATATAGAGAACCAAAGAAGTTGTATAAGAAGAAGAATACGATTTTGGAGTACTAAGCAGTTGAAGAAGGTACTAGAGGCATAATATTGGGGCTAAGAAAGGCGAGCCACACAGTGAGCCTGAGGAAAGAGAACCCTACACAATCATCCAGATCGTAGAAATACTATACATATAAGGGGAGGAAGAGAATTATTAGTTCATTCCTATATTAGAAGAGTTGGTAAGTCCTAATCATACTAGATATTGTGCCGATTCCATAACCCTGTGCACATCACCTAGATCGGGATTAACATTCAAGGATTTTTCAAAATCACTTACAGTTATCAAGGGAGGAGAGAGTAGAAGTAGCTAGAGTAGTGGAAGCAGTGCGACGATTCAGAGTCAACCAACATCACCTAAAGGAGGTACTACACAAAATAACATGGTAGGGGTAGACAACACCCTCAAACTTCTTGAGTTCTAAGGATTTGGATTGGAGGACCTAGAGAAAAATCTATTTATATCTGAAACAATTTGGGCTACGAAGAATGTCCATCATGAGGTCGTAAATATTGTGCAATTGGAAACATAATTGAGGGGCCATGCAATGACCTGGTACATGAAACAGTAGAGTACCACATCCACATTATAATAAAGGACGTTAGCAAAGATTAGGAAATCATTGTTGAAAGAGTTCAAGAATCCAAAGCCTGAGTGATAGTACATTACAAAGTTAAAGGAAATCAAGCATGTGAAGAATGAAATAATTTGGGATTATGATGAACATTTTAAGGACCTAATGGGTAGATTGACATTCCATATCCCTAATAAAAAACATCAAGAATGGTTTATTGCAAGATTCATGCCACACATTAGTCAGTCATTAATTCAATAGAAGTTTTTGTTGCATCCTAACGATTTGGAAATTGCAATGAAATTGGAAGAACACACCATAGGAGACAGTGGAGGGATGTCCCAAGTACAGATGCAACTAGCTTCCTTGACAATTAAATTGGTAGAACTTACAAAAGGGAAGGATATGTGGGAACAAGTCCGGTGTACCAAATGTAGGATGGAAAGCCACCATAAGGATGAATTCCCAACATTTTTGGAGTATTTGGAAGCTAGAGCACCAAATACATTACCTAGAGGAGGATGTTATGAAATATGTAACAAATGGGGACATCATCCAACTGAGTGTCCATTTGTGAAAAAATACCAAAGTATGGCAAGGAACTTATTTTGAAACTTTTTCAATTCATTAGGGCACGAATAGAAGGAGGTGGTCCAAAGTATGATAATAAGAGAGACTTTAATGTAGGAAACATAGGAAATTTTGGTAGAGGTCGAGGCATAGGAGGTAGAGGACCAATAATATGTTACAAATGTAATCAACCAGGACACATAGCTTGGGATTTACCGAATCCATACAACTTGAACATACTGTAGAGAACTAGATCATGCGACATAAGACTATCCTCAACTACTTGCGGAGTGGTAGTCACTACAGAAGATATCAGCCGAAAAATGTAATGAAGGACCTATAATAAAAATTGTTACACATGGAGGAACTAGATCAATGGATGATGCGACGAATGGAAGGAAGAAGGTTGAGAAATGGGTAATGAAATCAGTAGGAGCTATACCAAAATTTGACCCTCATAAAGAAAAGGAGATGTATTAGAGGGAAATAAAAACTCAGACCGGATTGGGAAGCATCAACATCATCTGTGCCTCCTATATGTGATCGTACTATGCTAGAGAAGCCACGGGGGAAGGTAAGTGTTATGAAAGAGTTTTTGAAAAGTTGTGTATATTTGATGAAAGATAAAATTGTGTTGAATGCATTATGTGAGATGATTGATCATTGCGTGGAAGAAAGGAAAACTCCTATAACACAAAAGGTAGTGAATCAAGTACTGCACAAAAAGAGGACCAATGGAGAGTTCAAAATAAGTGTGTTGATTGGGGAATATGGTGTGGATGATGTCATTTTAGACTTAGGGTCTGATGTAAATGTGTTACCAAAGAAAACCTAGGAAATTATGGGGAAACCCAAGTTGATTTTGTCCCCTTTTTATTTAAGTTTGGAAAACCAACACAACATAGTAGCAATTGGTCGATTGACATGAGTACATGTGACTATAGATGGAGTGCACAATGTAGCAGATTTTGAAGTCACTAAAATCATGGATGATAGCCAACCATATCCAAAACTAATGGGACTTGAATGAGCCTTTGATAATCAAGAGGTCATTAATATAAAGAGGAGGGAGATGATATTTGAGGTAGGAGACTTGAATGTTAATGCACCATTGGACCTGACAGGAGGAAATAGGTACATAGAGCTAGCGAGAGGAAACAAAATTGACAACTTGTATAATATGACTTCACGGATGGAGGATTATGTTAACCCCACTATAAATGGTGCACTAATTTGGAGAAGAATTAGCTTGTGTTCTTCATATTCAAAGGAAGGTCTAGGACATTGGAAACAAAGGATGCATGAAGTATCAACTAGACGATGTGCACTCATAACTTGATCATTTCATTGGATTAGAATGGAATTATGTGATCCACTCATGTATGATGGATTGACTGATATAAGCTTATTTGTAGAGGAATTTAAGTTGTAGGTAACCAAACAACAAGGGATGTTGTCACTAGATTTTGTCCTAAAGGACACTCCAACCAGATGATGGGATGCACACAAAGAGGGAATGGAATATTGATCACAGTGTAGAAGAATAATGCAAGTGATATTTGGCATCAAGTTGGATAATATTGCATAGAAGTATACATGGGTAAGTGACCCAAAAGCTCATGTTGAGAAGTGCAGAACCATATGGAATTCAGTACCGACGAGCGAATGGATGCACATGTTTATACATACACTGGAGACAATTCCTAAGAACTGGTACTTGAAACTGGAAATGCATAGAGGAACAACAAACTGGGATGATCTTATTCAAAGGTTTAAGGTAAAATTTACTTATGAACATGAATCCCCATTAGTAGATGCATCCTTGCAGTTCATTTGAATCAAGATTGTTTTGGAAGAAGGATTGATGGAGGTGGTATTTGTGTTTAGTGTGCACAGAGATTCTATGATTGTCAATGAATTAGTGGAGTGTTAAAATGTTTCTAAAGAAGAACATAATAAGGAAGATACAAGGAATGTGAAAGTACTTGAAACTAAGTGGGAACACCCAGTAAAAGGGGCAAAGATTGATTATGCTATGTACACACATCCAATAAATATGCAAAAGGTAAACATTGGGATGACAAAGAATCAAAAGTTTGTGCAAATATGAGATTATTGGAATGATGAAGCTCTGGAGAAGATTGCAAATCTATTGCATGAGTATCAGGATCTATTTCAACTACATTCTCATAGATGAAGGGAATAGTTGGGGAATTAGGAGAGATGAATATCCATTTCAAGTCAGTTGTTAAACCATTATGATAGAGACCCTATAAGTTAAATCCAAAGTATAAAGAGAAGGTAAAGGCAGAGATAGAGATTATGTTAGAAGCAAGAAATATTGAACCAGTGGTGGAATCAGAATGGATAAGTTCAATGGTGGTACAGGATAAGAAAACATGAGGAATTAGGATTTGTGTACTTCTGAGGAAGCTAAATGATGCATGTCTACATGATCCATATGCAACATTGTTCACATATGAGATACTAAAGAATGTAGGAGGGTAGGAGGCTTACTCTTTCACGGATGGATTCTCAAGGTACCATTAGAATCCATCTGTGGTACCCTGAAGATTGCAAATGAAGACAGGCATAAGACTGATTTTTCAATCGAATGGGGAAGTTATCAGTACACAATGATTACTTTTGGATAGAAGAATGCACCAAAATATTTTTCAAGACTTGTTGCTGCAACTTTTAAGGAATTTATTCATAAGTTACTTGAAGTATACTTAGATGATTGGATTGTGTTTAGTTTATTGAAATATCACATAGAAGTACCCATGTTATTGGTGGATAGGTGTAGACAATGTTGTGTTTCATTGAATTTGAAGAAATGTATTTTTACGCACCTTTTGGAATTTTGTTGGGCCATGTGATCTACAAGCAGGGATTATTAGTGGATCCTACCAAGATTTCACTGATTCTAGATTTACAACCACCTACTTCAGTCAAACAATTGAGGCAAACTTTGGGTCATACAATATATTACATGACGTTCTTTAAGGGCTATGTGTAGATTACAACACCTATGGAGAATTTGTTGAAGAAGGAAGCTAATTTCCAATGGAATGAGGATTGTCAGAGGGGTTTGGAAACATTAATGTAGAAATTAGTGACCACATCGATTTTTATATTTCCAGACTGGAACAAGGAATTGCATGCTCATGTATATGTTTCGTCCATATATTTGGGAGAAATACTATATCAACCAGGGGTAGGAGACATAGGTCACCCAATTGGTTTTGCAAGAAGGAAACTATTGATAGTGGAAAATAATTATACTACCACAGATCGAGAATGATTGGAAATGATATATGTGTTGCAGAAGTTTAGAAATTACTTGTTGGGTTCTCACTTTAAGATGTATAGAAACCATTTTGCACTAAAATACTTAATGAACAAGCCAGTGTTGGGGCAGAGAATATGTAGGTGGTTACTGATGTTTTAGGAATATGATTTTGAGGTTGTTGTGAAACTAGGGAAGTTGAATGTTGGAACAGATAATCTATCACACATACTATTAGGAGAAGATGCAGGGAATATAGATGACAACTTGCCATATGCATAACTATTTGTAGTTAAAATGGTGAACGACTACTTCATAGACATTGTGTAGTTTCTAAGTATAGGAATGGCCCCGTAATACATGACAATTGTGGAGAAGAAAGAATTAGTGGTTAAAGAAGCAGACTATCGGTTGATTGCAGGGAACTTATACAATTTAGGTGGAGAAGGAATATTGAGACGATGTATGTTAGAGCATGAAATGCCTATGAAACTCACATAAGCGCATGAAGGGATTGTAGGAGGACACTACGCAGGTAAAGAAACTACACATAAGATATTGTGTGTAGGGCTCTAGTGGTCCACACTTCATAAGGATGATAAATAATACGTATAGGCATGCAATGCATGTCAAAGGGTGGGAAATCCATCCAGGAGGTATGAGATGCCCTTACACCCACAGGTTATTGTTATCACTAAAATTTCGTCCGCAACATCACATGGAAATGGTTACAAAAATACAACATCTCCAAACACCTATTATTTCACTTGCAGTACCAAAAATGCATTTCCAAGAGGAAAAAACTATACAATTGGGCAAAATTTGACATGCACTGAATCACTAAAGGAAGTGAGTGCATGGTGCACGGGCCAAGTAAGCCCATAGAGTGCACAATGTGCCATATGCATGATTGTGCACGAGAAAATCCATGCACTCATGTGAATGGTGAATTTATGGTTCTTGTCATCCCCTCAAGCACTTATGGACCAGATCCCAACTTGATTTGACCCTCAAATGCTAATTGAATCCGAATGGTAGCTGGTCAAAGACCTAAGGGTTCCCTAAAGGTCCCCTTGTCCACACTAAGAACCAGTTGGATATTGCATCAAAGACATGCTATAAATGGAGGCCATGGATGCACTAATAATTTAAGAATATCATAGTATTGTTATGCTGCCTCAATCCTCCTTCAAGAATCCTCTTTTCTTATTGGAGCATTCTAGCAACATTCCAATAGGCCATTCTACTCACCTCTTGAGGCAATAGGCTTGGATTTATTCACCATTTAATTTCTAGTTTAGGGAACTCAAGAGCCCTCCCAAGGAGGAAGAGTGGATCCATAAGTTCTTCTTTATCTATGGTGTTTTTCCAAATAATATAGTTATCCATTAGTGGCATAATCTTAGGCTTTTGGTTGATTGATTTGATTCAACGTTTCTTATTCATTTTAGTTTTATTTCCTTAGTTGTTTTTAGTTTATCTTCTTGTTTATTTCATGTGCTTGGATTGTTTAATTCATACAATAACCTCTATCTTGTATAGCAAGCCCAACTAGACTTGTAAGTGCCCTTGTTTTTCTCACCCAAGTGACAAAATAGAAACAACAGATTGACGACCATACTGGGGATAAGTTATCAATTTCCTCCCTATTTGTGATTTTAGAGCACTTCTTTTTGACCCATTTTCCTTGCAAGAATCATAACCAACCTAGCCTTACCCGTCAAGAGATAAGTTTGGAGCTGGAGGAGGAGAATTCCACTTAAAATCCCCCCCCCCCTCGAACGCGTATCAAAACATGCGTGGCTGTTTCAGCCCACAGACGTGCATTATGAGCATTGTGCTCCAACAACACTTTGTTTCTCTGTGCATTGTGTGCCAAAAGGTCCTTAGTTCTCTGTGAATTGTGCACCCACTATGCCTCTGTCTGAATTGTAACCCGTGCATCTATCCAAAATTTTAAAATTGTAATTTTTTTTGTGATGATTTGAAGGCCCATAGCCTTCAAAATATTTCTTTATTTCAAATTTTAAATGCACTACACTTAGATTCATTTTCCACATGAAAGGCTAGTCAAAACATAGACACTTAGGGGTTTACAAAGAAACACATTTCTCCTCTTTTTCTTTGGCTGCCACATGGATGGCTTGTTTTGATTGTAAAAGTTAAATTGAGATCCTTTTATTTCACATTTGAAAAACACTTGCATTGGGACCAAAAATCAACTATAATCATTAAGTATGCTCTTGTCTCGCACCATAGAGTGATCTTGAGAATCTGAAATGTTATTAAGGGGATATTTCATCTCCCTTAAAAATATATTTAGGAGAGGAAAAATCCCCCCTAGGGATCCTCTTAGTTTCTTTTTCAAAACATCTTGAATTTGTAAGGGCCCATACATGCCCACATGTTGCAAAATTAGAATAGTTTTGGAAATTACTTTCTTAGTTTACATCACTGGGAGCGTTTAAAGATCGAAGTAATGGGCCCATACATGCCCACATTCTTGCAATCTAGGATAGTTTTTCAAAGATTTCTTAGAGTAAACCACATTAGGTAGTTTAAAGGATTGGTAAGGACCCATATGTCCACATGCTAGTTCTTTAGGGATTTTAAAATTTTGCAAGGTTGTACCAATGACATCTAGCAAGATAGGCAATCAAGATTTGTAAGGACCACATGAAGTACTCATGTTACAAATGGATACCTAACTTATTAAAATTTGGCACATTTTTATCACTTGACCACACACAAAGTCACTTCTCACTCACATAGTTTCATATTGAATTATTGAGTTTGAAGTAGGCTTTCTCCAAAAGAATTTTGAAACGTCCCACTAGTTCTTGAAGAAATTATCTACACCCACTTAATTCAAACGAGATTAATTCACACCCCCATCCTCTCAACCAACCACATCTAAAATGTTTCTAAACAACTCACTAACTTTTCCTCCACAGGAGGTGCCGAAAGAAATTTTTTAGTGTAGGTAGGATCTCAGGGGTAGGCATCCAAATAACCCCCCGTTATCTGGTTCTCACATTTTCAAACATTAGAAGTTGACAAATAGGGAACTTTCAAATCCTCCAAGTCAAGTGTTCCTAACACCATAAGGCAGGGAGATACCCATGAAGGGTCGAATACCAAGGTACGGTTGTTTTGTGCATCCCCCCTTAAGTCATCCAACTCTTGGAAGGGATACAACCCATGACCCATTTCTAAGGATGAAAATCTAAATGCTACACTTTGATCGAGGCACCTAGTGGCCAAATTTAGGAATTCTACCCAGGTGGCAATTGTGGTCTACAATTACACCTTGATCAGATTTTGTGTGGATATTGGGAAATATCGCCAGCTCTTTCGGGATATGCACCTTCTACCCCTCATTATAACTGATTATTTCATCCTTCACTAGTTCCTCTTCTAGTGGCTTCATAACCCACTATTGAGTGCTATTGGAAAGTCCAGTGCTATTTGAGAGGAAGGATGTTACGAATTTTTAGGACATGAGCATTTGTTTTTGTCGTTATCTCATGCGGACAAAATCCACCTACCCACATGCATGCTTATTTTATGGTTGATTTATGTATGCTTCTCATTTGATTAGATGTGATTGTGAGATATATTGTGAAGGTCCAAAATCATACAAGTCTCTTGTTCATCTATTTTCTCTCATCATCATTTTGCACACATTCACTTTGCTAGTCGAACATCATAGGGTAACCATAGAATCCCTGTTGTACTAGAAACTTGAAGAATCTCCCTCCTATTCTAGGAGGATTTCCTAGTCTTACCAACTCAATGACTCAACCATCTCATGTAAAACCATGTTTCCCCCAGTCTATAAATATAACTATATTGGCCAAGGAATTATGGAAAACCTAAAAGTGTGAATGTTTGATTTGATGGAACTTTGTACAAAAGGTCGATGAATGTAAATTCTGTTATTTTAATAGAAAATGGTTATGTGTTGCATGACTGTTGAAACAGAGTATGTGCTTAGAGAAAACCACAAATGTTATGAAAGGTGGTGGAGGGGACCCATAATGGTTGCGTTAACCTCCACCGAACCCATACCATGCTGGAATTAATTGCTCAGATCAGAACAATCTTCTGATCCATAAATGAATTACAGTCGGAATGGTAGGTGGGAAGACCTCCTCAAGAGTTAATGAAGGATGGGGTAGACTGCCCATCTATAAGGCTTCCAGACCTGATCAAAGACTGGGAATTCGAGCCACATAAAATCTTATTGAGGAAGGAAAGAAAGGAAGTGTGGTGAGAAGAGGAAGACCTGGAAAAAAATGCAGAGACGAAAGTGTAAACTCTCAGGTCTGAGGGAGGACTGAAAAAGGAACAATGAGTTCTGATCACAGAAAATAGAGATTGATCTAGGAGAAGGAGAGTAACCTTCATCCTTATCTATTTTCTTGTACTGGGAGAATGAAATTAACCTTCGTCCCTAACTTCCATTGATCTAGAAGTAAGAGATTGAATCTCAAAGTTTCATGGCTTAATCTTGGGGGTGGCTAGTGATAAATCCCTTGGGAGTGACTGAGCCTATGGTTGGGTGGAAACGAGAACCCCTTTAAGAAGTCATGTCACTCTCTATGGTTTTAATAAGTGGTTTCTTTCCTTATTCTTTGAATTGTAAATAATGGATGCATGTGATTAAGTTATGAGTACGCATTCATTCCCTTGAGAAACTATATTTCTGCTTTATTTTCCATACACCCCACTTTAATCACTCGAAGGAATTTTCCCCAGGAATTCACATCACCATTCCAGAGTCAGAGAAATCCTCTTGGCATAGAAACCATTTTGGTAACCTCACAAATTACTTTGAATTGATTCATAGCTTAAAGCTATGTGAGTTGGGAAGGTATTCCCTTTAGACTAGTCGTCTAGGAGACTCTGAAATTGCGCCTATTTCCATAACCAAAACCTTGACTAAGAACGGGGATCTGTTGGCAGCTAATTCAATTTTTTCTTAATTGCCCTAAAAGATGCCTACACCTATGTCTCTTGAACTTCAAATTTCTGTCGCATTTTGCAAACATAAGACATTTTTATTTCATGCGACATTTGCAAATTGGTTTCGATTTAGTTTTCATGACTGAAAGCGTGAAAACTCCTCCATCGCTATTTGGACTGTCATGATCTTCTCATTGATATTCTGAAAAGCACTTACCTTTGGTTTGCTATTAAGTGGCTGGAATGATTTTCAAACTATGTCTATTTACCTACTTTTACTTTGATTGCGCAACTTGATTTTATTATTCAATTGATGAGGCATTGAGCATGATAATCTTTGGGTTATATTTGATTTCATAAGGGTCATGGTTGATTTTGTTTTATGTGATGTGATCCTTACTTTCATAAACTATTGGTTTATCGATTTTATGAAATCTCTTGACATAATGTTTTATAAACTTTGATTATATATTATAAAACAAGCGCATGGTCAATATATGAGTTTCGATTTCATGGTGATTGGCAATGGTTTGAAGTTGTGAATACGCACACTGGTTAAACTTTTGGTTTTGATTTAATGATTTGAATTATTACATTGGCATGTATTAACTTTGGTTTTGATTCTATATTGAATGGTCGTGGTTTCAAATGATACAATGGTGCCTTGGTATCACTATCCACCATTATAATCCTTGAGTTAGCCGATTAATGTGGTTTGAGTGATGTCATAATTGATTAAACAGTGTTGTATTGTGCCATTAATGTTTTGCATGGTGGTGAACTAACCCACCACCTTCGCATGCGCATATTGATCTGCCTCCTCATTGAGCGCTCATAGCTGTTAGTCCTATCGATTTTTGCTCCTGTGTATTGTGTGTTCGATCCGAACCCTACCATGATGCCCGCACCATGGCTCCAGTCATAAGGGTTGAACCCAATGGTGGTCAAGCATTGTTAATGTGCAATGGCGCTTACAACGACCTTGAGAAATTCAGCTGGCTCCCGTTCATACGCAAGTTTGATGGCTTTAACCTTGGTGTGGCTCGAAAATTTGCATTAACCTTTGATGGCTGCCGAGCCAAGGTTGGGGATGTGCAGTTGGAAATTGATGAGCATTTTCTTAGTTTGGTTACCGGTCTACCTGCTGTTGGACAGAAATGGTCGAAAAATTGCAAGGTGGAAGATGTCCCGTGGACATTATTCTTCCAGTCACGAAGCATGAATTCTTGTGACAAGGGTTTGCCCGTAAACATGCTAAAGCAACGATGGCATGACCTGCTGATGATAACTAAACAATTCATCACCTGTGAGGGAAGGTATGGTTTCGTTTTCTTGTACCACCTTCGGCTACTTATGGTTTTCATGGGCTATGAACTCAACATGCCTTACTACTTGCATAGGAGTCTGTTTAAAATGTCTAAAAGGTATAAGCGTAACCAGGCCGATGGCAGCTTGTTTCATTTTGGGTTAATTAAAATGCTTGTGGTTTGTAAATTGGGATTGCACCGAGATTGTTGGGAGGATTTTCTTAAACGCAATAATTTTGATGGCTCAAGCCCGCCATAGGTTGACAAACCTGTGGTGAGCGAGAGAAAGTCAGTACCCACTGTGCCTTATAGTTCTCTGTTGCCTAAACCCCTACCCGACTCACCTATTGACCTACCCAATTCTATCACCACAGATGTGGACAATGTTTAAACCCGTGCCTAAAAGGCCTAAGGCCAAACCTAATGCGAATTCTAAAGGCAAGAAAAACGCCCGGTTAATCTCCTGCATGGCACGAAACAAACCCAAAATTCCTGTCAACCCTGACCCTATCATGGTTAGTGAAGATTCTGATTCAGAGATTGAACATTATCTCGCAAGTGAGTATCCTTGTTCTGAAGGTCTGTGTGACAAGCCCTCATATGATTTTGTGAAGAATCTACCACCGTGTTTGCAAAATGATCCTAATTATCCAGGCATCAAAATGCCTTGTGAAACCCCTGGTGACTCGTCTAAACCCCCTCCTGTCTTAGCCGAACCAATTGCTCCACCATGTGATCAGTGTGGCTCATGGTTGGAAAGGTATTACCTCGATGTGCCAATGCTGCATTCCAGAATTCATGCTCTGGAGGATCAAGTTGCAAGGCTCACCAGCCAGAAGGCAAAGATGCCATCCACTGATAAAAAACAGCGAACAATAGGTTTGATTTTGTTTAACAATGTCGAGTCTGCTACAACGGTTGTGAACTCAAAGCTGGCATAGTCCGAACAGTCACACTGGTATGATTACCATCTGTTTATATGATGAATTCACAGCTCTGTGTATAGTGTCGATTTAAAATTGTTTAACAAGCATGCATTATTGTATATAATTTTGTAAATTGAACAATTTTTATATCGTTTAAGTTTTGATTGGATTTGGCTTAGATTCGATGGATCGTTGAATAGATTTGATTGTTTTAATTTAGCTTTAGTTGGATGCTCTGCCGATTATTAAAGTTGTTTCCAAACACAGGCCATTTCTGGTATTTAAATTTCAAACACAGTCAATGTTTCAATTTGAAATCGGTTATAGTCAATACGATGTGGTTGGCAATAATGGTTAGTTGTTGTGATTTTATATTCCATGTCTTATGATCAATTCGAATATCATTCTATTAAGGCATAACCAAACTACGAATAGATATGAATCATAACTGTTATACCCAATTCGCATTGCTTGACCGTGTTATCAGCGCGTTTCATATTGCAATGAATATATTGAGTAAATTTGATTTGTTGAACGAAAATGATCATGCCCAGGATTACGATTTATTTTTTATGACTCAGTCACGATACGATTTGATTGATTACCCAGTCTATGATTATCACCTTTGTCAATTTGTGATGATTGTGATCCTGTTTTCTGACTGTGTAACGCTCTATGATCGAAATCTTTGGCAAAGTTTGTTGATGTTGTTATGCATGTTTCATGTTGACTGTAATCGTAACAGCCCTTCATTATTAGCATTTGGTTAAAACAATATGAATCTAATGCACATTGTTACAGCCGTAACGAATCGGTTTGGATTGTGTTCGATTATAACTATATCGATTTTGATTGCATCGTATCTTATATGATGCAATTCACTAGTGATTTCGTTTGTCATGCAACAGTCCTGTTATGGTTTGACTTTATTTTATGGCAACTAAAACAACAGAGTATCCTTACCCTGTTTCGCTTAAACCACTTTTCGATCTAGTTAAATTTGAATGATAAACTCATTGGGATTGTAGTAATTTGTTTTGAATATTTATTAAAATAAAATTGAATTGGATTTGATTTCTTTTAAGATTTTATTTTAGACTAGCTACAGAATCAGATGATTCTGTAGCTAAGTCTGTAGGATCAATTTTTTAGTGTTTTGTTATTGAAATATCTTTCTAATTTGATATTTGTGTTCTATTGCAGGTAAATTCAAAATTGCAATTGAGCTGCTAAGCAGTTAGGGGATGTTTTCAAAGATTTCACTTGCATTTTATTTGCTTAGTTTAGTTGATTTTGGGATATCTCCCAAATTATGTAAAACAATTTGTTATTATCCACAAGGAAGTTTTACCTTGTGAAGAGACCTATATATACTTATGATTTTTGTAATAATCATCATCCTCATTCATGGGAGAACAAGGATATGGAGTTATAATACAGACTGAAGAAGAATTTGGTGTTTTGTCATAGCTTTAGCTTCTCAATATATCAACGTTTTGTTTCATGTTGTGTATATTAGTTTGTATATGATTTATGACTACTTTGGCTATCTTGATCATGTGCAAATGATATAATTTTAATCATTGTTATCCATATCTTGTCTCTTCCCAATATATAAAAGACATAACAATTGTTAATTCAGTTTGTGATTGACAGGTTTATCTTCTTCATAAATTGAATTGTTATATATAAGTTGTTTGCATAACAGGTTTCCCTTATTGCAGGAACTTATAATCATAAGATTGTTATGATTTTATTTTATGTCTTGTTTGTCCTGTAAAACACTTCAAGGAGCAGCACTATCGATCGTTTACGAGAATCTTAGGGACTAACCGGTGTGAGTTTCCCTCCTCCGACCAGCTTAAGAAGTCATCTTACACAGGGTAGACTTGGAGCGTTTCCAGGTCAATTAGTATTCTGCTTATTGTTTTCATTAAGTAGTTTAACTCAGATATTAGTTTAATTTGATTCATATTAGATTGTTTAATTTCAGTAGTTTCACTTCTTATTCATAAAATATAGAAAATAAAAAAAAGATTCTTGGCTGTCTTAGGGCAGAAAACACATGAGTTTTGCAGGTTTTAATTAAATCTGTAGGTTGTTTATAATGTACATTTGTGAATAAGTAATATTGTAGTTGATAATTAGATAGTTGGTTCGAGTTATTATAATAGTAATTAGTAGATTGTACATAATAGTTAGAATAGTCATATTTAGTTTTAGTTTAATTTAGTAGTTTGTTTTAATTAGGTTAGTATATTAGTTAGTTTTAGTTAGTTTATTTTAGTTTATTGTATTTAGTTTTAGTTAGTTTGTTTTAGTTAGTTTAGTTTCTTTTATTTAGTTTTATTTAGTTTTAGTTAGTTTTAATTTCTTTTATTTAGTTTTAGTTAGATTAGTTTAGATTAGTTTTCTCTTTGGTTTTCTTAGGAGACCTTAGAGTGACCAACAGAGCCGTTAAATTCGTCAGGGTGGTTCATTCCAAATGGCTTGGGTTATTATAAAAACCCGGACCGGTTCCACTCTCTTAATTGACAGATGAACAGTTTCGCCCGTCAACAAATGGCGCTAGAAGGAGGGCCAGAACTTAATTAATGGCACGAGGTGGTCGCAAGACTCCTCCCCCACCTAATCGCACACCTATAGTGACTAGAATCCGTTCACAAGATAATATCCCCCCTCAAACAACAACTACTTCAACCGAAGATCCACAGGTCACAGTTGAGCCAGCAACCCCTAATCCTACAGGTGGTGATCTCCAAGAGATCATTCGTCAATCTCTTATCAAAACACATAGTGCCTTAGCTAGTCTTAGGTGACCAAACCTCCTGTGGGGTCAACCTTTGGACTTATCTGATATCAAAGAACAGTTAGGTGACATAGACCTCACTGTGAATCCCATAGATCCAGACATAAATCCTGCTGCAGGAGGATCTGGAATACCTCCTTCACCACCTCCCTCATCTCCTTCTTCTTCTGGGGGAGATTCCTCTTCTGACGAAGGTAAACCACCTTCTTGTCCTTCTACACCCACTACCCCAATGGAAAATCAAAACAATCCTGCTAGACCCTGGTTGGACCAGGATGTTGTAGTTGTACCTGGAGCCCAACACCCTTTACCTAAGCACCTGGAAAAATGGCTTCCTAAGTTTGATCCCGATTCAAAATAGATAGTTGATGATCATATCAAAAAATTTATGTTAGCCATCAGACTCTGTAACGTTGAACATGAAGATTTTGTCTGTAGGTTGTTCCCTTACACCTTTGAGGGTAATGCATCCACTTGGTACTTTGCCCAACAACCTCACACTATAGTGTCTTGGGAAAAGTTTGAGTCATGCTTTTTGGAGAAATTCGGAGATGGCAAACCTCCGGAAGTCTTAGTCATGGATCTTTCAAACTTAAAAATGAACGCAAAAGAAAAAGTTAAAGATTTTAATCAAAGATTTTTAACGCTTAAAAATCGAATCCCAACAGACTCTATGCCTGCTGAGAGTCTTGTAATAGCTTACTACACTAAATCTCTACATCAAAGTATAGCTATTTGGGTTAAAATATCTAAAAAGGCCATGTTGTTAGAAGCCTTCGAGGAGGCTACTTAGATTGAAAAAGACATACTTATCCTTAAAGATTCTTCTAGAAACCAAACTGAGACTGTTTCTTCTTCCAAAAAGAAGATTGAAATTCTTCCCAGACCTACACAAAACAAAACACAACCCGAAAATTATGATTTGGAAAATCTAACCAAAGTTGTACAAAAATTATCTAATCAAGTTATAGATTTAAAAAGGTCGACTGAGGAAGCCTCTTCGAGTAAAGGACCCTACAAACCTCCTTTCCGAAAGTCTTTTCCCCCCAACCGGCCTAATCCAAACCCTAGAGGCTTGAACCTAGAAAGTTTGCAATGTGCTCTCCAGACAATTCTAGGAGCCCAAGATGACTTGATCCCTCCTGAAATTCCTCAAGAGGAAGTTGAGCAGGAAACAACTCAAGAAGAAGAGTCTTCTCCAAATATCTTTGGAAATTTCTCGGATAGTATCATTCAAGCCAACTTCGAGACTGTTCACCCTTATAACACTAGGAGTAAGACAACAAATAAACCTCCTGTTGAGAACACTACAACTTTACCGATGAAGTCATCTAAATCAGTAGAAACTAAACAAAGTAATGTGGGCCCTAAATTAGATTATGATGTTGTTGAAGATCTTAAAAAATTATGGGCTAACATTTCTATTTACGAGTTGTTGAAATTTCCATTTTTGTTACAGAAGATGTTGCAAAATATTTTAGATAATGGCAAGAATGGTAATTCAAATGGTAATAAGGTTGTGCAAAGCAAAGTTCTGCAGGAGACTTCCACAAAAAATAATCCCGATCCTCAAGATAAAGGAAGCCTTCCTGTACCTCCTGTAAATAGTGTAAATAATAATGTAAATAATGTGAATAATGTAGATAAAGTAGCATTAGAAAATGCGAGTAAGAAATCACAAGCTACAACTCTAAGTAATCGCAAGAATGTACCTCATTTTCTTTTAACTTTCGAAATATTCAACAGAAATGTGCATAATTGTATAGTTGACTCAGGAGCATCATCAAACGTGATGCCTTGGTCAGTCTGCCAAAAGATTAACGCCGAAGTAGAACCATCTTCTTTGAAAATCATACAAATTGATCGAACAGATGTTAAAGTAATAGGAAAACTGAAAAATGTATTGATTAGATTATCGTCTAACCCAAAGGTTCATCATTGATATAATTGTGGTGGATATTCCAGAAGTGTATGGTATGTTTTTTAGCAGGGACTGGTCGGAGCAGATACATGGTTACTTCGCAACGGACTGGTCTCACTTATGTCTTCCAGAAAACGGCAAGCCCAACAAGATCATGGTGAATCGTGAGTGTTACCTCAAGTTCACGGTGACAGACTTGAATGACCCCAATGAACCATATACACCTCTGGCAGATTCACCTGAAGTCCAAGGGATGGACACCTTCTTCAGAAATTTCATGGCTGAAGTTTCACCTATCAGCAATCCGCAACAGCAACCCGAGATCACAGCATGTACGCAACCAACAGCTTCTATCCAACAGTCCTATGAGCCCGATGGGAATCAAATTTGGTCTTTATATTTCGACGGTTCCAAGTCTAAAGAAGGAGCTGGTGTTGTCTGCATCATTATCGATCCGGTAGGTAACAAATCATTATTGTCTTGTAGATTAGAATTTGAATGCACTAACAACATTGCAGAATATGAGGCTTTACAACAAGGTCTCAAAAAAGCCTTGGACATGCACATTCAAAATCTGGTTGTATTCGATGACTCTGAGATAGTGGTCAGGCAGGTGAGAAATTATATACATTGTCTTTCCCCGCATCTCAAATGTTACCAGTCTGAGGTATGGAGTTTAATAAACAAATTTTCCACTTTTAATATAAATTCCATCCTTAGATTAAATAACGCAGAAGCAGATCTACTCACTAATGTTGCCTCTAAACTTCTTCCTGCAGAAGGCTTATCTCCAAACGCATTCTCCGTGGAGCTATTGTTTCGACCATCTGTTCCTGACAATATCACAAATTGGAGAGTATTTGACGATGATCAGAAAATCATTATCTTTCTACACATGGAGGAAACTTTTCAAGGTGCTATGATAGATGAACAAACACACGACGACAATTTGCATGACTTTACAGTAATACCTAATCCGAAATCTCCTGAAGCTCTATCGGACATGGTAAATTCCATACCCAAATCTATTGTTAGACTAGAAAAGTTTTATGATTTCGAAGATAAATTTAAAAAGACGGTCAATTGTAAAACCAACAGTTCCTCATTGTCTTAAGAAAAAGTCAATTTAGGGACTAGTGAAAATCCTCAGTGTATCAACTTAGGCTTGGGATGCTCTAGACAAGAAAAAGATGCTTTTGTTAAATTATTTAAAGAATTCAAGGATGTCTTTGCATGGACTTATGATGATCTTAAAACGTTCGATCCTAATATTATATAGCATGTCATCCCGATGAATCCCCAAACCTTACCCTTCCAACAGAAACTGAGGAAAATGCATCCTAAACTAGAACCAACCGTACAAAAAGAATTGAATAAACTTCTAAGTGCTAAAATAATTTTTCATGTTAGACACACTCAATGGGTATCCAACATCGTCCCAGTGCGGAAGAAAAATGGGGAAATTCGACTTTGTGTCGACTTCCGAAACCTCAACAAAGCGTCTGATAAAGATAATTATCCTGTACCTCCCATGGAATAGATTCTTCAACAAGTATCTGGTTCTAAGAGGCTATCTTTGCTAGATGGTTTCTCTGGATACAACCAAGTCTTGATGTCTCCGTCAGACCAATTAAAAACTACCTTCCGTACCCCGTGGGGCACTTATGCTTATCGTAAAATGCCTTTTGGATTGATTAATGCTGGCGCTACCTTTCAGAGAGCAATGGACATTTCTTTTAGAGGCTTGATCAATCATTCCGTAGTAGTCTACTTGGATGATGTGACCGTTTATTCTAAAAACAAAGACGATCATCTAGCTCACTTACGATCCGTTCTGCTCCGATGTCGTAAATACAACATTTCCTTGAACCCCAAGAAGTCCATATTTGCAGTAGAACAGGGTAAACTACTAGGATTCATTGTGCCTAGCGATGGAATGATTATTGACCCCGAGAGGACCCAAGTCATTGCTAAACTTCCCCCACCTACCTCCAAAAAATCCATGCAGTCTTTCCTAGGCCAGATTAATTTCGTGAGAAGATTTGTCCCCAGTTTCTCCGAAATGGTCAGGCCTCTCCAGAACCTGATTAAGAAAGACACCCAATATCGCTAGGGACCCACAAAAAACCAAGCTTTTAATGCTATAAAGAAGGCCATAATAGAAGCGTCGTCTCTCATGAGCCCTGATTTCTCTCGAGACTTTACACTCTATACTTTTGCCTCTGATCGTTCCTATGCTGCAATTCTAACTCAGAAGAACCCCGAGAACAGTGAAGTACCCATCACCTTTATGAGCTCTGCTTTCAAAGGTGTTGAGCTTAACTATCCAGTGGTCGATCGGCAAGCCTACACTATCTTCAAGGAAGTTAAGAATTTCTGGTCTTATCTTTTGAAGTCAAGGACGAAGGTCATTGTCCCTTACCCTGCCGTAAGGAACTTGTTACTGCAAAAGGAGTTAGGAGAGAAAAGAGCCAATTGGGTCACCTCCTTGCAGGAGTATGACTTAGAAATCACCCCAGCTCAGATTGTGAGAGGCCAAGGGTTGTGTAAGTTGGTAGTTGATTCAGAAACCGAACAACAAGAAGATAGTGATACGTCAGACCTAGAACAACGCGATCAAAGGTTGATTTGTTGTACACAAAACCTAGTAAGTCCTTGGTATGACGATATTAGACACTGTCTTCAACATGGATCAGCACCCCATCACCTTGACCCTGCCAAGAGAAGAGCGTTGAGACTAAAGTCTGCCTCCTTTCATCTAGTTAACGGTATACTATTTTGTCAGAATTTTGATGGCGTACTGATGCGTTGTCTTGAAAAAGATGAAGCAGAGAAAGTCTTTCTTGAGTTGCATGCAGGAGAAGATAGTGGTCACTTCGGTGGAGACACCACTGCTCATAAGGTTTTAAGAGCCAGTTATTACTGGCCAACACTTTTTAGAGATGCCCATGCCTTGTGCCGTAAATGTATCATTTGTTAGAAAGCATCAGGGCGGTTGCAAAAACCAACCTTCCCCTTGCAACCCGTTTCAGTCGATTCTCCTTTCCAGTAATGGGGCCTTGATATCATTGGTCCTATTAACCCTCCATCCTCACAAAAACACAAATATATTTTGACAGCCACTGATTACTTTACTCGATGGTCTGAAGCCGCCACGCTAAGAACTGTTAACACAAGTCATGTGATCGCTTTTCTAAACTCGAATATCATCACCCGTTTTGGCATCCTTGATTGTCTAGTCTTTGATAACGCTTCATTCTTTTCTTCTCTTGAAATGAGTGAGTTCTCCTTAGAGAAGGGAATAAAGCTGAAGTATTCTGTGAGTTATTACCCCCAGGGTAATGGCTTAGCAGAATCAACAAACAAGAAATTGATCAATATTATTAAGAGAACCATGGCTGAAAATCACAAGAACTGGCACAACGCACTGCTTAATGCACTGTGGGCTGATAGGGTAACACCCAAAGCCACTATAGGTAATTCCCCCTTTTTCCTCTTTTATGGCAGAGAAGCCATTCTGCCACCTCATATTCTTCTTCCTTCACTTCAACTGTCACAAAACGTTCAAGAAGAAGATTGTCCCCCTTTAGAAAGCCGTATTAATGCTTTGATGAAGTTAGAAGAAGTAAGAACCCAAGCCAAGCGTAGGCTAGATCAACATCAACAACTGATTAAAGGCTGGTTCAATTCTAATTCTGCTTCTGATAGAAATTTTGAAGTAGGCGATCTCGTCTTAAAGTGGGACAAACCACACGAAGGGAAGGGTGAACACACTAAGCTTCAAAATTTGTGGCTTGGGCCATTTTTGATTGCTGAAAAGTTGGGTCCTAGTTCCTTTCATTTGCAGAATCTTGAAGGGCAGCTTGACACCTACCCGGTGAATGGCCAAGCCCTGAAAAGATACTTTGCTTGATTTCTACCCTTGTATAATATGTAAATATTTCCTTTTGTTTTTATTTTTGCCTTTGCTTTCATTTTCAGTGTTTGATTTGAATGATCAGTTTTGGTGTTTTTTTTTTGTTTTTTTTGAAAAATATGCATGCCTTTGCATTGAGCCATTCAGACAAAGACCATGGGAAAATATCTTCACTGAAATAAATTCTGAAAGGTTGTATGAACATCAGTGACATATTTCTAAAAATGATATTTATGTTGGAAAATCTTGTTGTTTGAAAGAAGTTTACTAATTTCAATCTCTGAGTGAAGTTTGTCATGATCATCTTTATCTTTTTATGTTGTCCCTTTTCCGTAAAGGAATGACTCAAAAGGATGTCTCCCTGTCAAAGTAAGTTGTTTTATAAATAAAACATTTCTGGAGCTGAATAAAGGACAGTATCAAAAAAATTCTGATGAGATCTAAAAAATATGATAAAATATCAAGATTTTTCAGCGTCACCCCGCTCAACAATAAAATAAAAACAAAGTAAAATGTGAATAAGAGCTGTGGGAAGTGTTTGTAAACCCGTCGGGATACTGAACAGGTCCGCTGGCAGTGGGTAAATGCAAGCATGGTGCCAAGACAACTTCGTCGGGGTACTGAACATGCCTGCTAGCAGCGAAGAAATGTCGGGTAAATGAAAATCTGTAAAATTATAAGAAACCTCTTTTAAAGTCCTTTATTCTAATCTAGAACTTCTTGACAGGATAAAGACGTCTGAGTGAGTTAAATGGCAACCCTGTCGAGGCTATGGACGCCTGCTGGCAGCAGTGGCCATGCCAACAGTATTGAAGATTTTATCATAAAAATCATGACTTGTTGATCTTAAGACTGTTATTGGTTTGCATCTTTTAAAACATCACTGGAAAAGATGGTAAATGATGATGCTTGTACGATTTTCTGGTTGTTGTTTTTGAGTTGAATTTTTCTTTGCTATCCGAATCTGAATTCATTTCTATTGACAGAGATAACTGCTTCTCCCAGTATGTCGCCATTGTTGGCAGCCAATTCAATTTTTTCTTAATTTCCCTAAAAGATGCCTACACCTATGTCTCTTGAACTTCAAATTTCTGTTGCATTTTGCAAACAGAAGACATTTTTATTTCATGCGATATTTGCAAATTGGTTTCGATTTAGTTTTCACGACTGAAAGCGTGAAAACTCCTCCATCGCTATTTGGACTGTCATGATCTTCTCATTGATATTCTGAAAAGCACTTACCTTTGGTTTGCTATTAAGTGGCTGGAATGATTTTCAAACTATGTCCATTTACCTACTTTTACTTTGATTGCACAACTTGATTTTATCATTCAATTGATGAGGCATTGAGCATGATAATCTATGGGTTATATTTGATTTCATAAGGGTCATGGTTGATTTTGTTTTATGTGATGCGATCCTTACTTTCATAAGCTATTGGTTTATCGATTTTATGAAATCTCTTGACATAATGTTTTATAAACTTTGATTATATATTATACAACAAGCGCATGGTCAATATATGAGTTTCGATTTCATGGTGATTGGCAATGGTTTGAAGTTGTGAAATCGCACATTGGTTAACCTTTTGGTTTTGATTTAATGATTTGAATTATTACATTGGCGCGTATTAACTTTGGTTTTGATCTATATTGAATGGTCATGGTTTCAAACGATACAATGGTGCCTTGGTATCACTATCCACTATTTTAATCCTTGTGTTAGCCGATTAATGTGGTTTGAGTGATGTCATAATTGATTAAACAGTGTTGTACTGTGCCATTAATGTTTTGCATGGCGGTGAACTAACCCACCACCTTTGCACGCGCATATTGATCTGCCTCCTCGTTGAGCGCTCATAGCTGTTAGTCCTATCGATTTTTGCTCCTGTGTATTGTGTGTTCGATCCAAACACTACCATGATGCCCGCAACATGGCTCCAGTCGTAAGGGCTGAACCCAATGGTGGTCAAGAATTGTTAATGTGTGATGGCGCTTACAGCGACCTTGAGAAATTTGGCTGGCTCCCGTTCATACGCAAGTTTGATGGCTTTAACCCTGGTGTGGCTCGATAATTTGCATTAACCTTTGATGGCTACCGAGCCAAGGTTGGGGATGTGCAGTTAGAAATTGATGAACATTTTATTAGTTTGGCTACCGGTCTACCTGCTGTCGGACAGAAATGTTCGAAAAATTGCAAGGTGGAAGATGTCCCGTGGACATTATTCTTCCAGTCACAAAGAGTGAATTCCTGTGACAAGGGTTTGCCCGTAAACATGCTAAAGCAATGATGGCATGACTTGTTGATGATAACTAAACAATTCATCACCTGCGAGGGCAGGTATGGTTTCGTTTTCTTGTACCACCTTCTGCTACTTATGGTTTTCATGGGCTATGAACTCAACATGCCTTACTACTTGCATAGGAGTCCATTTAAAATTTCTAAAAGGTATAAGCGTAACCAGGCTGATGGCAGTTTGTTTCATTTTGGGTTAATTAAAATGCTTGTCGTTTGTAAATTGGGATTGCACCGAGACTGTTGGGAGGATTTTCTTAAACGCAATAATTTTGATGGCTCAAGCCCACCACAAGTTGAAAAACCTGTGGTGAGCGAGAGCAAGTCGGTACCCCTTGTGCCTTATAGTGCTCTGTTTCCTAAACCTTACCCGACTTACCTATTGACCTACCCAATTCTATCACCACAGATGTGGACAATGTTTAAACTCGTGCCTAAAAGGCCTAAGGCCAAACCTAATGTGAATTCTAAAGGCAAGAAAAATGCCCGGTTAATCTCCCGCATGGCAAGAAACAAACCCAAAATTCCTATCAACCCTGACCCTATCATGGTCAGTGAAGATTCTTATTCAGAGATTGAACGTTATCTCGCAAGTGAGTATCCTTATTCTGAAGTTCTGTGTGACAAACCCTCATATGATTTTGTGAAGAATCTACCACCGTGTTTGCAAAATGATCCTAATTATCCAGGCATCAAAATGCCTTGTGAAACCCCTGGTGACTCGTCTAAACCCCCTCCTGTCTTAGCCGAACCAGCTGCTCCACCATGTGATCAGTGTGGCTCATGGTTGGAAAGGTACTACCTCGATGTGCCAATGCTGCAGTCCAGAATTCATGCTCTGGAGGATCAAGTTGCAAGGCTCACCAGCTAGAAGGCAAAGATGCCATCCACTGATAAAAAACAACGAACAATAGGTTCGATTTTGTTTAAGAATGTGGAGTCTGCTACAGCGGTTGTGAACTCAAAGCTGGCATAGTCCGAACAGTCGCACTGGTATGATTACCATCTGTTTATATGATGAATTCATAGCTCTGTGTATAACGTCGATTTAAAATTGTTTAACAAGCATGCATTATTGTATATAATTTTGTAAATTGAACAATTTTTATATCGTTTAAGTTTTGATTGGATTTGGCTTAGATTCGATGGATCGTCGGATAGATTTGATTGTTTTAATTTATCTTCAATTGGATGCTCTGCCGATTATTAAAGTTGTTTCCAAACACAGGCCATTTCTGGTATTTAAATTTCAAACACAGTCAATGTTTCGATTTGAAATCGGTTATAGTCAATACGATGTAGTTGGCAATAATGGTTAGTTGTTGTGATTTTATATAACATGTCTTATGATCAATTCGAATATCATTATGTTAAGGCATAGCCAAACTACGAATATATATGAATCATAATTGTTATACCCAATTTGCATTGTTTGACCATGTTATCAGCTCGTTTCATATTGCAATGAATATATTGAGTAAATTTGATTTGTTGAATGAAAATGATCATGCCCAGGATTACAATTTATTTTTTATGACTTAGTCACGATACGATTCGATTGATTACCCAGTCTATGATTATCACCTTTGTCAATTTGTGATGATTGTGATCATGTTTGCTGACTGTGTAACGCTCTATGATTGAAATCTTTGGCAAAGTTTGTTGATGCTGTTATGCATGTTTCATGTTGACTGTAATCGTAACAGCCCTTCATTATTAGCATTTGGTTAAAACAATATGAATCTAATGCACATTGTTACAGCCGTAATGAATTGGTTTGGATTGTGTTCGATTATAACTATATCGATTCTGATTGCATCGTATCTTATATGATGCAATTCACTAGTGATTTCATTTGTCATGCAACCGTTCTATTATGGTTTGACTTTATTTTATGGCAACTAAAACAACAGAGTATCCTTACCCTGTTTCGCTTAAACCACTTTTCGATCTGGTTAAATTTGAATGATAAACTCATTGGGATTGCAGTAATTCGTTTTGAATATTTATTAAAAGAAAATTGAATTGGATTTGATTTCTTTTAAGATTTTATTTGATTGCTATCTGGTCCTATGTGCTATTTTAGACTAGCTACAGAATCAGATGATTCTGTAGCTATGTCTGTAGGATCAATTTTTTAGTGTTTTATTATTGAAATATCTTTCTAATTTGATATTTGTGTTCTATTGCAGGTAAATTCGAAATTGCAATTGAGCTGCTAAGCAATTAGGGGATGTTTTCAAAGATTTCACTTGCATTTTATTTGCTTAGTTTAGTTGACTTTGGGATATCTCCCAAATTATGTAAAACAATTTGTTATTATCCACAAGGAAGTTTTACCTTGTGAAGAGACCTATATATACTTATGATTTTTGTAATAATCATCATCCTCATTCGTGGGAGAACAAGGATATGGAGTTATAATATAGACTGAAGCAGAATTTGGTGTTTTGTCACAACTTTAGCTTCTCAATATATCAACGTTTTGGTTTCATGTTGTGTATATCAGTTTGTATATGATTTATGACTACTTTGGCTATCTTGATCATGTGCAAATGATATAATTTTAATCATTGTTATCCATATCTTGTCTCTTCCCAATAGATAAAAGACATAACAATTGTTAATTTAGTTTGTGATTGACAGGTTTATCTTCTTCATAAATTGAATTGTTATATATAAGTTGTTTGCATAACAGGTTTCCCTTATTGCAGGAACTTATAATCGTAAGATTGTTATGATTTTCTTTTATGTTTTGTTTGTCCTATAAAACACTTCAAGGAGCAGCATTGCCGATCGTTTACGAGAAGCTTAGGGACTAACCAGTGTGAGTTTCCCTCCTCGGACCATCTTAAGAAGTCATCTTACACAGGGCAGACTTGGAGTGTTTCCAGGTCAATTAGTATTCTGCTTACTGTTTTCATTAAGTAGTTTAACTCAGATATTAGTTTAATTTGATTCATATTAGATTGTTTAATTTCAGTAGTTTCACTTCTTATTCATAAAATATAGAAAATAAAAAAGATATTCTTGGCTGTCTTAGGGAGAAAAACACATGAGTTTTGCAGGTTTTAATTAAATCTGTAGGTTGTTTATAATGTACATTTGTGAATAAGTAATATTGCAGCTGATAATTAGATAGTTGATTCGAGTTATTATAATAATAATTAGTAGATTGTACATAATAGTTAGAATAGTCAGATTTAGTTTTAGTTTAATTTAGTAGTTTGTTTTAATTAGGTTAGTATATTAGTTAGTTTTAGTTAGTTTATTTTAGTTTATTGTATTTAGTTTTAGTTAGTTTGTTTTAGTTAGTTTAGTTTCTTTTATTTAGTTTTATTTAGTTTTAGTTAGATTAGTTTAGATTAGTTTTATTTTTGGTTTTCTTAGGAGACCTTAGAGCGGCCAACAGAGCCATTAAACTCGTCAGGGTGGTTCATTCCAAGTGGCTTGGGTTATTAGACAACCCCGGACTGGTTCCACTCTCTTAATTGACGGACAGATAGTTTCACCCGTCAACAGGATCATAGCCCAAGCATTATATGAAGATCGATGTGACCTGGGTCTAGGAACCTTGGAGCTTGAAGCTCTTATATGCCAAATTGCATGATCGTCAAGTTGAACCCTCGCAATTGCTATGAATCATTGATATATGAATGAATATCGAGGGTAGGGAATCACTGTGGAGTGCAAAGGTGAAAATAACAGACGTGATAGTTCGCAGTCCGCAAATCACCATTGTCATTGATCTCAACGGGTTGGAGGATCAATGATCCTATTTAGAGTAGAGTCGAGTGAGAACTCTCCATATTGCAGAGGTCGACCTCTCTGATATAGAGCACGCATGTTAGGGCCTCGTAATTTCTTTGAATCATCGATCTAATTTTGACGTGATCCATCAAATGCAAAGAGCACATGGGATAGAGACATATTCAAGGAGATCAAGCTCAGAAGAGATAACACTTTTAGGAGTGCAGACGAAATCCAAGAGACGAGCCCGTAGGAGGAGAAAAGGTTGAACCATTTGAGCACTTAGGAAATATTCTAAGTCAGAGCAAGTCAGAAGCTCATGAGGGGGAGTGACAGTGGTTGTTGGATCACAATGCAGAGGATCGACAACTGTTCGATCCAAACAAGGTGCACGAACCTTAGCACTTTGCACACATAGGAGAAGAGAACTTACCAAAGTTCGGAAGTCCCGAAGTGGTTTGGGACCATCCATTGTTAAGGAGGAAAAGGGGCATAAGATCCATAACTCCGGGAGTTCATGGACCAGGAGGAGGTGAAATATCTAAAGAAATTTGAGGCCTTCCATCACCAGGAGAATAATCTGGACCATTGATCGTCAAGAGACACGTGTGAACAGACCGTGAGATTCGGTAGGAAATAAAATTTGAGAGTTGAAATTCCCGAAGCGCGAAGAGACGAAGGATCGAGAGTCGTCGATCTACAAGGGGACACTTGTCAAGAGATTGTGATATCTAGGTAAATAGCTTTAGGTTTTTTAGTTGAGAGTTGATATTTCAGAACCCCGAAGACCCAAAGTGAATCTAGACCACTAGATCCAGAGGGACATGTGGCAACAGATCGTGGACTCTGGATAAATCTATTTGAGAGTTTTTAGTTGATATTTGAGACTCCTGAAGTCTGAAGAGCTGGAGAGCCGAAGTATATTTCACTCGTCCATTCATCCAAAGTAGATATCAGTTGTTAGATCATCAAAATTAAATCTAAGGCATCGGATCATCTGAGGAAAATATGGACCGTCTAATCCAGAAGAGACGTTGCGTAGATCTGTGGATTTTGAGTAAAGTAGTGAAGTAATTCGTAGCCATCATATCAAGAGGACAGGTGGCATAAATATGTAGATTTTGGGTAAAGACCCGAAGGAAATCCTTAACCATCCAATTCAAGTGGATAGGCAATAGGAATCTGCATACTTCGGGGGGAGTGAAGTTTGATATTTGAGATCTCAGAAGTCCAGAGACCTAAAGGAAATCTCGACCGTTGATCAAGAAAATGGATGCAAGATCATTGTTCTAGTTGAAAGGTCAAATCCCCAAAGCAGAGGCAGAGCCACTGATTAAGAAGGACAATTGTCCACAAATCATCAACTCTGGGAGATTGATATATGGAAGAAAATAAATTTTGAGACTCGATAATCTCGAAGTCTGGAATTTTGAAACAAATCACAGCCATTGATTTGAAAGAGATCATATCTGATTTGCAGCTTCAAAAGGGATAGATCTGAGTCATCAGTTTAGAGACATCGTAAACTTCATGAGATTGATGGTCCCATAGCATTGTGGGGCTCAAAGGTGCATGAAATTTAAAAGTTGAGGGATGGTCGCAACCCAAACCCTAGTTTTGGAGAAAGGGCACGTGGAGGATCGAGGAGAATTGCGGGCCGAAAAGTAGTTTGGTTTCAAACCACCTTTGGTCGTGCCCAAAATTGTGTGTTTTGCTTGAGGTCATCACCCAGGATCACATCTAAGGAGGGGCCAAGATAAAAGGGGATAACACCAACTCTGGGACTTCACTGAAGCGCGAAGGAGAAGGTCGCAGGTATCATAAGACCTGGACCAAAATCCGAAAAGGCCTGTGTTTGATTAAGAGGTGATACTACCAAGGTCTCAAAGTCCCGTTTGACTTAGAGAATCGGAGAGTCGTGACCGGAGGGTCAGGCTGGGTCCCATACTTTCCAAATTAGAAACCGTAGAGGGAAAGGATCTGTTTCTGTAAGGAGGACAAATTTTTTATTTTTATTTTTCCCCATCATGGGTGTGTTACAAATTGGTATCAGAGCATGGTTACAACACTTGGCCTGCTTGGGCTCATGAATGAGTCTCTTAAATACTCTATTTGAAGTAATTTTAAAAGAGTGACACTCTACCTTACATCTTTCTTAAAAATTCTAGTTAAAAATGTTATTAAAGAAAAGAATGAAACTTTCCACTATGTGTGCATTTAAGAAATTGAACCATGTATTGTTCATGAACTAATAGAATGTTAGCTAACAATAAGTGTTTTTGTCATCACTCAAATAGTTAGTAAAATCACGGGAAAACTTCAATACTAAATGATGGTGACGTGTCATGAAGTGGGGGATGGCTCCCACAATAGAGACGACGAATATGATGAAAGTGGGGCGGTGGAAACCCCTCTAGATCTTGCTAAAAAAGTAAGGAGCCTCAGGGTTGAATTACAAAGTTGCAAGGCTAACAATGAGAGATTGATAAAGGAGAAATAAAACCAAAGAGAAATTAATGTAGTCTTTTTGCAGAACTTATTCAACACACAAAGGAAACTGCAACATTAACCCACAACCAGTCATATGGATCGACGACATGAGAAGAAAATTCAAAGTCCACCTAAGATCTGAAACATGACCACACTAGGAGAAGTACCTCGAAGAAGGCCCAACCTAGAGGCAAGGGACACTCATCGGTAGAATTCTTTGGAAAGGAAGCTGGCAACTTTGAAGGATCTTCTAGTAGAAGAGCTAGCTCACATTCTCAAAGGAAAGGAAAGAAGCAAAAGCGTTACAAAAATCACGATCCTGAAAATTTCAACAAAGGCAAACCACCCTCTTTCGATGGAGAGATTAGGAGTCCATGAAAGGAATTTTCATGGAAATAGTTTGAGAAATACTTTAGGAAGCAGTATCTGTTAGAGAAATACATGGATGGGAAGACTAAGGAATTCTATGAACTGAGGCTGGGGCAACTCACCATAGATGATTTTTTCAATAAATTCCTTGAACTACTGAGGTATGTACCCTACATAAAAGATGAAAAAGTAAAAATGTAGTTGTTCATTAGTGGGTTACCTCAGGCCTACCGGGACAAAATTGAGTTTGACAAACCAAAGACCTAATAAGAAACCATCTGAAAGGTGAGGTATTGTTATGAATAGTTCAGGAATAAGACAAGACCTCATGAAGACTGGAAGAAGAAGAGTAGTTTGAGATTCAATAAGAAGGGATTTAAATCCTAAAGATTTAAGAAATATGGAAAAGATTCTAGAAGGATCCTTCCTAGAGAAGTGTATATAATAAAATTTTCCCCTCTCAAAGTGGAAATAAACCTTTTAAGACAGTCCCAGAAAATACTGATAACCTAAAGAAGGAACCCATAAAATGTTGGGGTTGTGGAGAATATCATCAATTGAGGGACTACCCACACAGAAAACAAAATAGTAAGAGAGTATACAATATCCAATAAGCTTCCACCATCAATGATGTGGCTAGGATCATGCCACGAATCTATGCATCCTTTGACAATAATCAAACCAACCACCAAGCTTCAATAGTGGAACTAGAAGGTATGATCGCTAACCATCTAGTTTCTAGTTTAATTGACCCTGGTTCTAATTTTAGTTATGTGGCCCCTCAAATTGTTGATAAGTGTAAGCCACAACCAATTAGACATGTTAAATTGTGGTTGGTGTGATTAGCCACTGGGACCAAAAGAAAGGTGGCATAGGTCATACCATCCTGTCAATTCATCATGGGTGGATTGCCCACCCAAGCGACCCTTAACATACTTGCCATGGGATCTTATGACTTGTTGATTGGTATGGACTAGTTGGCTACTTATAGAACTAAATTGGACTATTATCATAAAACTTTAGAGTGTGTAAATGAAGAAGGGAGAAAGACGAATCTCCAAGGGATTCATAATCCTATCTCAATAAGACAAATACTAGCCCTTCAAATGAAGAAGTATTACAGGAAGGGGTGTTACTTATATGAAATAAAAGTATTGAAATCCATTGAGAATGACAAACCAAACCTAGAGGAATACCCCATATTAAAATAATACAAGAACATGTTCCAAGAAGAGGTACCAGGTCTACCTCTGAGAAGGGATATTGAATTCTCGATAGAACTTATACTAGGATCAGTACCAACATCTAGAACACCATATAGGATGAGCATGCCAGAGTTGGTTGAGCTCAAGCTACAAATAAAGGATATGATGGAGAAAGGATACATTGATCCAGTGTATCTCTGTGGGGAGCATCCATCATGTTTGTGAAAAAGAAAGATGGCACACTCCGACTATGCATAGATTACAGACAACTCAATCAGACAACCATAAAGAACAAGTACCCCTTGCTAAGAATCGATGACCTGTTCAACCAATTGGGAGGTGCTTACATCTTCTTGAAGATCTACTTAAGGTCTGGATATCACCAAGTCTGGATTAAGGCTGAAGAAATCCACAAAACAACCTTCAGGACGAGGTATGGTCACTATGAATGCATGGTGGTTCCATTTGGGTTAACCAATGTCCCCACTACTTTTATGTTCTTGATGAATAATGTACTCAGTAAATTCCTAGACAAATTTGTATTGTTTTTCATTGATGATATCCTAATCTACTCCAAGAATAGGGAGGAGCACGAAGAATATATTAGACTCATACTTCAAGTACTAAGAGAGCATCATCTCTACGCTAAGTTTAGCAAGTGTGGTTTATTTCAGAAGAAAGTCCATTACTTAGGCCAAGTCATATCTAAGGAAGGGGTGGTAGTGGACCTCGACAAGATCATATATATTATAGAATGGCATACCCCAAAGGATGTATCTGATATCATATCTTTCATGGGCTTAGCAGGATACTATAAAAGGTTCATAAAAGGGTTTTTCAAGATTGGTTGTCCAATCATTGCCCTTCAAAAAAAGGGGATTAAATTCATCTAGACATCAAAATGTGGAGAAAGATTTCAGGAACTGAAATACCTCCTGACCCATGCACCCATGCTAAATATTGTACACCCAGATAATGATTTCCTTGTGTGTACAGATACCTTCAAGGAAGGATTTGGAGGAGTCCTTATGCAAGAGGGATGTGTAATTTGCTACGCATCCAGGAAATTAAATGAGCATGAGATCAATTATGTGACCCATGACCTAGAGTTGGATGTCATAGTACATTCTTTAAAAATATGGAGGCACTACCTCCTGGGTAGGATATTTGTGCTTATGAAAGACCATCATGGATTGAGACACCCGTTTGATCAACCAAAAATCAATGCCAGGAAAGCTAGGTGGATGGATCTCCTTGGTGAGTTTGATTTCAAAATCAAACACATCAAAGGAAAGGAAAATAGGGTGGCCAATGCCCTTAGTAGAAGTATAAAAACGATTCATGTGGCAGCGGTAAGCACCTGTGAAATGCATTTCAGGGAAAGAGTCAAGAATGCACAAGAAGAAGATGCATTCTTCAAGACCGTGACCTCATACCTAAGGCAAGAGCCTACATGGCTAAATTATGAAGGCTACCAGATGCTCGAAGAAGGCCTACTAACTTACAGAAATAGATTGTATGTTCCAAACTGTGACAACTTGAAGAGGTTCATAATGGATGACCTACATAAGAGACCATATACCTGTCACCCAAGATATCAAAAAATGATCACGACCACTAGGAAACAATTCTATTGGCTTGGATTGAAGAAAGACATAGCTAACTATTTATCTAAGTTCTTATAATGCCAACAAGTTAAGGCAACACACCAACATCCAACAGAATTGTTACATCCCCTACCGATCCCAGAATGGAAATGGGAAACCATCTTCATGGATTTAATCACCGGATCACCAAAGTCGACCAAGCAAAATGACGCCATCATGGTCATGGTGGAAAAATTGAGTAAGTCTACTCATTTTGTTCCTGTCAAATCAACTTGCAAGGTAGTAGATATTGCTAACATATTCATGAAGGAGATATTTAGACTGCATGGCATGCCCAAAGAAATTGTATCTAACCGAGATACCAAATTTACTTCAAGATTTTGGAAATCCATAATGGCTGGTTTTGAGACTAAATTGTTGTTCAACACTTCCTATAACCCTCAGAATGGTGGATGAACAAAAAGAGTTAACCAAATAGTAGAAGACATGGTAAGGATGCATGTAATGCATCATCCTAAGAAGTGGTAAGACTACCTACCATTGGTAAAGTTTTCCTACAACAACGATTATCATGAATCATTGAAGATGAGCCCTTTCGAAGTTCTCTATGGAATACCATGCAGCATTCCAATCAGATGGAGTAATCCAATGGACCGAATTACAATCAGGACCAATATGATGAAAGAAATGGAACAACAAGTGATTGAAATAAATCAACATCTGAAAATTGCTCAGGATAGAAATAAAAGTTATGTTGATAGAAAAAGGACTCCCAGAGAGTTCAAGACATGAGACCATGTCTATCTTAGAGTTAGACTCGGGAAGATTTCCCTGAGAATGGGAGCCTATGCCAAGTTGGCACCTTAGTATTATGGACCCTTTGAAGTCTTAGATAGAGTGGTACCTGTAGCCTATAGGCTAGAACTCCCTCCCACAGTAAAGGCACATAATGTTTTTCATGTTTCATTACTGAAGAAATATGTACATGATGCTAATCATATAATTGACTGGTCTATGATCTAGGTGGAGCCGGAGGGATAATTCCTTCCAGAGCCCCAATGCATATTAGACAGGAAGGAAAACTCACTCAGGAACTAAACCATTGCATAGGTCAAGGTGCAATGGAAACACTTTGCCCTAGATGAGGCTATGTGGGAAATGGAGTATGCCATGAGATAGGCATATCCGATTTTGTTTACTCCTATATATACATATCATGATTGACAGATAGAACATTGAGGACAATTTTCCTTTAAGGGAGAGGGAATTGTAACACCTTGTTTCCCCCAGTCTGTAAATATAAATATACTGGCCAAGGAATTATGGCAAACCTAAAAGTGTGAATGTTTGATTTGATGGACCTTTGTACAAAAGATCGATGAATGTAATTTTTTTCATTTTAATAGAAAATGGTTACGTGCTACATGATTGCTGAAAGAGGGGATGTGCTAAGAGAAAACCATGAATGCTATGAAAGGTGGTGGAGGGGACTCATAATGGTTGTGTTAACCTCCACCGAACCAGTACCATGATGGAATTAATTTCTCAGGTCAGAACAACCCTCTGACCCATAAATGAATTACAGTCATAATGGTAGGTAGGAAGACCTCCTCAAGAGTTAATGAGGGGATGGGGTAGACCACCCATCCGTAAGGCTTCCAGACCTGACCACAGACTAGGAATTCGAGCCACATGCAATCTTGCTGAGGAAGGAAAGAAAGGAAGTGTGGTGGGAAGAGGAAGACCTGCGAAAAAATGCAGACATGAGAGCAGAAACTCTCGGGTCCAAGGGAGGACTGAAAGAGGAAGAGTGAGTTTTGATCACAAAAAATAGAGATTGAGCTAGGAGAAGGAGAGTAACCTTCGTCCTTATCTATTTTCCTGTATTGGGAGAAGGAGAGTAAGCTTTGTCAGTAACTTCCATTGCGCTGGAAGTAAGAGATTGTGTCTCAAAGTATCGTGTCTTAAGATTGGGGGTGGCCAGTGATAAATCCCTTGGGAGTGACTGAGCCTATGGTTACATGGAAATGAGCACCCCTTTTAGCAGTCGCATCACACTTTATGATTTTGATAAGTGTTTTCTTTCCTTATGAATTGAATTTTAAATAATGGATGCATGCGAGTATTTACATGTCTATAAAGGGTTCTTTCTTTGTATTAAATGATTAAGTTATGAGTATGTATTCATTCCCTTGAGAACTTATATTTCTTCTTAAGTTTCCATACACCCCAGTTTAATCACTCGAAGGTGTTTTCCCCAGGAATTCACATCACCATTCCAGAGTTGGAGCAAGCCTCTTGGCATAGCTACCATTTTGGTAACCTCACAAGTTACTTTGCCTTGATTCAGATCTTAAATATTTACGATTTGGGAAGGTATTCCCTTCAGACCAGTAGTTTAGGAGACTCTGAACTTGTGCCTATTTCCTTAACCAAAAACCCGACTAAGAGCGAGGATCATAGATCAAGAGTTATATGAAGATCCACATGACCTGGGTCTAGGAACCTTGGAGCTCGAAGCTCTGATATGTCAAATTACATGATAGTGAAGTTGAACCCCCACAATTGCTATGAACCGTCGATCTATGAACAGAGATTAAGGGTGGGGAATCACTGTAGAGTGCGAAGGTGAAAAAAGAAAACGTGCTAGTTCATGGCCCGCAAATCACCATTGTCATTAATCTCTATGGGATAGAAGATCAATGATCCCAGTTAGACTAGATTCAAGCGATCACTTTCTAGATTGCGGAGGTTGGCCTCTCTGATATAGAGCACGCATGTTGGGGCCCTACAATTTCTGTGAACCGTCGATCATCGTTGACCTTCGATCTGAGTTTGACATAATCCCTGAAACGCAAGGAGCACATGAGACTGTTAAATCTTCAAGGAGGTCAAGCTAAAAAGAGATAGCGCTTTAAGGAGTGCAGAGGAAATCCATGAGATAGGCCCATAGGAGGAGAAAAGGTCGAACCTTTTGAGCACTTAGGAAATATTCTAAGTCAGAGTAAGTCAAAATATTAGGAGGGTGAGTGACACTGAATTTTGTATCACAATGCAGAGGATGGAAAACCATCTGATCCAATCAAGGTGCACAAACCTTAGCACTTTGCACAAGAAGGAGAAGAGAACTTACCAAAATATCAAAGTCCTGAAGTAGTTTGGGACCATCCATTGTCAAGGAGGACATGGTGTGTAATATCCATAACTCTGGGAGTTCATGGACTAGGAGGAGGTGAAATAACTGAAGAAATTTGAGGTCATCCATCACCAGGAGAATAATATTGACCATTGATCATCAGGAGACATGTGTCAACAGACCATGAGTTTCAGTAGGAAACAAAGTTTGAGAGTTGAAACTCCTGAAGCGCAAAGAGACGAAGGACTGAGAGCCATAGATTTGTGAGGGGACGCTTGTCAACAGATTGCGAGTTCTAGGTAAATTGCATTAGGTTTTTTAGTTGAGAGTTGAGATTCCTGAACCCCAGAGACCCAAAGTGAATCTCTACCGCCAGATCTAGAGGGACACATGGTGACACATCATGGACTCCAGAGAAATCTGTTCTAGAGTTTTCAGTTGATATATGAGACTCCCAAAGTCTGGAGAGATAGAGAGTTGAAGTAAATCTCAATTGTCCAATCATCCAAAGTAGATCTTAGTCATCAGATTGTCCGATGTAAATCCCAGGCATCAGATCGTTTGAGGAGAATATGGACCGTTTGATTGAGAAGAGATGGGGCGTAGATATGTGGATTTTGGGTAAAGTCCCAAAGTAATTCGTAGCCATCAGAACAAGGGGAAAGGTGCCATAAATATGTAGATTTTAAGTAAAGGCTCGAAGGAAATCCTCAACCGTCTGATTCAAGTGTACACACGACAGGAATCCGCATACTTTGGGGGGTAGTGAAGTTTGATATTTGAGATCTCAGAAGTTCAGAGACCCGAAGAAAATCTCGATAGTTGTTCAAGAAAAGGGCCATAGAACCATTGATTTAGTTGAAAGGTCAAATCCCCGAAGTAGACACAGAGCTGTTTATCAAGAAGGACAGGTGTCCAAAAATCATCATCTCTGGGAGATTGATGTACGAAGGAAAGGAAATTTTGAGACTCAAGAATTCCAAAGTCCAGAATTATGAAAAAAATCACATTCGTTGATTAGGAAGAGGTCAGATATGATCTGCAACTTCGAAAGGGATAGATCTAAGTCTTCAATTAAGAGACACCATCAAATTCATGAGATTGATGATCCCATAGCATTGTGGGCATTGGAGGTGCATAAACATTAAAATTTGAGGGTGGGCCGCAACCCAAACCTCAGTTTTGGAGAAAGGGCACGAGGAGGCTCGAGGAGATTGGTAGGTCAAAAAGTAGTTTTGTTTCAAAGCGTCTTTGGTTGCATCAGAAAATTTTGTTTGTGTGAGTTAATCTCCCAAGGTCACATCTAAGGAGGGGACAATAGAAAAGGGTCTAACGCCAACTAGGAGACTTAGCTGAAGTGCGAAGGAGAAGGTTGCGGGTATCATAAGACCTGAACTAGAAGACGAAAGGGCCTATGTTTGATTAAGAGGTGAGACTACCAAGGTCTCAAAGTCCTGTTTGAATTAGAGAATCAGAGAATCATGACCAAAGGGTCAGTATAAGTCCCATACCCTCCAAATTAGAAATCGTAGAGGGAAAGGATCTGTTTCTGTAAGGAGGAATTTTTTTTGAATTTGTTTTCGCCCCATTGTGGGTGTGTTACATATCACATCGATGTGATTTCCACTATTTTAGGGTCAGATTTACTTGGTTCCAACTTACTTGGGTCCACTTCCAAAGGCCACCCATCTAATATCTCTCCTTGACAAGGAGGTGGAGGTCAAATTTCTTCTCAAGGGAGAGGTACAACCCCACCAAACCCCTTCAAGGGTTAGGTCCACTACCTACTCACACAATTCTCCACCGCCACCCCCCATGCCATATTTGGCATCCCTCAACATTCCTGATCTAAGTAAACTCATGAATAACCCTATATTGCATGACCCCACATGCCTACCAAACAACCTTTGGACATTCCCAAATTTGAAGGTAAATCAGGAGAATATTCCGCCAACCATGTCATGACCTTCCACTTTTGGTGATCTTCAAACAACGTCATGGATGACTCCATTCTCTTAAGGTTATTTCAGTGCACACTCATGGGTTCATTCGTCAAATGGTATGTGGACGAACAATCAGGTTCCCTTGTGACTTTTAAATCCTTGGCCAAAGCATTTTTGGCCTTCTTTCAACTACTAGTTCATCATGATACTAGTCTTGAAATTCTCTCAGAGTGCAAACAAACCTCGGCTACACATATCACCGACCACATTCACGAATGGCGCCGACGACGTAGTTTATGCAAAGAAGAAACCACCAAAGAACAATGTCTTGATTGGTTTCTCAAATCACTCGTTTCTATCCTTGCCATAGATGTGGCATCCACCTTCCCCCAAACCAAAGAGGAAGCCATCAGAAAGGCTCAACAATACGACCTCATTTATTCTCAGTTGGGTTACTTATAAATAGTAATACCTAATGCACCGAGACCCATACCATTTGACTAGGACAAACCTTGGATGTGTCATGCGGTGGATGGATTGATTGGTACCACAACACCACAACCTATACATCCAACCACCACCTATGTACAGTACACCCAAATATCCACCAATATATGGATGGACACCTTATTAACCTCCTCCCCTTTATCAACATCCATACCCTGTTGCCCGTCCTCCACCCATGAGTGGACCCTTTCCGACACCCATGATACAACTGACCTCTCAACCAAGTTTAGTTACCCCCTTTACCTCAGATTATAACCTGGGCCTTAGTGAAAGCGCTATGCCTTCCTATGCACCCTACAGGTCATTACCACAAAATAATCCATATTTTCCATTTCACGTTCCTCCACAACCAATTGCGCCTCCACAAGGACAACCACACATCGAGGTTAACTTTGTTCATCCCTCCCCCATTCAGCAATTCCCATATTTTGAACAACTGAATACGGAAAATCTAGCCCATCAGTTGAATAATGCCAAAAAAAAAGGAAAAAAATGAAACAATAATAACCCAGGACTAGGGGGAAATAACCCACAACAAAACCATCCTGCTGGGGGCAACTAGAATCAGGGTAACTAGAACCCCCAAGGGGACAATAAAAAAAAATGCCAAGGGAGGATAAACAACAACAACCTCTGGATGAAATTCCCTTGCACTCTTTGTGGTGAGCATGGCCATTACACTCACCATTGCCCCTAAATTGATGACTTCAAATGAATGAAAGACTCCATGAACGTGCCACATCCTCCAGTGTCGCCTACCCCTCAGTAGGCCCCACAATAGTATTTGAAGCAACCACCCCCGATCGTGTTGCAAAACCCTATTCTAGACTAAGGTGTGATGAATATCCAACATGAGATACATCGTACCCCACCACAAATGGGACAATATGAAAACCATGGAAATCCTGTGGCTCACAATATCCTCCTCACTAGGAAAGATTAAATTCTTCTGCAAATGCACAGTTGTCAATACAATGTGCCTCTTGAATCTACTTCCCCCACATCATAAGAAGATCCAGCTACAACCAGACAACCCTTGATGATTTTGTGCCCTAACATTGAACCCGCCATTCGTATCCCTTGCATTCCATTACGATGGAATGTCAACAACCCCCAGGCTAGGGTGACACATAATTACAACCTGGTTGATGACTTGGTGCAATCCCTTGTAACCATGTCAGTATTGGAGGTCCTCGAAACTTGTCCAACTCAACAGAAATCCCTTCTTTCCACCTTGGGGTCAGTCGACCCAAATGATACTAGACTCATCACATTTGATCTAGATTGTGGGGAACCTTGTCTCCTTGCTTTGGTATCTTTCCAGATACCATTCAATATTTAGAACATCATGATGCATTGATGCATCATTGATGAAGGTGCATCCACATGCATCATGTCTAAAACTGTATGGAAAACACTTGGCTCCCCCGAGCTAATACCATACGCCATCACTTTAAGAGCTTATGATGGTCGACCATCTTCCCCTAAAGGGATCTTTCAAAATGTCCCCATTGAACTCGGGGGAAAAACCATACTCATAGACATTGAGATTATTGACGCCACACTCGATTACAACATCTTGTTTGGACATAGCTACATGTAGGCTATGAAGGAAATTTCCTCTTTTGTGTTTCGAATGATGATGTTCCCCCACAATGGGAAAATCATCACTATCAACAAAGTTTCACATTACGAGCCTAACCACTCCTCCAACATCGATAACATCTTACCTCTTGTCCAAACTAGTTTCGACGTGTATCCACTTATGGATATGGGACTTGGAATTTTCAAAGACCCATCATTGTTGGGGGCATACCATTGAGTGCCACCACTCATTCACCCCTCTGAACAAGTGTGTGTCATATATCCTAACAGAACTGAAACTGGAGATATCATCCCTCCCACTGAAGCTTCTCCACCCCTTGACACCCCACCAGTTGAAGAAATTCTACATCATGAATCACCTGAGAACCCCATGACACCACTTATCCCCAATTTCACCCTTCCCAATGGGAAAATCCATGTTTGGGAAATAATCCCCCAAGCCATTACTCAAATTCCCTTCCTCTACCCCCCACCGGGAGTACAATATTTTTCAAGTAACTACAATGCTTAACCTTTCCAACATGGCGCTCGCCATTCTAGTATGGTATCTACACCCACCTACGATGCTTCCTCAACTATCCCTCCCTCCCCAATCAGAGGGAATCCCGATGCAGATTCAAGTACTAACTCTGACCACACAACCCTCACCCCCACTAGATGGCACCATAGTTATAGTTGGGGGAAGACGAAAGAAGAAAGAGACCACTTCTCCACTTCCAACCCAAGTCAACCTCCTTGCACACTATGCGAAAATGAGGGAAACCCCACTAATAGATGTCCTTCTCTTCCCGTGTTACGCAATCTGATTCAGCTCCCTCGAGAAACCACATCGCTCATCGCTTCACCAAGAAAACCTAGTACTACTACAACTCCCCCTAATACAAGCAATAAAGGGCTGCAAACCAAATTCACATGTGCCATTTCTTAAGAGTATGGCCATTACACTAATCATTTCCCTGCTCTACCTCATTTTTGACAGACACTAATGGTGGTATGCCAAACCTTTCACCAAGATCCCTCTCCACCCACATCACAAACATCCATTATCTCTCAACCTCAGTCACTGAACGAATGAGGTTCCCTTGCTCTCTTTGTGACTCACTTGGTCATTTCACATACCAGTGTCTTCTGATCATTGAAGACATGCATCATCAAATGGCTCTTATTCTGAATCCTCCAACCACCTCACCTCATGTGATACAAGTGAGTCCCCCTATTTCTTCTCCAAATACTATTCACAACACCTCCCTTGAACTCGAGTCACTTCCCACCCCTTCATGGTTCATGGATAAACTATATGAGGATATTTCCCCAAATCTTCCCAATTCTCTGGTTCATTTCCCCCAGGAAATCTTACCCCTAACCATAGTTTACAACCCACAATGTATGGACATTTGGTTTATGTCAAGAATGCCATTGCACCATAGTTGCAGTACTCCCTCTACGTCTTCACCATTGGCAGAAAACCACAGGGTGAAAATCATGAATTTTACCTCCCTAGATCCTCCATATTCTCGCATTTTCCACTACGACGAATATATCCTAGAGGAATTGACTACCCGTGATTTCCCATGGAATGCACTCCATCATAGAGTGCTTTTTCTCTCACAGGAAGCATTTGACCTTCCTAGTCAAGCCTCCATATGTGTAATCGAAACCAAGGATTTTATTCTATAAGGGCATATAGATTGGTTTAATAACCCTATCCCTTCCCCTGATGCTTTTGAAGAAGGAAACATGGCCAACATTTCCCCCACTGTCAAAATCAACATTTCCATCAAAACAAGAATCATAGAATAAATCATCATTGGTGCCGCATGCTCCCTTGAGGAACTCAAAGCTTTCATAGCTCTCTTTCAAGAATACTGGGATATTTTTGCCTGGTCATCTACAAATATTCCTGACCTCGATCCTTCTATCATCGAACATCGCATCCACGCATGGCTAGATGTCGCCCCAATCTGTCAAAAATAATGACCACTTCGCTCATCCAAAGCCGCGGTTATCAAATCCAAAATTGACAAGTTATGTGATGTCGAGTTCATATACCCCATTGCGTATACCTCATGGGTCTCCAACCCCTTTTTCATTAACAAAAAAGAGGGAACTATTCGCATCTGCACTGACTTTCACGATTTCAATCATGCTTGTCCCAAAGAAAACTTCCCAACTCCTTTCATCAACCAAATTATTGATGACTGTGCAGGCCACGAGGCCTTGTCCTTCATGGATGGGTTCTCTGGATACAATCAAATCCAAATCCATCCAGCATATCAGTATAAAACCACATATACCACCCCATGGAGTATTTTTTCTTATCGTGTCATGCATTTTGGAGTCAAGAACACAGGTGCTATGTTCCAATGGGACATGACTTACGTTTTCCATGATCTTTCTTGCATCATCCTCGCTTACTTGGACAATCTCACTGCTCAATCTACGAAACAAACTCAACACTTAGATGACTTATGAGTTGTCTTTCAACAATGTCGCCTATACAATATCCACTTGGACCCCCTCAAGTGTGTATTTTGCGTCATCGTCAGCTGCCTTCTTGGGTTCATCATCTCCCAACACAGCTTTAGAGTGGACCCCCTCAAGGTCCAAGCTATCATAGAAATTCCACCACCTAGGAATTTGTGCCAACTACAGAGACTACAAGACAAAGATAACTTTTTACGATGCTTTGTCCCCGATTACACCACTCGTGCGCATGGTTTCCTTCGCTTTCTATGCCATGATATCCCATTTTGATGGGATGAACACACCCAAACCACTTTTTATGATTTAAAAAAAGAGTTATCCAATGCCCCTTTGATTAGTCTGCCCGACTATGGTCACATTTACATCCTCTACTTTTCAGGCTCAACCATCTTAGTAGTAGGAGTTCTCATCCAACTAGGGGAAGATGGCCAAAATCATGTCATTTACTACATCAGTAAAAATATTTCAGGACCACCCCTAAAACAAAATCATGAGGAGAAACGTTCCCTCGTAGTCCAAAAACTGTGTCATTATATCTTGCTTCGCACTGCCAAAGTCATGGAAGATTCCAACCCCATGAAGTACTTACTTAGTCGATGACAGATTAATGGAAAATTTACCCGATGGATCATCATCCTTCAAGAATACGATCTAGAGTTTTCAACTCACAAAAGAAAGAAAGAACACATTCTCATCGAACTCATCATGACGTTTCCCTCATATGCTCCAAGTTCACCTGTCAATATGGATTTTCCTGAAGAACACCTCTTCTACATCCCTTCAGATGACCCCTAGTATGGAGACCTTCTCGTCTACCTTCAGAAACAAAATTTTGGGTCTCACCTCTCTCGAGATGATCGGTGGCACATTCAACATCAGGCCCCTCGGTACCTCCTCATCAATGACATTTTGTATCAACATGGGGTCGACACCATAATCCATCGATGTTTGACCATCAAAAAAGAAGACAATGTCTTGAATGATTGTCATAGCAGTTCCTGCGGTGGCCACCTCTTAGGGATATCCAACTCCCAAAAAATAATTCGAGAGGGATACTTCTATTCCACAATGTTTCATGACTACATTCACGTTTTCAACCGATGCAACACATGCCATCTTTATGCAAACAAATCACAAGTACCACCCACTCTTATACATCCAGTCATCATCATTGGCCCCTTTTGCAAATGGGGCATAGACTTGATGACTTGCAACCCTCCATCTATTAATGGACACAAGTACATCATCATGGTAGTTGATTACTTTACCAAATGGGATGAAGCCATGCTTGCCTTCAACAATACTGGTGACACAACAAAGCGTTTTTTCTTCAACCACGTCATTACCCATTTCAGATTTCCACTACAGTTAGTCTCTGATCACGGTAAGCACTTTGAGAATGATATCTTCGTCGAACTCTCCTCAAGATTAGGCTTATCTCATGAGTTTTCCTCCCCATACTATCCTCAGTCCAATAGATAGTTTGAGGCTGTTAACAAAGTCCTCAAGACCATGTTGCAATGTACGGTTAACAAACATAAGACCAACTGAAATCACATGATGTTTTCATCATTATGGCATTATCGCATAGCATTCAAAATTGCCACCATTTTTACACCATTTCATCTCATCCATGGGATTGAAGCCACCCTCCCCATCGAGTGAGAAATTCCCACATTTCACACTGACATCGAGCTATTACTTGATACTTTTCCAATGGAGCAGTGCTTTTTGAACTTAGAGTTGTTGGATGAAGATCGTCGGTCTTCCTTACAGAACAATGAGGCATCTAAAAAAAGGTCCAAATCCACCTTTGACCGCTATGTTAACCTTCTCTCCTTTAACGAAGGATATCTCTTCCTAGCCTATGATATCGCTCACGATACTCTCAGCCATGGGAAATTCGATTCATTATGGCATGGACTCTACATAATCCAACACTGCATCACTAAATGTGAATACACCCTGGCCTCTCCAGAAGGCTATCCTCTCAAAGAACCCATCAACGGGTTGTACTTAAATAAGTTTTATGCCTGAGCATAGTCATTCTACACTAGGATTTTTCTTTGTACACATTTGTAGAGTTTTTAGTCTTCTTTTTTCGTCTCTACTCCTCATGTCTGATCTACCATCCGTGTTATTGAAAGATGAATCCTCCATAATCCTACCACATCGGTTAGGCTGATGAAGCTAGTTGTTGGACACAAAATCTCGCTTCAGCCACTTGGGCCCTCTATACCCCCTCACATGAACTACTCCACTCCAATGGCATATGTTTGGGCTCAAAATCCAACAACCAAGAAGAATACACTGTCGTTATTAGTCTCCTCGATGACGCCAGTCACCACCACATTCGTCACCTTAATGTCTTATTAGATTCCCAGCTTGGCATCCTGCAACTCAACAATGTATACTGTGTCTGTGATCCTTTCCTCTTTCGCAAATACCTACAAGTTAGACTCTTATCTCGAAATTTTGATTCAATTACATTTACACATATTCCACAACAATTTAATCAAACAACAGATAACATGGACAACCTAGTATTAGATTGGCATTTATCACATCAACACATCATCACATATACACAACTCATCACACATCTGTCACAACATATAGATTAGACACCATAAAAACATCACAAAAATATTCACACATGTAAGCATCACATAGATCCCAATGATGTATATCCATATATATCAGTCAAAGTGTCATAAATTTTTACAAAAAGTACAACATGTACATCTCCCATTGGCAAGTGAACCCCCCCACCCCTATAGGTAAAAAATGGTTGTCAAACTACCCTATACAAAATGGGCTCACAGGCCTACATAAATACAAAAATATACAATCGACACTCATGGTGCCCCTAGAGCTCCCCCAGTCAGTCCTCTGTCAGCAACAGGTGCCCCACCAGCTGGGGGTCCTGCAGGTCCAGGGTGCAGCCGACAAATCATCATTTCCCTCGCTACAACTTCCTAGTGGATCATGATTTTCCACTCTTACGGAATACCCACACATTGATGCAAGAATCTCTTGTCCTGAATGTGGGACCACATGCCCTATGGCATACCGTGCAATACCACCTCCAACCGTCATCAAAAATCATCCATCCCGCACTAGCCTCTACCCGCGACACATGCGATGGCCCTACTCCTAGACCATCAAACCTGCACCTTTGGTCAGTCCTCACCTCATCTGTTGGCCTCGCACCAACCTCATCCCTCTGACATCACTCTCCAACCCATGGCTCTGCCCATGGTGGTCTCACGGGCTCCTAATGCACTGCTTGCCCAACCATCTCCACTTCCCAGCCTCGCGGCCCCACATATGCAATAAAAAAAATAAATATAGAGTCATCATCCATATACATATAAACATATGCTACACTATCAAAATAAAAAAGAATAAATACACAAACATACCTCACTAGTCCCACACCTCTCCAATAGGCAAAACCATGTCTGGGTCATTCCATAAATCCATCCCACCATATGGGAATCATAGGATAATCTGTGGCACATGGCGCCACACACGTGCCAATGTGGCTGTAAAATAGTGTCCACCCTCTCCAACTTCATTTCATACCAAAATATGAGCCTAATGCATCAATGATGGCTCCCACAGGCCTACAGGCGGTAGAAAAACCCTAGGGCGCAACATGGGCACCCTCTCCAAGAACCATGCTACCATAATAGATCCAAAGGAAAAATCACTAGAGTCAGTGGTCTAACACTAATAAATTTTCCCCATCATCTTGGCAGGCAACATCATTCCCCAGGTGAAAAAGTCCCCATGAAGGACCCTCTACATAATCCTCAACTAAACACCATTGATCTGTTGAGTAGCTAAGGATCTGTAGATCCTCACAATCATCATTGTGATGCACTAATGCAAGAGCGCATCCATCGCCTCAATTTGGACAACTGAACTCGACATCGGGTTCGACGCCAAAAATTAATCTCGCACCAGGTCTATCAGTGGCACATCCACTAGTAGCTATGGGTCAAGAGGCAGGGCCATCCCCAGAAAGGGGAGCCGCGTCAAAAAATAAACATCCTCAACAAGTGAGAATGTTAGTTGCTATCCCCTCACCAGAAAGAACTGTAAGTTAGTGCTCCACATCGATATAAAGTACTAGAGCAGGTACTCCTGCGACCGTATCAATGGGTAGTTGAAGAAATTGAGTAGCCTATAGGCTACCAAAAGTCTCTAAATGTTTGGCTCCTCTCTCACTGCCTCCCAGAGGTGCTCCCAGTCTTTCTCTCTCTAATGAAATGGCATGATGAACTGATTACCTGCATTCAAACGGAAAACACTTGGCTATCCATAATAATTTATCAAAACTACCAACAAATCCAAGTTTTCAAAAAGCCTCTTAGCTTCGCCTCAAGTGCTTGACTGTCCCACCCACAGGCACGCACATATGTGTGTCCATTCTTCGCATAGGTGCACATCAATGCACACCTATAGGAGAAAAAAATGTGCATCGATGCGCAAGTGTCATACCCATAGGTGCACATTCATGTGAATCTATTCTCTACACAACTACACACTAATGCATAGTTGTTTGAGAAACAGTTGCACATAGTGCACAACTTTAATTCGAACAGGCACACATCACATGCACACCTGTTTCTCCCACCCATGCACCCCCATGCGTGACTATATTTAGCAAAGCCACACATTATGCGTGGGAGAGGGAATTATATCCATGCATCTCAGTGTGGGTATCTTTCCTTCTCCCATGCATTAGTGGGCCCGCCCCTAAAAAAATACCCTCGTAAGACCCTCCGTACGACCCCTAGCCACAAAATAGAAACTAGCTACTGTGCAGGAGGATGGGAACACTAACCTAACTCTCGCAAATCCTGGATCTGCAGACTCTAACTCCCATAATCTCATAAGCTCCTCCAAATACTCTCATCAATTCACTATAGCAGCAGGTACAAATGAGGTGGCATTGTGGGCCCTGCAACCATATATAGTCCCTTTTGCCAAAATTCTATGCTCAGTTATAGGAGCTCAGAGTCTATTTTTTCTGATCCATCTTCAACCACGGGATCAGGGTCCCGCCGCTTATGGAGTTGCACTCCCTGGGTCACCATCTACACTTAGCCTCGGGGGAAAAATTTTTCTCACATCACGTCCAGGTACGCATGCTCATGTTCAAAATTATCAAATAATTGTTATATGATTCTTTATATTCATATATCGTTCACGTCGGGTATTTGGTTTTAATTTGTACAGGTACTTGGTCATCACAAATCGACGCAGTCCTTTTAGATATATGATCAACACTGGAAAGTAATCATTCCCTCTAAATACAAATTGCATCTCCCAGTCACACCCTTCGACATTCAACTTTAGGTTCCCTACATTTGACTTTGCAATACCGTCACCTCTACTACATTTTGGTACTGTCACCCCGTAGCACTCCCCCTCACATGAGTTGTCCCATTCATATTCCTCTTTAGCACTTTGACACTCATGCTGCTTTCACCCCTTAGGGACGAGAGTCTCGATAGTCTTACGCATTTCTGAGAACCAGCCACATACTGCTTCTCATCATTTTTCTATCTTTCCCAATGGACTCCTAGGTTATCTCATCATGGTTCTATTTTGACTGCACCTCCTTAGTATCATTAATCCTCCATTTCACCCACAATCAGTTTTCCCATTTGTAGATTTTCTTCCATTCATTTACCTCATACAGAAAGCCACCAATGGGGCCCCCACCCCCCACCAGTTCTCCACACAACTTGTTCCCTCATAGATCAAGCCATCTTACACTGGGGAACCTATTTCTGTATTTATACACTCATCCCAAATCATTCTTTATTCATTTGGTAATTGTAAAAATCCTTTGTTTCGAACATTTACTTAGATTTTTCTTCTCACCCTTGACAACCTCCTTTTTCTGGTAAAGCAACCCATGTCGCCCTTTGTTGGGGAATTCACTATCCTCTACTCATATTGATATTGTCCATAAACCCCGAGTATCCCATAGTCCATGTACCCCTGATCTCTCGGTTTTTCCACTTCGTCACGCCTCTGGCATAATTTAACCCCATGTCTAGTTGTCCCCCTGACGCTAGATATAGTTTCACAGTTGTTTCCGATCATCCTTCAAACATACCCCCAACCAAGGGAAGTCTTGAGTCTCATCGTATCCTAACTTTGTTTATGTTCCCTATCACTTTTTGATCTTATCTAGTGGATTTCATGAAGCCCTTTTCTTATTGGAGTCATGTCTCCCTTTCTATCGACCTCAACACAGTTTCCATAAGGGAGACAATATCTTGACTCTCACAATGAGGAGTCTCAGACGACATCGAGAGAACCATCATTTCTCTCTGATGTCGTTGACCCCGATAAACATTCGACTTTAATAAATATCTCATGTTACAGTGGGTCTTACTATGCAACTATTGCAATTGTTTTATAGTAGCCAAAGACCTCTAAATTTGTTAGGCCATCAATGCCAATGAGTCATCGACACTTCTTACAGGCGTCCTTGCCTCTTTTCAGGTATGTTCACCATCAGAATTGTCATCTTCCATTATCAAACCACCCTGAAGGGTGCTGCAATTATCTACATTAGCATAAAACTTTAGTTACTATATTACATTTTTGAGTTACATGACACAAGCATGGGGCATGTCCACCTCGTTTGTATATAGATTTTCTTTTCTCTCCCTAGAGACAGATTTGGGTCTCACGGTTTCCCCTCTCCCTCCAACAATATCGCCCTTGCATTTCTTAGAAACACTCTTCATTACAATCATACTCTTAGTAGATGAAACATTGATGTATTTCAGCTGTATGTATGCTCCTAACCTCACACATTAGGGGTATCTGTTATTACTAAAATTTCATTTGCAACATCGCATGAAAATGGTTACAGAAATACAACATCTCCAAACACCTATTAGTTCACCTATAGCACCAAAAATGAATTTCCAAGAGGCAAAAACTATACAAGTAGACAAAGATTGGCATGCGCTGAATCACTAAAGGAAGCGCGCACACAAGGCATGGTCCAAAGAAGCACATAGAGACACAATGCATCATATGCACGAATGTGTACGAGAAAATCCATGCACTCCTATGAATGACACATTTATGGTTCTTGTCATCCCCTCAACCACTTATACACCAGCTCCCAACTTGATTTGACCCTCAAATCTGAGATGACTCCGAATGAGTGTTGGTTAAAGACCTAAGGGTTCCCTAAAGGGCCCCTTGTCCACACTAAGAACTAGTTGGATATTGCCTCAAAGACATTCTATAAATGGAGGCCATGGGTGCACTAATAATTTAAGAATCTCATAGTATTGTTATGTTGCCTCAATCCTCCTTCAAGAATCCTCTTTTCTTCTTGGAGCATTCTAGCAACATTCCAATAGGCCATTCCACTCACCTCTTGAGGGAATAGGCTTGGATTTCTTCACCATTTTATTTCTAGTTTATCATTGTAAGAAGAGATCTCAAATAGGGAACTCAAGAGCCCTTGCAAGGAGGAAGATGGGATCCATAAGTGCTCCTTTCTCTACGGTGTTTTTCCAACTAATATAATTATCAATTGGTGGCATAATTTTGGTCATTTGGTTGATTGATTTTGGTTCAAAGTTTCTTATGCATTTTAGTTTTATTTCCTTAGTTGTTTTTAGTTTTTTTTCTTGTTTCTTTCATGTGCTTGGATTTTTTAATTCATACACTAACCTCTATCTTGTCTAGCAGGCCCAACTAGACTTGTAAGTGCCCTTGTTTTGCTCACCCAAGTAACGAAATAGACACAACAGTTACATTGAAAGCATTTGATAAATCGGAAATAGAATTTGTTGGACCAATCAACCCATCAGTAAGAAGATCAAGAGATAGGTACATAATCATTGTGACAAAGTATTTGATAATATTGTCAAAAGAAACATCAACAATAGACTGCACCGCGAATACTGCTACACAGTTTCTATTTGAGATTGTAGTCACATGATTTGGATGACTATGCATATTACTCATTGACCAAGGAACACACTTCCTGAATAAGATGATTACAACATTGACTCAGGAATTTCAAATTCATCATCAGAAGAGTACGTCATCTCATCCTTAGGCCAATGGGGTAGTAGAATATTTTAATAAAATTATAGAAATTTTTTTGACAAGCATATGCAATGTAGGAATATATGATTGGGACTTAAGGTTTCCAGTAGTATTATGGGCATAGAGGACTACAAGAAAAAAGTTGACAGGACATACACCTTTTAGGTTGTTCTATGGCCAAGAAGAAGTAATTCCAATGGAGTTTATTGTGCCTAGCTTGTGCATTGCAATGATTATCGATCTCTCAGATTCTGGTGGAGTAGAGGAGAGATTATCAGAGTTGGTACAACTTGAGGAAGATAACTTTGTCAGGGGGTTTCATCACCAAGTTTAAAAGGCAAGAGAAGGAATGGCATGATAGACACATTAAACATAAATTTTTTCAAGTGAGAGACTTAGTAATACTCTACGACAGTACATTCCAATAGCATCTGGGAACTTTTCGAATGCAATGGTTAGGACCATATGTGATTCAACATGTGATAGAGGTAGGTGTTGTGCAGTTGGAAACCTTGAATGGATAAATCCTTGGAGGAATGGTGAATGGAAGTCAACTGAAACTCTATAGAGATGGTTGATCGTCTGTGCATTAATATGAACTACGGAAGAACACATGTATCATATTATTTGTACTATAGTAGGGAGGTAAAATATAGGAAAACAAACAAAAAGTAGAAAAAGGGAAGAAAATAAATAAAAAGAAGAAAAGAAGAAAACAAATAAAAAGTTGAAAAACAAAAAGAACTAAAAATGTAGACATGAAGAAGTATGGGAAATAAAGCAATAAGACCCATGTAGAAAAATGACATATTGCATAGATAAATTATACAACACAAAGGTAGTTAAGTGTGCACAATAGTAAAGTGTAGAATAGGACTGTTAAGGGAATTAAAGCATGGAAACAACAATTAAAAATCAGCAATGATGAAATGTACTCAAGACACATAGTCATAAATAGAAGGCATTGGCAAGGATCACGACAAGAAAGCAAATTCAAGGAAAAATCAGTGAAGGATTTGGAATTAATGCCACAGTAAGGAAAGTATTGATTGAATAATTTGAATGGATTTAACACTTACATTGGGCGCGAAAGCAACTACATAGTTGTCAAAGGGTTATAAAAACTTATAAGGGCCCGACATGGAAGGTTATTTGCATTTTCTAAGAGCTCTGAGCATATAGAGAATATATATCTGAACCAGAACCGATACATAACAAGTAAATAAATCATTCACAGAGAACAATGGCTCCACTAAAAGTTGGGGCAACATTAGCCTCAACATACAAGAAAATAAAAATACCACTAGTTGCACCAGTGTTCGTGGAAACACCCAAAGCTTCAACCTCGTAGTAGATCTTTAATAGGGAATACATACCGCCAAGAAAGGACATTGCTCCATAGGTTAGAGTACCTGTATCTGGAAATTTCCCATTGGTCACACCATAAATACCACCCGGTGTCATTGTCGAAGGGGACATACTAGGAAAGATTGTTGTCATGAATTTTACAAACCACGACAAACGAATGAACACAAGTTTCCCGAGCTGGAACAAGAGACATATTTTTTCACCAAAAGAGTACTAGGGACAAGTGCAATCCTTCTTGAACCACATAATTGAGCAGAAGGACTAGAGAAAATGGGAATATTGAATCTGTTGGAGATCCGACATTTTAGCCGAAGTCTAGAAATAAACGCTTGTGTCAAAATGTTACTAAGTTGTGTCCACAGAGGAACTTTAAGGCTAGACCCACCAGTATCTATTGATACACAACTAATTGCATGAATAATAGGATTTTCAAAAGTAGGAGAGGATATGGAAAAATTATTCACAGACAAGGTAGGGGAGAAAGCACTATTGGAAACTATGAAGGATAAGTTCCACACCTTAGAGGGAAGCAGGGGTTGGATGTAAAAAACATAAGTGATGATGGTGTGTGATTTTTGATGCAGATATTGTCCTGCAAATTACTAATTTTGTTTTTCAAGGATGAGGTGTTCACTATAGTGATCACAACTTTGGAAAAGTGCACAGAGGGGGTCCAAATGAATTGTGCCACATTTGTAGTGAATCAGTTTTTGGTAGACTGCATAGAATCCCATGAGAAAGGAATGTAAATTAATTATTCTTGGATTTTCATCCTGGTCTCACTAGTTGGATGGAAGGATCCTGGAAATTACCAATGTTTGAAAAAAATCATCAGATGTAACACAATTGCGCGGTATGAAAACCTATGGCATACAACAAAGAGGAGACAAATAGATAACAATGTCACATTCTATGTCTACTTTGACATGATTAGGCACATAATAGAGCACGTGTTGTGCATCACTTCCCATGCTATAGAGACTTAGAATTGTTATAACATAAGGTTTTCATGGGTTATATGTAGTTATTGTTAAGACCTATGTCTACACCTCTGTCAAGTCTCTCTTTTTTTCATGCCTTCCTATAAATGTTTCCTCTTCTGGTTGATAAATTCAGGCCGGTCAAGTATGTTGTATGCATAGGGAAAAACTATGAGCAAAACAAAACATTCAGAGAAGTCCATTTCGGTGCCACGTCAACCAAAATAAAGTTACTTCGGGAGATTTCCATCCAAACATCCCGAAGTCCCAAAGTCTCGAAGTAAAATTGAGCCATTGAAGTTGAGGACATGCTTCAACAGATCTCACACTTTTGAAATTTGACACTTCGGAGGATTATGCCAGAAAGCAGAAGAAAGCTCCCGAAGCCCGAACTCTAGAAGTGAATCTTGGTCATCTAAAAAAAGAGAACACGTGGAGGCAGATCTCTCACTTCGAAGATACAACACTCCGAAGGATTGTAAGTGCTATGCATTGAAAAGGCTTGAAGCCCGAACTTTCGATGTGAATCTCGGCCATAAAAATCAAGAGGCCATGCAGTGCCATATCTAACACTTTGAAAATATGACACCTCGGAGGACTGCATGAGCAAACATAAGAAAAAATCCTGAAGCCCGAAATCTTGAATTGAATCTTGGTCATCCAAATAAAGAGGAGACATGGAGGTAGATCTCTCACTTCAGAGATACGACACTCCAAAGGATTGTAAGAGCTATGCATTGAAAAGTCCTGAAGCCCAAAATCCTGAAGTAATTGTGAACTGTCGATCTTTGTATCAGAAAGCAAGGTCCATCCAAGAGCGACACGTGGCAAAAAAATAAGGGATTTACCAAATCGCAGATTGAAGCAGATCGAAAACCACATTTTATTGCAGGGACAAAACATTATTGAGCATTAAAATTCTAGAGCAGTCTCGTAGTCAAAAAAATGGTATAGTGAAAGAGGTATGTGGAAGTTGGTGGTGAATTGTGGGGAGCTAAGTGGTGTGGATCCGAACCTCCCATGGAAACCTCCGCAATCATGTGCTTATATAGGGCCCAATCCGAGAGCAATGTGTGGCAATGAAATAGGCATTAGGCCTCATCCTGATCCCGAGGAGAAATCAATCAATGAAAGAAGGACTAGTGGTTGAATCATTGATTACCTCCTTAAATGGAAGCATGGGGGGTCTGGCCGAGGAGACAGAAAACTGTCAGCCCGAAGTACCACAAAAGGTAGTTTTTCCTGTAGGCCCATACTGACTAGAGTTTCCTTCTGATAGGAGGAACATGACTAATGCAGGAGCATCACCTTAAAAGTCAAAGACTCAAGCATGGAGGCAGGGAAATGACATCTCAGCATGATAGAGTTTGAAATCAAACATTAAATCAGGAGTAAATCGCGTTTTTGAGATATTTTGTAAACAAAATTTTTAAATATGTCATGTTTGTAAAGTCATATAGGACTGTAAGAAGTTGGAGATATGGAGTGTTTGGTCTTATCTGGCAATAACTGGTAGTTATTTTAATAGGACAAAGTAGGTAACCGCTAAGAGTTGATAGGATAGGTTGTAGACAGGATGACGAAAGATCATGGAGCCAATCCTTATATAGTTGTTGTTGTATTGTAATAGATCAGTGTGTGATATCATGATATAGATATCAAACAAAAATCAATAGAATAGAGTAGAGTAGAATAAATACTATGTAATTTGTTTTCATGAATGAATAGAACAGACAGAATTTTCCCAAATCCTTGGACTATGTTCATTTGAATGTGTGGTTGAATGAATGTAATATTTTGTCTGTATGTGATTCATTTCATTTCATTCATATATAATTGTTCGAGAAATTGATCATATGAGTTTGTGATGAAACTGTATAAGTTTCAAATGTTTCTCTTCTGAAACTTGTATGCAAGGTGTGCATATAGAATGGAAGGAGTGCATAGATTGAGTCTCAGAGTGACTCAGAGGATTTTAGAGAGAACAATGGAAACTTAGACCAAGTGCAAGGAGTGCACAACGTCAAGAAGCGACCAAGCATCAAAGAACTAGAACAGAGGAATGCCAGGTGGGCGAGAAGAATTTTTTTCAAGAAATCCTTCGATCTGAGTTATCGAAATCCCGAGAACGCAAGGTGTGTGTGGGCAGTTAAAATCCTTTAAGGATCAAGATCATGAGAGATATCACTTTTGATAAGTGTTGACGAGATCCAAGATTTGGACTCGTAGAAGGAGTAAAGGTTCGAAACCTTTGAAGACTGATAAATCTGCTAAGTTGGAAGAAATCAAAAGCTTAGAAGAGAGAGCGACAGTGGCCATTGGATCATAGAGAAAGGATAAAAAACTGTCTAATCCGAGTGAGGTTAATGAGCCTTAGAGATTCTCACACTCGAGAGAGATAGATCACCAAGGTTTGAGAACTGATATTTCTGAAGCTCAAAGAACCAGAAATATGAAATAGAATCTCAACAGTTTGATCATGTGAAGCAGATATGAGTCATCAGATCAGCCAAAGTAAACTTCAAGCATCAGATCACCCAAGCGAATCTGACCCATCAGATATTGTGAGCTCGAGAGGGGGCAAGATTGAGGTTTGATATTTCCAAAGTCCAAAGAGCTAGAGAGTTGAAGTGAAATCTCCATCATTCGATCATCCGAAGTAGATCTAAGTCATCAGATCAGCTGAAGTAAACTTCAAGCATTGGATCACCAAGGTGAATCAGAGCTGTCAAATACCGATAGTCTAGGGGAGGGAAAGGTTTGAGAGTTGAGATTTATAAATCCCAAAGCTCTGGAATTCCAAAGTGAATCGCAACCACCCAATCAACTGAAGTGATCTGAGCCTTCAGAGTTTAGAAGGGACATGGCATAGATCTGTGAGATCAGGGTAAAGACCCGAAGTAAATCATGGTCGTCAGATCAAGGGAGACGTGGCGTAGATATGAGAGATCTCGGTAAAGACCTAAAGTAATTCATGACCATCATATCAAGGAGAGACATGGCATATATCCATGTACTCGGGGTAAAGACCTAAAGTGATCCTCGATTGTTAAATCAGGAGGACATGCATCAGTGGATCCCAGGCTTTAGATAAAATCCATTTGGAAAAGGGAGAAGTTCGAGATTTTAGATCTCAGAAGTTCGAAGACCTAGAGGAGATGTCGACTGTCAATCGAGAAGAGGGTCGCAGGATCATTGATTTGATTTGAAAGGTCAAACCTCTGAAGTGGGAGCAAAACCATTGATCAAGTAGGACATGTGTCAGTAGATCGTCAATTCCTGGAGATTGGAGTACAAAAGAAAGTTGGGTTTGAGATTTCAAAACCTCGAAGTCTGGAATCACGAAGAGATCACAGCTATTGAATCAAGGAGGAGAAGATCTGGTCCATGGATTTGGAAGGCACATATATGAACCATCAGTTCAGATAGTATTGTCAAGATCGCGAGATCGACGATCCTGTAGTAATTCGGCGACAAAAGTTCTGTGGGTTTTAAAACTTTCAGTGTGTTCGTAGTCACGTGGTCATCGCCTGAGGTTACACAGAGAGGGGCTTACCTGAAAAGGATCTAATGCCCAACATTCTGAGATTTCACAGGGGAGAAAAAGGGAAGGTCATAGGTGCCATTAAACCTACACTAATAAGTTGAAAGGACCTGTGTTTAGTCACAGAATGAGACCATCAAGGATTTAGAGAGTCATTCGACTAAAGAATTAGAGATCCTTGATCGGGAGGTCATGTAGCCCTATGGGGTAGTAGGGGGGCAGCATCAAGGAGAGACAAGAGAAGACATACAACACTAGAGAAGAGGTGCCCAAGAAACAAGACATGTCTATCTTTTTGATTACGAATACATCATATGAATGATATGTAAGAGAGGAGGGGGGTTTGACTGAAGACCAAATGAAGTTTTGAGAAATGTTTATGATTTTATATTTCAGTTTGTAAGCTAGAGGGGAATGTAGTTGTAAATTGTATTGTTATTGAATATTCATTTGAGATTTTTCATCATATTTTTCTTTTGTGTTCTCTGTTCTATTCTTCATTTCGTTTGAACGTATTGTTGATTTTAAGGATTAAATTTTACCTTTGATTGATATATTCCTGATGCGGTAGAGGATCTGCTGTAAGCTTGCATATTTATCATTGTTTACTGTTCATACACATCTAAATTGTATTTAAAGAGAGGATATTCTCTTAGCGAACATTTGTCTTTATGTTATTCTCCTATTCTTCTCTTCATAATTATACAAATATTTTGTCTGATAAGGAGATTAAATGCATTCATTGAGAAGACTGTTTATGACTCCATAACCCAATGGTCCATCATTGATCTGTAGTGATATTTGTTGTCATTTCCTTTCTTTAAAGTCTTGTTGATCCACCTACTCAAACCATTTCAATACATTTACATTTTGATGGGTACTGGGCTTATCCTATTGCAGTCCGAGGGTGACTCTGAGTGCTAACATCAATGGAATCATTTATGGGGATGGAAGTGAATATATCTTCCCTGGGAGAATGACAATGAAGAGATACAATTTAATATCATGAACTGAAGCTGGACACATTATTATGACTGCTCATCTTTCACCATGGCGACTCCATTCTTCGGAAATCTATTGGCGACTCGACTGGTTTGAAATGGAGAAGATTTTAGCTCAGAGGTATGATTTTTGTGATTTTTTAAGGATAGTTGGTTTCCCTAATCCAGAGCCTAGTAGAGATGAATGGGAAAGTAGCCTTCCTAAATTTCGAGGAGGGGGGTTTGGCCCAAGACCAAAGGAAGTTTTGAGAAATGTTTATGATTGTATATTTCAGTTTGCAATATGGAGGGGGATGTAGTTGTAAATTGTATTGTTATTGAGGATTCATATGAGTTGTTTCATTAGATTTGTCTTCTATGTTCTTTGTTTTATTCTTCATCTTGTTTGAACGTATTGCGGATTTCAAGGATTAAAATTTTTCTTTCATTGATAGATTCTAGATGTGGTAGAGGATTTGTTGTAAGCTTGTCTATTTATCATTGTTTACTGTTCAAAGACATCTAAATTCTATTTGCATAGAGGATATTTTCTTAGCCAACATTTTTCTTTATGTTATTCTCCTATTCTTCTATTCATCATTATACAAATCTTTTGTTTGATAAGGAGCTTAAATTCCTTCATTGAGAAGATTGTTTATGACTTCATAGCCCAATGGTCCATCATTGATATGCAGTGATATTTGTTGTGTTTTCCTTTGTTTAAAGTCTTGTTGATCCACCTACTCAAACCATTTCAATGCATTTACATTTTTATGGATACTGGGCTTATCCTCTTGGAGTATGAGGGTGACTCTAAGTGCTAACAACATGATATTGTGTGCTTTAAAGAAGGGATGAACGACATGTACATCCAAGACAAAAGAGGCCATGCACGCTAGTGGATGACAACAAGATACAACTTAATAGTGGATGATGTATGCCGGATCTCTAATGACTATGAGGAAGATGAGAAGGTTCTATGGAAAAAAGCAAAAAATATTGGCGAAGAAGAAGAAAAAGACAATGAAGAGGAAGAACTAATCGAGGGATAGGAAAATGGGAAACATAGTGGCACAATGAATATGTCAAAGACAGGACCATTAAAAAAATATGCACAACAAAATGTCCTAAGAGCTGATATAAAAAAAATATATAATGGGAAGGGCCCCGCCATAACTATGCGAAATTTTTTAAATCCCACAAAGTACTTCCTATCTATAATATGATAGACAATGACATGGATATAATTAGATACCAAGTAAGGGATGTTGTAGAGGAGACCATTGAAGAATAATCATGAAAAAAATATGAACACCAAAAGGTGTAGGACCAGTTGATGATGATATAATAACTACTAGAGATAGTGAGGTTAGCACCAAAAAGAAGATTGGGTGAAGGACCATCAACAATCCTGATTGAGTAAGTAGGGAGTACCAATCCATTCCTGTCAGATTTAACAGTCAGGCGTAGAGTCTTGGAGATCAAGTTAGATGTTGTCGAGTTCCCGAGAGAAGAATTGCAAGAGCATATGAAAACACTAAGTCACTTGAACATACTCATTTCACGGATTCCTACAAAAGTACTATAGAGATTACATGTGAGTATTATGAAAAAGATAAGGCTCCATGTATATTTAGTGTGCAAAGAGTTTATCAACATGAAAGATGACAAGGAATAAATACAACAAAAATATACAACCTCTCTGCAGGAGAAGAGCGAGGTTGAAAAAAAATTTGAAGGAATGTTGAAGGAGAAGAACAAGGTCATGGAAAGAATTAAAAGAGAAGGATGAGGTCATGAAAATGGAACAAAAGATATAAATGGTTTTCCAAAATCTCTATAAGGACATCCCCAAAGTACTAATAGTAGTAGAGGCCACAACGGAAGAACATGTCTCAAGAATCGGCAAATTAATTAAAGGATTTTGCACCAATATTGCAGACCTGGAATCACGCAACATGCTAGGGACACCTCCTGAGGAAAAGGATAAAAGGGAAAGGATAGTGACACCATTAGTGGAAAATATTAAGAGTCTAGACCAGGGGTGCATGAGGTTATGAAACGATAGTACACATATTTGGACCCATCTCATGATGAATCCAAAGTTGAAGGAGATCGAGGATAGGATAAGAAGCACACAATAACAGGCCTAGAAAACTAATGAAAGCATCAACTCTCTACTATTGGAAGATTGATTGTTGTCATTGATGTCAACCCTAGTCATGGGTTTTGGACCGCAAGATTGATAAAGGTATTTGGACATGAAGGACAATGCACATGCACATACAACACACATGAATGGATAGTATACATCATGCTTTTTCTGGTGGTATGTGTCACATCACATGGATCCTCATGGTTGAGGAGAAATGAATTTTTGAATATGACAAAGTGAATTGAAGAAGGAAGTACATGTAGGCCCTGAAAATTGCAACCCCAATATTGGAGACTTGGAATCATGCAATATGCTAGGGACACCTCCTGAGGAAAAGGATAAAAGGGAAAGGATAGTGACACCATTAGTGGAAAATATTAAGAGTCTAGACCAGGGGTGCATGAGGTTATGAAACGATAGTACACATATTTGGACCCATCTCATGATGAATCCAAAGTTGAAGGAGATCGAGGATAGGATAAGAAGCACACAATAACAGGCCTAGAAAACTAATGAAAGCATCAACTCTCTACTATTGAAGATTGATTGTTGTCATTGATGTCAACCTCTAGTCATGGGTTTTGGACCAAGATTGATAAAGGTATTTGGATGAAGGACAATGCACATGCATTATACAACACATGAATGATAGTATGATCATGCTTTTTCTCTGGTAAGGTGTCATCACATGGATCCTCATGGTTGAGGGAGAAATGAATTTTGAATAAGGACAAAGTGAATTGAAGAATAGTACATGTAGGCCCCAAAATAATTAAAGAAAATAATTACAAAATAAGAAAGTGTCAGTCGGCCCTAATGTTAAAGGAAGTTTTATTGATAAATGGTATAAATAAACATCATTATACATTCATTTGATACAAGTCAAATTCTCAGAGGTAATAAGAAGAAAAATAAGGCCAGATTTCAAGGAGAATGAAGTCTTTGGTGATGTGTTCTAAGGTATGTTATTTTCGTGTCATTCAACATTTTTCTATAACTTTTTCTGGAAAGATTCAAATGGTGAAATCACTCATGTTATTTAGAAGACATATCACAAGGTACCTCCTCGGTAAAAATTTAAGATCTTTATTTGCTATAATTATGGAGATACACTCTATGAAGATAGGGTTTGTGACCAAAACTTAAGCTAGTCAATAAACAAGTGTTCCGTAAACAGTCATAACTTTTTCATAATCCAAATGAAGTGGACCACTTCCATTGGAAAGAGTATAGACCTTAGTTTCTTTCAGCAATTTCTAATCAGATGTTAAATATTGAGTGCGGGGCATGTCATACAAGTTGGGTCTCGAATGACCATACCTGAATAACAAAGTCTTCCATTATTTCTATAACCTCTTTGGGGAGGATTCAAGGAATGAAAATTGAGAAGTCAGATAATAATACTGAGTAATACTATCTATAGGATCAGAGAACTCCAAGAATTGAAGAATTGCAGAAACTGGAAGAAGTCCTCGTATTTACTATCGCCCTATGTGATGATTGGCTGATGGTGATGAGTTAATGTAAAATTTTATTATCTCCCATACACATTCCCTGGGTGAAAAGGAAGGGGAAAAGGATGGAGAGTTAAACTCTCTAATCATTGGAGGATTGTATCTTCCTCCTGATACTCCCCTCACATTTCCAGTTGTATCTACCTTTGGAAGTCATTGCTTTCCTTGAACAATAAACTATTGATTATTTCTATATATATTTGTCATATATATTGATCATTGGATATAGTTGAATGGTTTAAGTATGTTGAAAAGGTTTTAAATTGTACTTTGATTAATCGGATTCACCCCCTCCTCAGGCAAGAGATCAACAATTGGTATCGTGAGTGGGTTACCTTCTCAATACAGCTTAACCACCGGAAGGGAAACATCCTGGCGTAATGGAAGACAACATTCTAAAATGGGATTCCACCATTTGATGGAAGCAATTTTGAATACTAGAAAATAGAATGGAAACTTACTCAATGAATTTGGGGAAAATGTTTGGTTCTCAATTTCTTAGGGATATAATGCTTTTGAAGAAACCAAAGACTGCAAATTTAAGGAAGCAAAAAGGAAAACAAACAGTAATAGATACCATCCCGGATGGATTGAAAGATTAAGTGAAATACAAGGTGGGATCATGCATCAGAAAAGAGAGATTTGGGACAAGCTACAAGACCTCCTTTTGGCGCAAGGGAAGAAGCGTAAGAAGAAGAAGAAGAAGAAGAAGAAGTTGAAGAAGATTACAACATCTCAGATTTCAAAGAAGAAAATTAGAGGTTAGTTCTTCTTTTGTTTTAATTATGAAGGAGTAGGACATGTTGAATTTGAATGTCCTCATCCAAGGATTGAAAGAGATGATTAATGAAGAAGAAGAAAATCATAAAGTAGGAAATGATTTTAACAAGAAGATGAGAATCTTGCAAATTTGAAGCTAATGTTGAGATTGAAAATAGCAAGCTCAAAGACACACGAGAAAAACTAAGAAGTGAATTGTTGTGAAAAAGACATTTTGTAATCTTGGAAGAAACAATTAGAAGACTTTGAGAAACTAAGAGAAGAAACCACTTTGAAAACTCTACTCAAGAAGAAAGAAGAATAGGAGAAGTAAGGAATGTCCAAATGAAGAAGAAAGAAGAAGATCAGAGAAACTTGAACAAGAAGTTGTCTCATTGAGGAAGGAGCTTTAATAAACTCATGAAAAGACTTAACACATCTGATGCATGGGTGAAATCAGATTCAAAGAAGATGAAAATACCAACAAGAAGGTTGAAGAAAGAGCCACAGAGACAGTTGATGAGAAGTGGACCAGGATACCAGAAAGAAGGAATGATTACAAAAGAGATGAATATCCAAGAAGACCTCCTACCTTCACGAATCAAAGAAGCCTCAATCAGTATGAAGGAACCTATAGAAGAATAGATCATGAACCCAGATGGACTACATCACAAAGAAGCCCACTTACTCCATGGTATCAAAATTTATTTCTTGGTCATTGTTATACTTGCAAAAATTTTGGACATAAGGCAATTAATTGCAGAATCAATGAAATGAACAAATACACAAGAAACATGAATGGTGTAAATAGAAAATATGGAAATAATTGTGGATTTGTCAACAGAAGTTATAATTCATTTTACCCATTGATGGACAAAAGTATTGTATGCTACAAATGCAATTATCTTGGTCACAAAGCATGAGATTGCGGATATATGAATGAAGATGTCCCTATGCCAACCATAGTATAGATAAGGAAAGAGATTCCAAACAATGAAGATTGTCGAATAACATTAACCGCTGAAGAATGTAAAGAGGAATATGAATGGTACATAGACAGTGGATGTTCTTCACACATGACCGGGGATCAAGACAAATTCATCAACTTAAAGAGAAAGGGTGGCAATGTTGCATTTGGAGATGACTCATCTGCAAAAAAACTTGGAGAAGGTGTAGTAGAGCTTCGAATAAAAATTGTAAAAGAAAAGAATGTTCTATTGGTTGAAGACTTGAATCATAATCTACTCAATGTTAGTAAAAATATGTGATCAAGGATACACTCTTACGTTTGATTCCCGAAAATGTAAAATTAGAGAAAATAACTCAGGAAGATTAGTTGCAACTACAACAAGAAGACCGAACAACATATACATCCTAGACATGAAGAGGAGAGAGAAGACATAAGCCACACAAAAGGATTCTAAGGAAGAAAATGTCCCAAACACCAAAAATAAGGATGAAGTATTATTGAGTGCCACATGTTCAGGGGGAGAAACCCCAAAGAAGAGAGTT
>SNQJ01S0005836.1:64742-102909 GCA_010110895.2 Picea sitchensis | reverse complement strand
TGGTGTAACTCTTATACTATTGTTCATTTCTCATTGGATATAGTTGAATGGTTTAAGTATAAGTTGAAAAAGGTTTTAAATTGTACTTGATACTGATTCACCCCCCTCTTAGTATCAACATCTACCACCTATCGAATGAATGATATCCATCCTTGAAAATAGACAGAAATAAAACGAAGTAGAGTAGATGCGAGAAGAGAAGAAGATTGTGCATAAATTGGAACCTCTACAGAATGAAGCACTCAAAGTAATAGGGGAATTGGCCATTATTCACAACACAACAAAGAAATAAACACACAAATCTAAGTAAAAACTAATGACTCTGACTGTGTAGGTCGTAGAGGAAATTTTGGGAAAACAAGAAGAAGTAACAATAGAAGTCGTGGTAGTGAGGGAAAACCTCCAAAAATTCATGGAGGTATGGAGAAGCTTGACACAATAGGCCTAAGTGGCTTGGGTCGAGCCATAGATGAGTGTTGTGATGGAGGCTTGTTGGATAGACATTTTGGAAAGGATGATTTTAAGGATGGAAATTTGTTTTAAAATGTAGAAACTTTGGCGAATCTTACTAATTCTTCATATGCCAACTATAAATGTTTGGTGATAGTTTTGTAAAAATATTCAAATTTATAAGGATTTTATATATTTTTTATAATTTTTTGGCGATTTTTAAGGTAAAATGATTTTATCCTATAGAATTTGGGCGAATCATTTTTAAAATAGCGAGTCTCGTTTTTGGAAAAAACATGGAAAATTAGCCCATGAGAGAAATTTAGCCCCTAAAATCATCCATGCATTTTGGATACAATTTTTAGGAAAATCCTAAGTATGAAGGAGATGCCTAGCGACAAAAGAAAAAGGAGAAAAAATGAGAGATGTGCGTTGTAAAGGCACATTCATGACTGAAGTGTGCAGTAAAATCATACTTCATGGAAAATAAAGTAGGAGAATAAAGAAAGAGAATAAAGTAGGAAGATGAAGCGAGAGAAAAGGAAGGGAAATAGTTCAACATGAAAAAGATGAGAGACATACAAAAGAAGAAAGAACAACATATGGTAAGGAAAAAGAAGCATGTAAGTGTAAAATATGGAAAAGCACACCTTCACAATGAGTCAACATGAGTTGTAATGGGTCAGAACGAGTTGTAATTTGGTTTTTGGGATAAGCAAGTAGGGTTTTGATCCCTAGATTCCATGTATAAATATGTAATGGGTCGAGTAGAATAGGCTGCTAAAGTTGGGTTGAAGGCCATAAGTTATTATTGTTGATGTCCAAAAAATAAACTGAGTATGAGAGAGGAATTCTATGACTGAGGGGAAAAGGAGAGTTGGAGAGAGAGTCTTCCACTACAAATCGTCTATGCAGGATGGGGCCTGATAACATGATATATCTATTGTAAGCACAGTGCGCAAGCCTAAGACGATTGCAAAAATAATAATAAAGAATCCAACCATTGTAGATGTCGCCCAATGTTGGGTGAACCATGTTAATTATTGTGTCTGCTTGTATTTTTATTTGATTGATCATGCATTTTCTCTTTATGCATGTAATATTAGATATGTTTACTATCTGATCAATGTGCAATAGTTATGAATGTTATAGTGACTATTTTATGTTGCAATATATTGTATAATGGTGCTATATAACTGAATTCATCAATTAATCAAGGAATAATAGACATAGGATAATGTGCACAAAGTAGATAAGTAAGAATGAATAAGACGATTTCCTCCCATCCCCTCACTACTGCAGAAACTTGGCTCATGCAACCCCAATAAATTCCTCGGGTGAGACTTCACTTGCATGCAGGTGATGTTGAAAGGGTCGATGTCTGAAGGGTTTGTTTGTCTAGATAACTTCAACCTAGGGTCTTACAACCACTTGCCAACATGAATTATGGGGTTAATTAATCAATTTTTATGAATACATATGCCTTACTTCGACATAAAACCATAGAGAAACAATCTATAATTAAAACTACATGCCAAAGTTTGTTCCTCATTTCTCTTTTCCCAACATTTATTTACTTCCAGTGATTATCCACAGGCCCAACAAAGATTATTTGGTATCATACAAGTATGGCCCCACTGCTAGAGAGTGTTTATAGGCTTGACGGGTTTACTTATATTTCCCACACTATTAATATTGCTTTCAACTTCCTTTTTTCTTATTTATAGTATGCTTTCCCATTTATATATTTAATATGGAAGCATGGTTAATCCTTTTACTACTCATGGGTTTCGCACATGAACAAATAATAGTATTATCCTTTTGTTGTGCAATGAATGGAACTTCCAGAGAATTCCCAAAATACACCTATAAGCCAGTATTTCTCATTTTCTTGTAAGTCCTGAAGCTTCCATGTGAGTACCACCATGGACAAGAAAACACCATACTCTCATCCAAATTTGTTGATACTTTTTTGTATCTATAACATTAAGAGTTTCCATATCTATAATATTTTTTTACCTTAAGGTATCCATTGTGGAATCCTTTAATCCCATGATATCACAGTCTATTAGAAAGAGTAAATAGAATGCATCCCTCCATTCTTTAGGTTTATTAAAATAATTTCAAAATGGAGAGTCATTTTAGTCCATCTGTCAATATGTAAATAAAAAAACCATTAAATTGATAGATCAATTATGAATTTTATGAAGGAAAATGGAAAAGCAATGTAAAAGTTGTACAAATGCATTAAAAGAAAAAAAAAATCAGAAAGAAAACATCAAGAAAGAAATGTTATTGTATACAAGATTGGATCACCATAAGTGAAAATGAGAAATACTTCTTGAGGATTTGGCCATTGATAGGGAGTTCCTCAATCTCCCCTTCCATCGTTTTTAGTTTAAAAGTCCCAGATCTGATTTTTTCATGAACTTGGTATGGGCCAAGACACAATTGTTTGAATTTAGTATGCTTACCCTTAGGTTCAATGTTTCTGTCCCACTTTAGGATGAGGTCCCCAACTTGAAAATATTTTTTGCTAATTGGAATCTTATAAAACTAGAGTTTTACTAGATCTTGATGTTGGTCTAGCTTTCCTTTGTTCATTTCCCTTTCTTCTCCTTGTTTAAGAAGAGTATTTAATTTACGCTGCATAACTCAACAATTTTCTTCATAATCATATTATAATAGTTGTAGGGAAGTAAAGAGGATGTGAGTGGGAAAAATAGATTATTTATCATACAATACGAAAAAATGAGAATTACTTAAGGATGCTTTATGTGTCAGCATGTCATCCTAGAAGGAATTAGGTAGAGATAAATGCCAACTTCTCTAATGGTTAGTTATGGTCTTCTTCAAAACATTTATCACATTTTTATTGGTGGATACTGCCAATCCATTTCCATGGGGGTAATAGTTGGCTACATATTTTATTTTAATATTATTCTAAAATGAATATTAAATCAATTTTAGTGATTACAAGTATTTTTAATTATCAAACACTAAATACCAAGGAACACCAAACCTGGTAATTATGTGAGATTGAAGGAAATAAATCACCTAGTTTTCATTTACAACTTTGATAGGAATTGATTATGTCCATCAGTTGAAGTAATTATTTGCAGTTAATATATATTTTTGGAGTTGTGATGAATTGGGATTGATTTCCCCAATGATGTCCAAACCCCATTGTTGGAAAGGGTTATCAACTAAAATAGGTTATAAAGGGAATGCATTCTTCTTCTCCCTTTCATCTAACTTATGAAAAAAATCACGTTTCTTGGAATATGCACAGGAATCCTTGAACATGGTGGGCCAATAATAACCTAACCTAAGAATTTTATGTGTTTTGGTGTCCCCTCCAAAATTTCATTCCATAAGGCCATCATGTAGTTCATGTAGGAATTTTCTTGCATCATGTTTTTCAAGGCATCTTAAGAGAACATCATTGTAATTTCTTCTGAAAATAATTCCATTGTAAAGATGATATTGTGCATGTTTAAGTCTGAGGGATCTCCTCTTCCTAGGTTCCATATAATGTGGGGTTATCCCATGAGTTAAGAAATATTTTATCTTTTTGTACCAAGATTCAATAGTGACAGGTATGTAACAGATTTCATATTCAATTGCAACTCCTTCATAATATGCTTCCTCCTCCTAATTATCTGTATCTTTTAATTCTATTGCAAGTTTGCAGAGTCCTTTCCCTTTTACTATATTCATAGTATTAGTTTAAAGGTCTTACTCCAAGAAGGAAGTCATCCAGTGAGCTCTTTTCTCTTATAAGTCTTTCTCCACTAGTATACTTATCACTCTAGACTAAGGTACTATTGGCACAGGGGCAGACCCAGGGTTCAACTCTCAAGAGCGCACCAACAAATCCCTAATTACCGGCCCTTTCGGAAACACCTGCAAAGCATATGAAGTCTCACATAAGGTAGAGGCAAGGGTGGTTGCAAGACTTAGGTGCCTACAACCTTAGCTGAGCCACATATCTGTGATTATATTTCTTAAAGAGTACTTAGCATATATCATTCATCAGTGTTCAACCCTTACTATATTTCACAAACAACACATAACATTGCAGTATTCACTTAGATCCAAGATATTTTAGCACTTAGCAATAGTAAAACAGATCAGATCCTGTAGATCGGCACTAAGCATCTTCATACATGTCATATCTAACATTCACACACATCTAAGAAATACAAAGCAAAATTGAATCTATCTAAATATAACAAAGCACTTAGCAAATGAGGGAATAAACACATCAAGTCAAAGAACAAAGCATAACACACAGATTTACGTGGTTCACCTACACACTAGGGCTACGTCCACCAAATATTCTTCTTTGTTAGCGTCTTCAATCGGTTACAAGCACAGAGCCTCCAAAACCCTTCTTTTCATAGGACATAATATCTGCGCAACTTGCTAGATCCTTCTTCCTTGCACTTCCAACACAAATCCTTCTATAACTTATACAACAACTTGCACTTAGCTCTGAAAGTGTCTCACGGTCATGCACAAAGCATTTACAATCATTTGATCACATAGATCTAGCACTTATCCTATATCACATAGATGCACCATACTTCTATCTAGCCTAGGCATCTATTTATATATTACAAAAGCAGGCCTAAATGTGGGGGAACCCATGAGTCGACATCCCTTTCCTATTACATTATCCCAAAAACCCCAAAAGGGGACCAAAAGTGGGTCGAGATCCCATGATCTCTGTTTCATTTGGTGCTGCATCTTTGATTGGCTATCGAAGTCCCAAAAATGGTGAAACATTACGAAATAACTCCAAAACTTGGTCGAGGGCCAACAGGCCCCCAACACTCACCTGTGACTCATCCCGAGTCACTCTAGTCTAAGCAATTCTACCTCAAATGCCTTGATCTGGGATCGAGCTACTTCGACCTGCTGCAGTGTGATGACGTCTTTCTCAATGAGCTTTTGGATAACTGTGTCATTCACTAGCCCTTCTAGGCATTATTCTGTTGTGATGATGACCTGTTTGAGCTCGGCTCCTTAGCTTTAAAATTTGGTGAACAGTTGGCATGCCTTTTCTTTCACTGGTTGAATTCGTTGAGAGACTTCCATCACTTTAATTTGAAGCATGTGTATTTGTTGCTGGGTCATGCGTTTCTCTGGAAACCTCTTCATTCTTTCGACTGGTGATAAGGCCTTCAACTGCACTTGCAACATATCTACGTGCTTCTTTTCTTCTTGGACTTGTGACTGTAATGTCTATAACTCTGGATTATCCATGAGGTTTTTATATGTCTGAGTGCTTGTGGAGCTTAGATGCTTGTATTCCAAGGCAAAGGATTTTAAGAGGTCTACTGTGCTATGGGAAGTTGCCTCTCTTATATCTCTTATTTCTTGAGGAGTCTCGGGCATGGTACAAAGTTCCAGATCAACGATGTGCTGCTGAAGTTACTGGATCACTCCTTCCAGTTGTGCCACCTGCTGTGGAACCTGTTATTCTATTGGGACTTCAATGAATGTCACAGATCGAAATGCTCTATGAACCCTTTCTTGTACTTCGAGTTTCTCTGCAAGCAACTATTACTTGTCTTGCTGTAGCGTTGCTTTCTCTTCCTCCTAGTTTGCTTGTAGGGCTAGTTTTTCTCATTCTGCATGCCTATGTTGTTCTAGTAGATCTTCCTATGCCTACGCCAAAGCCTAGGTGGCTTGTACTGTCTCTTCTTGAGCTCATCAAAGGTGAGATTCAACTTTATCAATGATTTGGTGCAATTGGGTTGGCTCATCTCCTGGTACTTCTATTGCAGTCGTCGAGGGCATAGTAGAAACTATGCGGTTGGACTGTAATGCCTGCTACACTTCTTGAAGTTCACCCTTGATTTGGCCAAATACCTCCTCCTTCTTCACTTTGTGCCTTTCTACGATCTTCAGTGAAGCATCATTCAACGCAGCAACTAAGAAGTCAAAATCGTCTGGGGTGAGGGTAGCCTTAAACGTAGTATTGGTGGCTTTAGCTTTCTTCTGAGATGAATACTTCGGTGGGGTAACTTTTATTTTCTTGGATGGATCCTCCTTCTCTCTAGGTAGAGTAACCTCACCTTTGTTTTGCTTGACCTTTGTACCACCAATATCTCTACCATCATCTCCCTGCTCAGGTGAGATTGAATTGGTCTTCACCGATGTGCTATGGATGTCTTCCATTTCATCATCTTTCTTCGTCTTGCTAGGTATTTACGGCATAGTTTCAGGGCTATCCACATCAGAAATCTCCACGGGGTCTGCTGGAATAAGGAGGTTCGTAGACCATTCCTTGGTAATCTCCTCCAAGTCATATTATGTCAACTTGTAGTATGACTAGAGCTATTGTTTATGCTCATCAACGTGCGTTGTAATATAGGTGAAGTGGTGGTCTACACTAAATTTAATCAATGGTCTAAACCTGTCAAGTGTGTTCGGGGTGATGCATGATGTAGACTAGATTGCAATCTTCAACTGGTTGTAATAGGTGTGGAAGATGGAATTGGACTACCACTGCTTGTTCATGTCGTTGGGGTACCACAACGTACAAAACTTCACGGCCAATGGTTCGAAGGGTTCGATATCTAGGAAAGTGGTGCCTTCTGGTAGCTCCCAGATGATGAAAGTGATCAGTATGAGAAGCCAACTAAAGTGGAACTCATACCCTTGGTCTTGCACTTATTTGCAATCAAGATCTAGTTCGTTTACAAGATAATATGCCCAGTTCATTTGTAGTCCCTTCGTGCACTTTCCTGTAAGGTCAACTACGAATCCAGTGACTTGGTTTGGTCTATTCTTATGAACTAGCTTGCCTTTGATCAACTGACAGGAAAGGCACACTGCACCACTCTGGATAGAGGCTACCTTGTAACCTCGTGTGCCCTTCTCAGCATCGCCATAAGTTTCTTTTATCCTATGTGCTAATGATCGGTCTCAGGTCTTTCCAAGGTAAAAATCATGTGGGTCAGGGCCCTGCATACTAAGCCCTATGATCTGGTTGATCAAGGTCAGATCCACAGTGATGCAACAGTTCAACCATAGGTATCCTCCATGGTAGCATGATAACAGTAACTTTACACATGCATTCACCTCCTTATGTCGTCCGAAGTGTGGGATCTTCATCACGTTGAGTAGTATGGACTGCACGAGGTTCTGGGTCCATGACTGTGGGAAAATCTTTGAATTCTTGCCTTTGGTCCTAGTTAAGTACTTATACAGAGCTAACATGCTATAAGATTTATGATCTCCAAGGTTGAAGTCACTAAATTTCAGTGTTGAGAGCTTATCCTGGTTAGCATGAACTGTTTTCACCCCTTTCAGAAGGTACAAAGTGATCAAAGTGTACTCAAAGTCGTGCAGTACACTGTCACGATTGATGGCACCACTCAGAGGTGGTAGGTAAGCAGGTAGAATGTGCGGAATAAGCTTAGCATTTGTGATGTCGTCTTTGTGCTTTGTCCATTTCTCATCGGTCGATCGGGAAGGACCGGCGTGAGTAGTGGAAGGAGAGGCCTGTAGTCCTCTCTTCGACAATGCTTAGATTCCTATAGATAACCCTCACTCCAACATGACTCTCTCTATGATTAAGTCAATCAAAACTTCTTCGACTACTTTTTTTATAGTGCTGAGATCATCCAACATACAATCTCGGGGTCAATTAGATCGGGTGTGAATTGAATTCAGGGACTGCAATGAAGGTTATGGGAACAAGGTGATGATCACAGTGAAAAATAATCTTAGGCTTGGGCTCAAATTATCAGTCAGAAAAAGTATTCTCGGTGCGTGGCGTGACAGGCTAAGTAAGAAACTTAGCAACGGTCTTCTTGCAATGGTTATGAGGTGTCATTAACTCGTGCTCTATCCATTATGGCATGGTCTAATGGTCGAGTGGTGAAACATCAGTGTTTTTCGACCCATTCGGAGTGGTAGTAGAATGGTTATATCGGCTTCTAATGGCTATATTACCTCACCTCGGTGAGGTGGCCTATGTCTCTAGTCTGATACCTCGGTGAAGTTCAAATTCTACAAGTTTTCCTTCTGCGAAGCTCCCTCTGGAATCTTCGGTAGCCTGCCAATGTTAGCTCTCTTTTTACTTAGCTTCCTAGCCTTCTTCCTAGTGAGCTTCGTCTTGGTGATTCTCTTCTGATTCTTATTTTCCTTAGACATAGTCACTTTGCGCTGTTGATATTCTCTCCTAAGACTCAGGGGTAATACTTCTTTTATATCTGAGATAGATACTTCAATCTTCTATGAGTCCTCTAATGCTCTTGCAGCTTTGACATATGGGCTTCTAGTGTCAAATAGCTTCAATTTGTTCTCTTGTTCTTCAATCAACTTCGTGATCCTTCTGGTCATGAATTCTGTTAACTCTTGTCTCTGTTGTTCTTAAACATTTTCTTCTTCCTTCTTTCTGGCTTGATCTCTTTCAATCCAAGGTTTTCCAGGTAACATAGTAAATGGGGCGTTGTCCTCAATAAATTTTATAATCTCAAAATCTTCCTCTATCGAAGTTCCATTAGCATTCATAGATATCTGAGTGAGCCATCCACATAGGTTCACCAGTTTTCCTTTGAATATCCCTATTCCTCTTAATTAAGGGCTCATAGCAGGCCTTCCTATAGCTTCCCAATTTCTCTCTGGCATAATGTTCATTTGATTTTTCTCATCCAGAATATAGTCAATGTCGAAGTCTCCTATTCTTACCTCGATGCATTCATTTTCTTTAAATATATCTGATAACCTAATATGTTGGTGGTCATTCAAGGTGTCTCTCATCTATAGTAATATCTTCTTTGATTCTTTCTGGGGTTCTTCTATTTCTGGATCTGCCTTAGGGTTTTGTTGATTCAGATTCATTCTTTCAAGCTTAACAATCATTCTAGGGAAATCCAACACTTCATGGTCCAAGGATTTGCAACAAAGAAAACTAGATCTTCCGCCAGGGAATTCCTTAGTAAGATGTCCTGATCTTCTAAAACTGTAACATAGGGTTAACCCTCTCTTTCGTTTAAATGTTCCCCAACTTCTTCTGTACTGTGCACCAGGATCATGGTAGATAGCCTACAAAAAATTCTTTCTAGGATCCTGCATCCCTTTTTTAGTCCAAACATTCTTTCTATGCATAGGTATAACATATTTATCATTACTCTTATCATATGTATTCATATCAAACTTTCTTTCATCTATCAGAGCCCTAGTTTTCAAGCTAGGACATAATCTATCAAACATACCTAGATCCATTACTTAGAAACAAAACAATTTCACTTATCTTACTTTTGCAGAGAACAAAGCTTTCAGATCTAAAAACATTTAACTATTCTTACCTTTAACATGGAACAGAGCTTACAGATCTTACCTCTTTTAGTCAAATCTTCTCTCCTTTACCTTTCATGGAGCAGAAAGTGTTCAAATCTCGTTTCTTTTCTTCAGATTCATCCTCTTTTCTTCCAGATTAGGCCTTTTCCTTCCAGATATGGCCTTCTTTATTTAGCACAAATATTTTTAGATCAAATGGAATACTACGCACTAGGGAACAAATCCACTCATAGAGCTTCCACAGTTTCAGGATAAATCTTTGCACAAAGCTTCCTCTTCCTCAGTTCCCAGCAATCACAGTTTCAGTTCTCGGCAATAGAACCATTTGTTGGCATAGGGGAAGACCCAGGGTTCAACGCTCAAGAGTGCACCAACAAATCCCTAACTATCGGACCTTTTGACAACACCTGCGAAGTAGATGAAGTCTCATCCGAGGTAAAGTCAGGGGTAGTTGCAAGACTCAGTGTATGTAACCTTAGCTGGGACACAGATATGTGATTATATCACTTATAGAGTACTTATCATCTATTATTCATCAGTTTTCAACCCTTACTATACTTCGCAGACAACAAAGAGCATCACAATATTCACTTAGATCCAAGATATTTTAGCACTTAGCAACACTAAGCATCTTCATACATGTCAGATCTAACATTCACACACATCTAAGAAATACAAAGCATAAGTGGATCTATCTAAATATACCAAAGCACTTTGAAAATGAAGGAATAAACACATCAAGTCAAAGCACAAAGCATAACACATAAATTTACCTAGTTCACCCCCACCCTGGGGCTATTTCCACCATCTCTTCTTCTTTATTAGTGTCTTCAATCGGTTACAAGCAAAGAGACTCCAAAACCGTTCTTCGCATAGGACAAAAGATCTGTGCAACTCGGTAGATCCTTCTTCCTTGCGCTTCCAACACAAAGCCTTCTATAACTTCTACAACAACATGCACTTAGCTCTGCAAGTCTCTCACAGTCATGCACACAGAATTTACAATCATTTGATCACATAGATCTAGCACTGAGCCTATATCGCATAGATGAACCATACTTCTATCTAGCCTAGGCATCTCTTTATATATTAAAAAAGCCGACCTAAACGTGGGGTAACCCATGGGATGACATTCCTTTCTCATTACATTATCCTAAAAACCCCAAAAGGGGCCCAAAGTGGGCCAAGATCCCATGATCTCTACTTAGTTTGGTGCTCCATCCTCGACTAGTTGTTGAAGTCCCCAAAATGGTCAAACATTGCCAAGTAACTCCAAAACTTGGTCGAGGGCCAAAAGGTACCACAACTTTGGTTATGGAATTTAGGAGGTAAGGTCTGAAATGTTTCACTACGTTAAATACAACATAGGCCCTTTTATCCACTTCAGGATATTTCAGCTCTACACCATGTAGTATTGAAATCATAAATGCAATTGGGAACTCATTTCCTTCATCATTTTTCTAAGTGAGAACATCTGTAAATGCAGTGTCATAATCAAAGGTATACTAGATGAAATCCCTATTAAAGTCAGGGCTCATAGGGCCAATACTTCTGCTATAAAATATTCTCTTTCCTTTATACCCCACTTAAATTCAATAGTTTTCTTGATCATGTCATGCAGAGGTTTCACTGTCTTAGAGAAAATTAATCTTCCCAAGGAAATATTTCTTTAGTTTACTATTGTGTGGAAGGGAAATCTTTGAGATAGCCTCGCTTGTTCTTGGTTCAATCATTATGCCTACTTTAGACACAATGAATCTACAAAACTTTCCCTCATTTAATGCAAAAATAGATTTATTGGGATTCAAGGAAATGCGATGTCTTCTACATCCGACAAAGATTTTCCTAATATGGCGTACATGATATTTTTTGTTCATAGAAAAAAAATGACATCATCTAGGAAAACTACCATAGATTTACCAATTAGTCCTTTGAAGGGTATGTCCATATATCTTTGAAAATGTGTTCCTGCATTTATTTGTTGAAAAGGCATTTTCCTCTATGCATATGTTCCCCACTTAGTCCTAAATGCATTCTCTAACTCGTCATCATGGTAAAATAGGAGTTGATTATGTATTGAGAAACCATCAAGGAGTGATGGCATCTCAGATCCAGAGACACATTGCAATATTTGTTCCATCAACAAACATGATAGTTGTCCTTACAAGAAGATATGTTTAAATTTCTGAAGTCCACACATAATATGATATCTCCATTTTTCTTTCTAACATGGACTAGATTGCCTATCCATTGAGTATGTCTGATAGGAAAGACAATCTTAGAAGCCAATAATTTATTTAGTTCTCCTTTCACTAGGGGTTCTAAATCTACAACATTTTCCTCAACTTCTGTTAAAAGGTTCGTGTATTGGGATTCATAAGTATGATATGTTGAATGATCTTGGTATTAAAGGTCTTCAAATCATCATATGTCCATGCAAATATAACCCTATATTCTATGAAAAGTTTGATGAATGCATGTTTTTATGTAGGAGAACAATTTGTACCAAGGTTTAGAGTCTGAGGATTGCTATCAGTTCCAAAATTAATCACCTCAAATTGCATGGATGAACTATTGGTTTTGTAGTTGCTAATTTTTTTGAATTTATCTTGTAGATTATATAGTTTTTCTAGCCTCACTACATGATTTTGAATAGAATTTGTGAAATTTATTTTGTGTAACATCCCGCTCTGGCGCACTGACAAAACTTATTATTTGAGGACACTTGCTCGCAAGTGATCTGGATTTTTATGATGATGAACCACTTAACCTTGATGATGATGCGTCATGATTGATGACAGGATGTTTTACTATTGCCCTTGATGATGATGCCGCGATTGATGACGTGATGTTTTACTATTACATATATACAGATGCTATTGACTCAGCTTCATTGGAGTGTGCAGTGGTTTCGACCTTGAGGATGCAGAGACGGGGAACATCCCTTGACTCCGGATTGAGTCGGAGTGGGCTATTTGAGTTGTTTCCATTTACGCGGATATTGTGTGGTTTTGATGATATGGACATTGATTTCAAGGATATGTTGTTGACATGTGATCCTATTACGATGGTTGGATGATGCAGCCGACGATAGCTTGTCGCACTGCATTCACATATGAGTAAAGGGCCATTACGAGATCCGAGAGATTGCTGGGAGTGTAATGTGCACCGATGACAAACTTATTAGCACTCCCACCAGGGTTCTAATTGTAGGTTAACGACACTAGTTCGAGAGGGCCCATATGACGTCGCGGAGGGTTGCATCAGCGACATACCGGCTTCACTTATGCTTAACTCAGAGGGTTAACTATTACCTAGTTCGGCTGGGTTCCACGATGTCGAGGGCAGATCATGACAGCCGCCACGTGATTCTATAATACATGGGCCCATTCCTAGAAGCCCTTAGTCTCCCACAGCTCACGGACGAGTGTTTAATTCCCCATGAGGCTATAGATCTACCAATCTCGTCAAGGCCGAAAGTGGCACTTTGGAGCACGGAGTGCATCCCATGGGCACGCCGCATGAATAATTGTAAGCAAATGTGAGTGGCACGTTTGGAGCATGTGGTGCGTCCTGAACGGCACGTCGCTTGGATGATGATGAAGGAAACTTAAATGACCCTAAGACAATTAACGTCGATAAATTTTTAAATAAACCCCTAATTAAATTGTTTGCTCAAACCAAAACTTAAATTCTAAAACATCCTAAGTTAAATTTGACAAGTCCTAAGAAAAGATTCTACAAAAAATAAACCTAGGGCATAAGATAAAACCCTCCTAGGTGTAAAATAAAGAGCCTTATTAAAGTAAAGGGAATGAGTGACAAGGGATTTAAATTAATTAAGGCCCATGGCCTTTAAATTAAGAAGAAAATAAATAAATAAATAAATAAAAATATATATTTTACATATGAGTAAATAAAATTATTAAAGTAGGGAAGAGTATTAAAGGATGGAGTCTTTTAAAATGTTGAAAAGATAAAAAACTACAGTTATCTTTAGTAAAACAAGAAGAGAATAATTAATGAGTAAATTAAGGAAAAGGAATAATTATGAGTAAATTAAGGAAAGGAATAATTAAGGAGTAAATTAAGGAAAGGAATAATTAATGAGTAAATTAAGGAAAGGAATAATTAATGAGTAAATTAAGGAAAAATTTAAGGAATAATTAATGAGTAAATTAAGGAGAATTTAAGGAATGATTGAGGAGAACAAGGAGGATTTGAGGAAGGAGGACATCCGAGTTCCTTAAACTATTAAAAAGAAATTAATTTTAGAGAACGTGGGGCATGTGCGTGACGCATGGACGGTGGAGACTGCGAGAGAGTTGCCATTAAAGATTAATTAATTAATTAATGGATTTAGGTTAGGTTAGTCTCAAAATTGTTATAAAAAGAGAAGGAAGGGAAGGAAGAAGGTGACAGCTAGCTTGAACATTCGCCAATGAGCTGCTGGGTCTTGACGGATTGCTTGTGGGGAGGTGGGTATATCTCAGCTATATTGTAGTGGTAGCCCGCTGATAAGTGTACGAGACGCTTATTTTATTTCCGTGATTGTGTGGCCCCTTTCATGCCCGGGCTATGGGGAAGAAGAGCACTCAGCTAATGGAGGTACCTATGAGCTTTCTTTGGTCGGGTGTTTAAGCGCGCTGAGGGGAGCCGCACCTGGGGCAAGCGGCACAGCACGAGGGACGTCTCCGAAGCGGGCGTGTGGCTAAGGTATGATTTTAATTGGTAAGTAGAAAGAGTTTTATATTCGGAAAAATTATTGTTATTGGTAAGAATATGATGAGATTGTTGGCCTTATATATCGCATTTTCGTTCAGCACTGATATTGTAGAGTTTGTTATATTTTGATCATGCGCCACTTTCAGTCATGATGTCATGTGTTTTTGCATTGATATGAATTATGTGATGTTGTAAAATTCTTATTGTACTTCGTTGATTAGAGACGTAACGAAAGGGGTCGTTACATTTTGTCCCCAATTGTTTGATCTGTATAAGATTCCGTTGGAAAATTCAACTCTTGGTCATGTTTTTCTTCATCAATGGCCAAATCTTTAAAAGTGTCTTTCATCGTTAAAACACTGATGATCTGTTGATCATTCTAAAAAACCCTCTGATTTGTTACATTGTTAAGTACCGAGGGCTTGTATAACAATTCCGTAGAAAACATGCCAGGAATTAATCCTTCTGATGGAATTAATTTGGAAGCAACAACAACTAAAACTAAGTTGGAATTAATTTGGAAGAAAAATTTGGAATTATGTTTCTACATAAGTTGAACCTAATGTGAAAATGTAACCATGATGTAATCAATTAAATAATTTAAAGTAAACATGGAATGAATAGTAGGACAAAAGGGGAAACTATTACTTTACAAGTGGGATTCAAATGAGAGAAAGTGTAGGGATGCGTTACTTCTCACATATATCCTCATATGTTCCAACTTGACCAAGAAATTCCATGAATTAAGTCGACACATCCCAAATTGTATGTAAATTTACCATTCTTATGTATAACAACTAATTTTGAAGTTGTTACAAAGGTTTCATTCCCTTCTTGTTTAGTTCTTCTCATCTCATTGATCTATTCCCATACTATCTGCTTGCCTTGTTTGTGTTTCATATGTTATCTATTATATATAGTCTTTGCTAATTATTGGAAATTCCTCCATTGTTCCACCATATGCAAGTGTACTCCCATGTTATCAATATGGGGCGTTGGCATTGTTTTTTCTTATTTCTGTGCATGAGTATCAAATAATGAATAACAAGAGAATGAGAAAGGTATGCATGTTAGAATCCCCAACTAGGTGGGAAGAATTGAGAAGTAGCTTGGCATAGGGTGAGGTTGAATTGATAAGAATTTTCATGCATATATGGAGAGATGGAAGTGAAGAGAAAAATTAAAATATTTTGTGGGGCATTTTATGGTGTTCTAACCCAACAAATAGGATGGGAAAATTATGGGCTCTTGTCTAGCAAGATGACTGGCAAGGGAATGTTTGTTTAACACATAGAATAGCAAGTGCTCAGATGATTGTTATAGTGTTTCCTTAGTGTGTGCATGAATTTTCATCTTTCATTTCTAGTGCATAGGATATGACAGTGTAATGATGAGTGGGTTGTGAGCCTATGCTTGTGAGAGTGCACATTGGCCTCGTTAGTTCATAGTGTCAACTTGAGGTTAGAAATTAAACAATGATTACACATAGTTGTGGAAAAACATTCCTCCATAGCCATTCCATATGTTAAAAATTCCTTGCAAATAGTGTGTTGTATTTCATTTATAGCTTTGAATAATTGTAAGTCATACCTTCCAGTTCTTATGCTCTCAAAATTTTTGTATTCGATATTTTCCTCTACATTATGAATTTACAATTCTAAGTTAATATACTTCTAAATTGCATGCCTATATGTAATTTCTAGGTTGTACAAGAGAATATCAATGCAATAAGGGTGGACGTTGTGAAAACATAGAGAAGTAAATAATTTATCAACAATTTTCTAAGTGATGCTTCAATGCATGTATAAATTCAATTGATTAGTGATCCCTCCAAGGAATGAGAAAATATTTTCAAATGGAATTTTGGATTTCTTAAAAGTGGAATGATCGAGATTCATTATAAAGTTTAAAAATTTGATAGATTTATCCAAATCCTATTATATCCTAATAAGAGGAATGTATTTCCATATAAAGAGGCATTGACATGTCCTTCCACCCTAGTAGCAACGAAATAACTAACATAGCCTTTCACATGAGAAACAATTACTAAATAATCCCAAGTCCCATTCAATATCATGAAGAAAAAAAAATTATTGAATGAGCGTAAAAAAAAATCCCAAGACCCATTCTTTATAATCAAGGCATTAAGGCATTATCCCATCTACTAAAGAAAATGAAGTGATTAAATACGTGTAAAGATAAATGATGAGAAAACATAGTTAGCCCATATACTAAATAAAATGAAGTGATTAAATAAGCGTAGAGATAAATGATTAGATCTGTAACTAGCCCATCTATTAAATAAAATCAAATGATTAAATAACTGATCAAGTGAACAAAATTTCTCTAAGTCTCATTGAGTGTATGATGAAAACTTGAGAGAACACTGATGTCAATTGTTGTGGAATTTAGTGAAAAAGTATAAGTCACTAAATTGAAATAAGAAAGATGGTAAAGGTAAATAGGAGAAATCAAGGATCTAAGAAACTATACTTTACTTCTACTTCCTTAGAAACCCCTAAGAGTTTTCATGAAAGTGAACAAAAAGTAGATAAAATGAGCTCTAAAAAAGAGAGGCAAATCCATCTACCTTTCATAGAGACATGAAAAATATGCAACTAGAGGTATAGTTTCTAGTAATAAAGAAATACTTCCAAAAGTGTAACCACATAGGAAACCATCAAGAAAAATTAGCAATCTATGACCTTACAAGGAAAGGATCATTGTGGTGGAAGCACTGCTGAAAGGTGAAGAAAATCAAAGAATGGGAAGTCACTTGAAAACTAAAGATATTTTGCATAAAAAATGACCAAGTAACTTTTGAAATACATCTCCTACATCAAGGATTAGCAATGGAAGGTGATTTTTTTCTGAGCCATGAAGCCAAAATCCACTCCAAAGATAAGTAAGATTTACATGAGAAATGGAAAAATAAGAATAGGGAGAAACAAGAGAAGAGTCAAAAGGGGTATGAACCTTATTCAATACTAAGCATAGTATTCTACATCCAAATAAACCAACACAATGAAAAATTGATTGGAAGTATAGATGAAATAAAGTTAGGAACCACACATTTCTCTATGAAAAGAAAGAATCATTATTCTAGAAACCAATTATGAAGAAAGGGAAATGCTAAAGGTGTTAGCAATGTGTGAGAAGTACATATTTTATGCAATATTCCTACTGTGACCAATATTTATGTGTAGCATCCCCACTATAATCCCCAATTTAATTGATTCTTAATGTATATATAATGTATGGCTACGACCAAGCAATGTATATGCAAATTGTATTTATGAATTTTAATAATAAAATGTGATGCCAATTGATAAGGGGACATGGAAAGAGATGGGGGATGAATTAATACACAAGAGAGGGGGGGGTCTAAGAGGATTTATAAGAGCGATCCAATGGGGAATTACCCATGTCTATTAATTCCACTGACATTCTTGAATTTTTATTATCCTTATGTATTAAACTCTATTTTCTAATTGAGTGTCCCCAAAGCCAATCATTGAATGCATGTAAGAGGGTGGGTGTGACAAGTCACATATCATAGTTATTGGAAGCATGAGGGATAAGTACAATCATCTTGGTGAAGTTTGTGAGTCAATAAATCAATCCAAAAGAGAGGAAATTAGTATGGGAAGTTACAAATGATTTAGAAATTCTGTTTTTGGGCATGAACAACAAGAAGAGAGAAGAAAAGAAGAGCTTGGAGATGGAGCATCCATGGAGGGATAATTATGGAGCATGTTGGATTTTTTTTGGATAATTTTGGAGATGAATATTGAATAGCTAGGTTGTTAGGATTGAAGAGTGAAATCATGTGTAAGTTGCACTGTAAGAACAAGTGTTTGTTGTTTTTCTTGGTAGTTTTCCTAGCAGTGAGATTCCCTTGAGTTCCTAGCATAGATATTTATGTTTATTTGTGCCATATATACTATGATAAATGAATGGGATGTATGAGGAACTAAGATAAGTGAAATTTAAATTCCTTGGGTTCAAAAAGTCATGAGGAAGAGAGCTGGTGGAAAATCGAGATAGTTGTAGGATAATATTGGTCGGTTGTGGGATATATGAGTTGTGAGTGGACACTAAGAGACCACCCTCAGTTGTGGATTGCTAGCCCTAGCTCGGGGGTGACTTTCTATTAATATTTGGAAAAACAATTCTATGGTTGGTGGAACGTCTGTCCCAAGTAGCTAGTTGCATAACTGAATTAAAATATAAGTATTTTATCTATTTATGAGTTAAATTGTTGTGCATGAACTCTGTGTATGGGAATGATTTATATGTTGCTGTAATTTAGATTATTAGATACATTTTATTTTTATATCATAATTTTGTAGATGCATCAAATTAATGGTATCAGACAATAGCTAAATCTAGTTGTAATTCGTAGTTGGTAATCTATAAAAAAATATTTAGCTGAAAATTTTTGTTTTATGAGTATTTTCTGCACATAATGGTCCTCAGTTGGGCTAGGGAACATTACATTATGCAACTCTTAAATATCAGTAGTTATGTGATCCATCTATCATATTGGAGATTCCAAGTAATATTTAGAGTCAATCTATTTCTATTTCACCATATTTATGTTTCCCCTAAATTAATTGAAAGTTGCAAAGTCAAGTTGAGAATAACAAGTTGTAGTTAGAATTTCTATCAATTGGCACCAAGAGGAACATAAGTGAAATACTGACTTGACTATCCCTTGGATATGATGTATTAATAACCATTGATTGATTGGAACCATATAGTCAAATTCTACTTCCATAGTAAATATTTTGATTGCAACAATGAGGAAGGGAATTCCAGAACCATTCAAGACATTCTTAGGGTTATATGGTAGATATTATTTACATAATTGAATAAGTTCTTCAAAAGGAATTTTCAATTGTTTACATTTTGTGTTAAACCACAATGATGAAGTGCCTAGGCGTGAAGACTTCCTAGTGTTGCAAGAATTCAAGGACATGTTTCTAGAAGAGGATCATGAGGAGCACTTGGCCCTTGTTTTAAAGATGTTTAGAGAACACAAGTTATATGCAAAGTTATGCAAGTTTGAAATTTATCAAAATCATGTCCATTATCTCGGATTATTATATATGAAGAAGGGACATCACTTGTCCAAAAAGGATAAAGGAAATCATAAAATTCTTTTTAAAATTATGTTAAGTTATAACATAGGTATAAAGAACCTAATAAGGCTAGTAGACTAATAAACATCAATCAATAATATTTAGAATCTAGAATGAAAGTTTTTGGACAATCTTGAAATTTGATTTTTTGGTGTTTTTTTGGGTAACAACACGTATTGATGTATCATGTATCAATTTATTCAAATAAACTTCAATCAATAATCTTTAGAGTCTAGAGTGAAAGTTTTTGGACAATCTTAAAATTTGATTTTTTGGTGGTTTCTTGGGTAACACTATGTATCCAGATGTATCAAATTATTATGGGTAGTTATATATTCCAAAGGTAGTAGATGCCTCAAGACTTGGCATATGTAATTTGTAATACCCCTACGCCAAACCCAATTGTAAATGTAAATGAAAATGTACTTAAGCTCGTGAGCTATTTGATATCATTTTTGTATGCACCTTCCATGGTATAGTGCGCACATGTACTGCGCACTAAAATGATGAAGTGTGCACATTCCAATATACCACGCAAAACAAACTTAAGTGTGCACGATTTTGAGGCTAGGAAGCCTTTGTGTATATGTTGTGTTTTATAAGATGGTGAGCTAGTTATTATAAGTTGTGGGGCTTATGTTTTGAATTAGGCTAGAGAGCCTACATTCTAAAGGCCAGTGAGCCTATTTTTTTATATGTCTCATCATTAATATAATACATCATTGTGTGTAGACCGACCACAATAAAAGAGTATGGAGGACTAAACTCCACTAGTTAGGGAAATAGGGGGCTAAAAGTTAAGGAAAAATGATAAGCTAGGGAGAGTAAGCCAAAAATGAATATTATATTAATATTCCTTAAAGTATAAAGTATGGATAATTATTTTATCCTAAGTTCTAAGGATGGGAACAAGTGGGCCAAAGTAGCTCCCAACATGACAAGTGTCAAGTTGGGAACATGCATACATACAGTTTGGACTTAGTTCATAAATCCATTGATTGATTGATAGCAGGATCATTCACTCACTCATTCAGATGTCCTCTGTACCTTTTTGTTACCATCATTGTACATGTACCTGTACCCATAGCCATGCTTGTACCTGTATCTATAACTAGTTAGCTTGGGATTTGGACAGAAGAAGTGGGTTTTAAGGCCTGTGGGATATTAAAGAGGCGGGTTGTCAGGCCCATGAAATTATTTTCTATGGGTGCGGGAATTGTTGGGAATTGATTTCCTGAAGGTGCCAAACTGCAGTTATAGGGCTTTGAGACTTCATGTCTGGCCTGTTGCTGAAGACCTGGAAGGGAAGTAGGGTAGGCAAGGGATTGTTGAGTAGAGAAGGGGTACACTTCTTTGGGTGGGAAAAACATGTGGGGAATGAGGGACTGTAGGTTGTTAGTTTGAGTTGGCACCTGTGACTGAGTCTTTCATGTTGTCTGAGATGCATCAGCCTGGTTAGGAATCCCTTTTCTTGGGTGGATTTTAGTCCCAGCTCGGGGGTGACCCACTACTGAGAGTGATGAGAAGTGTGGTCTAAGTCTAGGAGGTTCATGGAAGGTCTGCACGTAGTTGGTAATATTATTACCAAGATAAGTGTCAATTGTGTGTTAATTTATATGTTACATTATTATTTATGTGTTTATTTTTATGGGTTTTTCCTGTGTGTGATTTATACATGTATTTATATTTATGGGTATTTCTTGTCTATGCTGCATGTATATGTTTACTATTATTTCCGTATGAATTTGTGCATTTACAAAATGTATTTGTCTATTTTAAGTTTTATATATAAATTTCGCAAGAGTTTCTGTGTGTATGTGTTTTAGTTTGCATAGAGTTTGAATTTTTTTACGTGGCATAGCCTAGTTGGATGCTGGGGATGTTACATAATTTCCACTTGATTTAGTGAACCATACTATAATTTTTTTTTAACAAAAAGAAAAGGTCCCTCATGAGATCCTCTCTATAATGTTTTAAGTATATACATTTTGTGTATATAACTTTGAATTTTCATAATGAAGCTCAGTTTAGTGCCTTAGAAAGTTTAAAGATCCAATACAAAGAGAAATGGAACTTCAATCCCCAAAGTATTTGATGTAAGTAGATATAGAGGACAATTTTTTATCTCAAATAAAATATGGTATTTTAGACATTATCCATCATTTCTTATTATATTTGAAGTCCAAAGACTACTAGGCATATTTCAAAGACTCTAGTCAGGACTACGTATACCAAAATAAATGATTATTTGTTATTAAAGACTAATCCATAAAATTTTGAAATCAAAACAATAACTATAATAACTTGAAGACTCAATGATATATCTTCTATAATATTTCATCTTTTACAAACAATCCATGGTATTACAATGCAAATTCAACATCTAAAATCAAACAAGCAAGGATGAGATAGTAAACATTACTTTCTCTCACAAGAACTGTTTTCCTTCTTAGAAATACACACATGAAATGGTTAAAAAAAAATTGAATAGCTATCTTTGAAGAGAAAACACTAGATAACTTGTGAAATCTTCTCTGTAAGCTACCACATTTAATGCACCAACATAAAAGTGTATCTAAAATAATATTGTGGTATACTAGTAGTTGTAAGCTTCAAGCTCTTATCCATGATGATATTCCAGTCTACTTTAAAGAAACAAATGGACTTCAAGAATAATATTTTGAAAACCATCATTTTAATAATAACATTTCCAAATTGTTACTAAAACACATATCTATAATTTTATAATATATAAATTGTAGAAATGAAAACACATAAAAATTGTATTTTTGAAGGTTTTATAATGTTTGAGAAAAATAAATTAATTGAAATATATCTTTACTCAAAGTGGAACTTTATATAAAAACTACTACTTTATATAAAAAAAATACTTTAAGGAAGATAATTCACAATTACTATGTATAGTATCATAGAAATTGATGATTCTCCATCTATAGTACAAATGAAAGCAAAATTGATGATTCTCCATCTATAGTACATAGTACAAATGAAAGCACAACCAAAAGAAAGAAAAATCAGCATAAGATTAGAATCCTCAAAGATAATTCATGGTATCCATATTTAATTATATGTAACACTTTTTTGAATACCATAAAGAGGTGAATTGTATACATAGATTCCAAATTGGAACACTCATCCCTTTGTTTAGGTTTAGTATCACAAAGTTGGTAAAGGTTAAAGGTTTAATTATATGTAATATTTTTTTGAATATCATAAAAAAGCGAATTGTATACATAGATTCCAAATTGGATCACTCATCCCTTTGTTTAGGTTTAGTATCACAAAGTTGGTAAAGGTTAAAGGTAGAGAGAAATTCAACTAATAAATTATAATCATATAATTCAAAACTAAATCACCTACAAGGCATTCGAAACCTTTGAATAATATTTACATAATCACACAATCACCCCCTTTCTTCTTATTATTTTTTCCCAATTTATCCTCCACCTGATAAGACACAATATGTAATGGAAAATATGGTCAGAAACATAATTCCAAACTTTAAAATGTGTATCAAGGCCAGGAGGGCCTTGTCAATATCTCAGCCAAATATAAAAATATATAATTCCGTTATTTATTGTAACTCAATAATCCAAGATACTTTCGAGCCTAGGCTAGTTGATTTTTCGTACATGTTTTATAATTTTTCTAGATTTTCATGTTAAATGGCATAAACAAATAGAAATTTGTGCCATACTGGTTTAGCTTAATCATATATTTTTCTACATTTTCATGTTAAATGTCATTCATAAATAAATAGAAAATACATGCCATATTTGTTTAGCTGAATCATACTGTCAGTTCTCAAAATCATTACCATTGATTAGCGATCGACAAGCATTACTAGTTTTCAGAGACTCAACTATGCCTAAAATCACTTTATAGCATTGGCCTATCCATTGGCATTCCCGACTTTTGTACGAATTTCTTGGTAAAAACACATTATTTTATGAAAGATTCATAGATTTTGGAAATTGCAGCAATGCCTCAACTTGTCATCACTACTAACACTAATAATACATGCCTCAACTTGTCATCACTAGTAGCACTAATAATACTTAGGCCAAAAGATAAACTATTTTTGCTCAAATTTAGTGGATAAGGTTCAAAATTGGGCATGTGCATCTACCTAGATTAATCTAAAGTCAATTATATTATAGGTTAGTGATACTCTTGAAAAAATAAATTGTAGTAGTTCATTTTGAATTATTATTAATTTCATGATATATTTTGAAATTTATTGAAAGAAAAATTACAACTTTAGTGTTCACGTCAGCTCTTTCATTTTTCTTCTAAAAATTTGTCCTATCTTTATTTTGATGAAATCTCGAAGACAAAGAGGATATCTCACCAGCAATACTTGTTTGGCCCACCCAGATTTGATTCTGATAAGTGACATGTTGAGTTAATGAGTATATTGTAATGACTTTCAATGCTATTTTTTTTTTATTATTTTTTTTTTATGCTGGCGGAATCGGCAACTGGGCCGGTCTCGTACTCGCATGACACGGGGTCGATTCCGACCGCTACCACTATAACCTCCAGGTGCCATACGTATGCCCCTTCTGCAGGCACGGGTAAGTCGGGGGGATTTGAACTTGGAACCTTATCGTACATAACACGCTATATCACGGCACTTGCCAATTGAACTGCCCCCCGGGGGCTGACTTTCAATGCTATTGAGTAAACAAATAAGTAGCTTTTATTTCAGGAATTGACCCTCTCAAGGAATGATCTAAAAAATCCTTTTTACTCCTAAGAGAAAACTAGAAAGGAACTACCTTAACAAGTTGCACAAACTTTCCCAATTTAACAAGTACTAAAATTTTGCATCTAAATCATAAGATTTTCAGGACTAACATAATTGCCTAACAACTTTTAATCAGAATTGTTTGGTAATGGAACCGTAAAGACAAAACAAATTTATGTTCTTAGTTTTATGCAAAAGAGGGATAATTTTATATAGTAAACCACTACAGATTAGCATTATGTTAAAGCCTTGGTTGCATTGAGTAAAAGATTCCCAAGCATCAACACAGAGCCCAAACACCTCAATTTCAAGGAAAAGATTATAAACCATGCATTAAGTCAATAATTGATGTGTGCCACATTCTTCCTTCTGTTGGAAGAATATTCTGGCTCGAAGATAAAACTTGCATCCCACCAACAACACTTGTATAGTATCAGGTGACCAACAACAATATTTAGGTTCTTGGACACACAAGTATATTGAAGCTTCCAAAACTAATCAGAATCACATAAACTTTTCAACCACTTACCTTACCTTGGATTGGCTAACCACTTACCTTACCTTGGATTGGCTAGGAAAATCAGAGGCCTTTGCAAAAGGGAAAGTCAAGACCTAGAATGGAACATATCGGGTATTTTAAGATTCCTCTATTTCTTTGCACCCTTACCAAAGGAAAATATTGGAAATTCGCTCAGCCAGATTTTTGCTAACAATTAGGTAGCTGCTGATTCAAGAATTGACCCCTAAAGGATCAGCTTTATCTAAGAGATCCTTATTACTTATAGGAGAAAACTAGGAAGGGACTACCATAACAAGTTGCACAAAATTTCCAAATTTAACCAGTACCAAAATTTTGCACACTGAATGGCATTACAATATCCAATTCATGCACTAGTTTGCCGCAAATTATAAAATGAATTAGAACATTTCGAGGTGAAGAATTGAATTATTACCGTTTCCGTTAAGCGATTAAACAGTTCGGCTTGTTCTTTTGCCATTTGTTCCCGTAACTTTTCCTTTTCCTTCAAAAACTGTTCGGCATGTGTTTTTGCCATCTGTTCCTGTAACTGTTGTATATCCTTCGAAAGTTGTTCGGCATGTGCTTTTGCCATCTGTCCCTGTAACTGTTTAAGTTGTTCGGCATGTGCTTTTTCCATTTGTTCAACCTTTGCGGCATGTGCTTTTTCCATCTGTTCAAGCTTTGCGGCATGTGCTTTTGCCATTTCTTTCAGTTTTAGTTCCTATAGAAATAAAACAAAATGAGGAAATATAGCTCTACATATTCATTTCCACTATTTTTGCAATCTGAAATGTACACACATACCTGAGCTTCACGGAACATCTCATTAGAATAAGGATGACCTCCATTTTGAGCAATTATAATGTCTATTTGCTTCAGCAATTCAGTTGTTTGTTTTTCCTTCACTGCTTCTGTTGCGGTTTTATTATTGAAAAGGACCTTTCTATCATTGCACTGGCGTAGAAGCTTCTGCAAGAATCAACATAGGTTTACATATATAAAGTTTAAACATGTGATTTTAGTAGCTAATACATCATATCTGAATATATATACAAGAATTAACATAGGTTTACATATATATATAAAGTATAGGTTTACATATATAAAGTTTAAACATGTGATGTGATTTTAGTAGCTAATACATCATATCTGAATATATATACAAGAATTAACATAGGTTTACATATATAAAGTTTAAACATGTGATAGGTTTACATAAAGTTTAAACATGTGGTTTTAATAGCTAATATATCATATCTGAATATATATATATATATGTTGGAAAAATACAAAACATATAAAGAAGAATTAAATTCCAATTTATTAAGAATACTTTGCTCATTCACTTATTCAAATTTCCATTGAAAGCAAGGAAGAATAATTTATAAATTGCTGAATAGTAGTATTTTTTAGCCCATATATCACATGATCAAGGACTGTTGCAGTGTTATATATCACATGATATTCAAATTTCCATTGAAAGCAAGGAAGTATAATTTATAAATTGCTGAATAGTAGTATTCTTTAGCCTATATATCACATGATCAAGGACTGTTGCAGTGTTATATATCACATGATCAAGGACTGTTGCAATGAAATACAAGTAACAGGTGAAATGGCATATTAGATTGACATTTACAAGACATTAGAAGTTATCGAGCACAAGATCATTTGCGATAAAATAAAATTAAAATGGCAAATTGAAGTGACATTTACATACATTAAAATTTATCTTCTGTGTTATAGAAATTTTTATGTTAACAATTCTTGGGCAAAGTGTTGTTTTCCAATCATATGAAAAGACTCAATTCCAAATTTTATGGACACCATAGAATCAGGAGTTACCCACAGCTAAAAGAAGCCAACTCTTTTCATGATTGCCATTGATATAAAATTTAAACCAATCTTTGTTCCAAATTAGAGGATATATTAATGATAAGACGGCAAAGTCCCCGAATGATGAAGAGTTGAAACACATTAATAATAATAGTTTAGATTTATCTTAACTTTAAACCTATCAAGGGTTAAGAGACCAAATCTCTGAGGTGAAAAACCTATTTTTAGAATACAAAACTTGAGAAAGTGTGTGTACCTCTAGAGATTTGATCTCTCTCTCAACCCTTGGTAAATTCAGAGTTAAGATGGATCTAGCTTAGTTCTCGAATCATCATTATGTATATATGTCTGAGATTAATCTCATTATTTTGAATTTACAAAGTATTATTTACAATATAGAGAAATTCACTGAGTATCATTTACAATAGAGAACACCATCAAGAAGGAAACTTCTAGATTGGTTCCATTTGTTGGTGGTATGATCATGATTGATGCAGGAGCATCTCACAACAATTTCTAGAATTGATTTGAAGGATCAAAGACATTTACCAAAGGATTTGGTTCCCTAATTTCTTTTATTATATCTGTAATAATTACAAAATGTCTCTAGAAGGCATTTTCGTTGAGTTTGTTTGATTAGATATTGAGTCATTTGTCATAGTTGTTAAGTCTGTTGCTAAATATTACGAACAAATATCTAGTTTAGGAACTTGTTAAGTTAACTTGAGATTCATTTGTTTTTGAAATATATGAGGGCTCAAGATATATTGAATTCTTTATAAGAGGGAGAGGGGAGCGAGTGTGTGAGACTTAATATGGAAAAGTGTGGATCACACATGTTTAAAAGACCAAGAAGGAAATACCTTTCCTATTTAAATTTACTCCTTCATTGATAAAAGGAGAGAATCGAGTGTGTGGTGTTGTCGCACTGTGTGTTTGCATTTTGTTGCATTGTTTGTTTGAATTGTTAAACTCTATATATAAACTATCTTGGCAGAGTGAGGAGTTTATGTGATTGCAGGAAGAACGTGCGTAGTTAATTTCAGAAAGTTCTATAATTCTATTTAAAAGAATATTTCTTGAGTATTTGTATTCACATGAACAAACAATCACAATTTCACAATTTGAAACAATGGAACACCCCATAAAGATCTGGAACAAGATAGTGTTGTTGCAGGATTTTGTGTGCAGAGTAACTTGTGACACAGCCGCATTGTTTGTTGAATTTCATGTAGAATTGTCTGTGACAGATTTCGTCAACATTGTTTGTTAATGCTTTTGCATGAAGGTATATCCACGTACTTGTAATTCCATGCCGAGTTATCTATGACAGAGAAAAATTCAACACTGTAGGAAAAGGAATAATTTGAGTGTGTGTTTGTGTTGATCTAAGGCCAAAAAGATAGCCTGAATGTTACCTACAACAGAGTGTTGAAAAATTTGTGATTGTGGGTTGAAGTTGGTGGTATTTTCCATCATTTTTGGTATCGGAGTAGCATTTTATCTAAGGAATCATGCCACCCAGGCGAGGAGGAGGAGATAATAATGTGGTAACTAATGAGTTATGCTATGAGCTTAGGCACATCCATGCAAAGATGGAGGTCATGGAGACATGTCAGAGGAGAGAACCTAACATAGGATATGTACGTGAGAGTGAAGATATAGGCTCCGATGAAGAAATAAAAGAGGCTCCAAGAGGAGAAGCAACAGAGGAACAACTAGTAAGAATGGTCACAAAAGTTGGATCCGGACCTAAGATGGAAGTGCCCATGTACAAAGGTAATTTAAATGTTTATGAATTACTTGACTTGATAAATTTCATGTATAAATATTTTGGTTATGAAGAGGTAGAAGAGGAGAAGAAGGTGAAGCATGCAAAGACTATGATAAAAGGACATGCAACTCGATGGTGGGATGAGTTGTATGCAGACAAAAGGAGAAAAGGAAAATCTAAGATTGAGAATTCAGACATAATGGTGGCCAATTTAAAGGTAAGTTCATTTCTAAGGATGATCAACTGAATTTGATTAGATAATTGCAAAAGCTTAGAAAAAATACAATGACCATAAATGAATATACAAATGAATTATATAGGTTGAACATTGGAGCTGGTCACATTAAGGAAGATGTTGAGAAGGTTGCTAGATGCATACATGGTTTGAGATATGAAATTCATGATGAAATCAACCTTTTGTCCCTAAGAATTGTTGAAGATGCATACCAAGCAGCTTTGAAGGCATAAAAGAAGTTGGCTAGAAAACAGATCTAGAGAAACAGTGGAAGGAGTCCATTAAGAGGCAAAGGACAATCTAACAAAGGAAGATTTCAACGTTCAAAAGACGGGGCAGGAAGTTCAAGCAGCCAATCACAAAGAGGATGATAATCAAGAGGCGGAATATTTTTCTCAAGAGGCTAAGGAAGATGCAAAGAAATGAGATGTTATACATGTGGTCAAATATGACACATGTCATGGGACTATCCAGAGAGCAAGGAAACAAATAGAAAGAATGCACATGATGTAGAAACAAAGGAAGAAGATGTGAATGCAACAGAAAAAGAAGAAACTCCAGAGGTAGAGGAGTCATTGTTGCTAAAGAGATCTTTGGTTAAGGAAAAAAAGGAGGTTCATGAACTAGCTCAAAGCAAAAGCATGTTCAGGACTATATGTAAGTCAAGAGGTAAGTGTTGTAAAATTGTTATTGATATTGGTAGCACAAATAATTTGGTTTCCACAGAGATGGTAGAGAAATTGGGATTGCAGAGGCTAGTACATCCAGCTGCCTACAGAGTGTCCTAGTTGTAGAAAGGACATCAAATTTTGGTGAATGAATAGTGTAAAGTGGAATTGCATATTGGTAGCTACAAGGATGAGGTTTTATGTGATATAATGAACATGGATGTCTATCATATTCTGTTGGGAATGTTGTGGTAGTATGACATGAAATACATCCATGATGGTATAAGTAACACTTATTCTCTTGAAAAGAATGGGAACAAGAATGAGTTGTTACCTTTGAAGGATGTGAAAGCCAAGGAAGAAATTGGTCCAAGTGTACTACTGATAAATGGGAAGGAGCTTTTGCAAGAAGTCAAAAAAGAAGAAGAGATGCATTTTCCCTTAATTGGCAATCCAAAGGTAATAATCACTAATAAAAACCTGGATGATTTACCAACAAAAGTTAAAGTTATGCTTGATGAATTTGATAATATTATAGTAGATGACTTACCAAATACTTTACCTCCTCTGAGAAGTACTAGTCGTCACATTGATTTAATCCTTGGAACAAGTCTGCCAAATAAAACAGCCTATAGAATGACCCCACAAGAGAATGAAGAGATTAAAAGACAAGTACAAGAGCTGTTAGATAAAGGATTGGTGAAGGAGAGTTTGAGTCCATGTGTTGTACCAACAATATTCATCCCAAATAAGGATGAAGGATGGTGCATGCGCACTAACTCTAGAGAAATCAACAAAATTACCATACGATACAAATTTCCATTTCCTTGCATATATGATTTAATAGATTGTTTGAGTGGTTCAAAATATTTTTCAAAGATTGATTTAAAGAGTGGATACCACCAAATTAGAATTATATAAGGGAATGAATGAAAAACACATTTCAATAATAATAGTGGACAATATGAATGGTTGGTGATGCCTTTTGGGCTCACAAATGATCCTAGTACATTTATGAGGTTAATGAATGAAGTTTTGAAAGATTTTATTGGAAAATTTGTGATAGTCTATCTAGATGACATCTTGATCTATAGTCAGACAAAAGAGGAACATTTAAGGCATCTCAATATGGTTTTCAGTATCCCGCAGAAGGAAAAAATGCAGATAAATTTGAAGAAATGTAGTTTTATGAACAAGGAGCTAATATATTTGGGGTTTCTAGTATATAAAGAAGGTTAAAAAATGGACCCAGAAAAGGTTCAAGAAATTGTGAATTGGCCGACCCCAAGAAATGCATTTGAGCTAAGACGTATTCATGAACTAGCAAGTTTTTATAAGATATTTATCAAAAATTTCAGTCGGATTTGTGTTCAAATTATTGATACCATCAAACAGAACAAACAACCATTTAAATGGACAATAATAGTTTATCAAAATTTTTATATTTCAAAGAAACATATCACTGAACAACCTGTGTTAGCTTTACTAGATTTTAACAAGTTCTTTTAGATTGAGACTGATGCCAATGGGACTACAATAGGATTTGTCATGATCCTGGAGAAAAGACCAATTGCATATTTAATTGAGAAGCTAAATGAGGGAAATCATAATTATTCTTCTTATGATAAGGAGTTTCAGGCAATTGTGAAAGCATTGAAGAAATGGCGACATTACCTTATTCCCAAAGAGTTTTTTCTTTACACTGACAATCACAGATTACAATTTATAAGTACTCAACCAAAATTAAATGAAATACATTCGAAGTGGGTTGAATTTATGAAGAATTTTATCTTTGTGATTAAACACACAAGTGGTAAGAATAATAAGGTTTTGGATGCTTTGAGTAGAATTAATTTAATTTTGAAAGAATTTCAAGTCAACACTTTAGGCTTTGATGGTTTAAAAGAAATGTATTGAGATGATGCAGATTTCAAGGATTCCTATGCATCATTTGAAAACCCAATCGTTGGTAACAAAATTAAATGGTTGGACTACATGTTACATGAATAATTGTTGTTCAAGAACAGTAAATTGTGCATAACAAAGTTTTCAATGAGGGAAAATCTTATCAAAGAAAAACACAGTGGAGGAATGTCAGGACATTTTGGACAAGATAGAACCTTTGCTGAGGTAAATTATTTTTATTATCGACCAGGTATGCAGAATCAAGTAAAGAAGTTTGTGGAGAAGTGCATGATTTGTCAACATGCTAAAGGGATAAGTCATAATAAATGACTGTGTCAACCACTACCCATTCCAAGCAGGCCATGGGATGTAGTGAGTATCGATTATGTGTTTTTATTTCCAAGAATACAAAGAGGTAATGACTCAATATATGTTGTGGTAGATATATTTTCAAAAATGCACCATTTCATTGCTTGTACCAAAATTAGTTATGTGAAAAATGTTGCAATTGTTTTCTTTAAAGAGGTTGTAAGGTTGTGTAGTTTACTCAAAAGTATAGTTTCTGACATAGACACTATATTTGTGGGACACTTTTGGAGAACCTTATGGAAAAATATTGGTACTAATATCAGTTTTAGCTCAATCTATCATCCACAAACTGATGGATAGATCGAGGTAGTAAATAGAAGTCTGGGAAATATTTTGAGAAGCCTTATGAATGAGAACTCTAAGTAGTGGGATCAGATCCTTGCTCAAGCTAAGTTTTCATATAATGACTCACCAAATAGAAGCATATGGATGAGTCCATTCGAAATTTTTAACAGAATGCATCCTACGAGAATGTATGAGTTCAGGAATTTGGGAAAGAAGGAATTAAGAAGTGTTGATGGTGAGGATTTTGCAGTGAGGATACAAAAGTCGGAGGAAAGGGTCAAGCATAAATTGCAAGAGAGAAAAAACAAGTATAAGTAGAGAGCAGACATGAAGAAAATACCAGTGGATTTTGAGGTTGGTGACTTGGTCATGACATATTTGAGGAAAGAAAGGTTTCTTGTAGGAACTTATAAGAAATTAAAGCTTAATAAGATTGGACCATGTAAAATTTCAAGGAAATTTTATTCCAATGCCCATGAAATAGAGCTTCCAAGTGGTGTTGGAATTTTTCCAATCTTCAATGTTACATATTTGTATCCCTTCAAGGAGACAGAGGATGTTTCAGTAGATGAACCTGTAAGTGATGCATATCATATCATAGGATGGAAATAACAACTACCAAGAGAAGTGAAAAAGGAGATCGAGACAATATTGGATATGAAATTACTAAAGAAAACCAGAGACAAAGAATATTTCCAGTACTTGGTCAAATCGAAAGGTTGACCAGCCAAGGATGCTACTTGGATGATAACAACTGAAATTTCCAATTATGGTGTAGACCTTGAAGACCTAAGGAATAATTATTTTCTTCCCTGAGAGTCTGATGCAAGAGAATTTGACAACAAGTTCTAGAAATGATCTCAAGGATCAAAGACATTTACCAAGGAATTTGGTTCCCTAATTTATTTTATTATATCAGTAATAGTTATGAAATTTCTCTAAAAGACATTTTCGTTGAGTTTTTTTTATTAGATATCATGTTGTTTGTCATAGGTGTTAAGTTTGTTGCGAAATATTAGGATCGAGATATATTTAATGCTTTGTAAAAGACATAGGGGAGGGAGAGTGTGAGATTGAATATGTAAAAGTGAGGATCACACAGGTCTAAAAGACCAAGAAGAAAATAGCTTTCTTGTATAAATTTAATCCTTTATTCATAAAAAGAGAGAATAGAGCGTGTGGTTTTGTTGCTCTATATGTTTTCATTTTGTCGCACGATGTGTTTGAATTGTTAAACTCTATGTATAGAGTGATGAGTTTAGGTGATTGTAGGAAGATCGTGCTCAATTAATTTCATCAAGTTCTAAAATTATATTTAAAAGAATATTTCCTGAGTATTTGTCTTCAAAGGAATAGACAATCACGATTTGGTGCAGTGGAAAACCCTGTAAAGATATGTGACAAGTTAGTATTGTTGCATGATTTCATGTGCAGAGTAACCTGAGACACATCCACATTGTTTGTTGAATTTTGCGAAGAATTGTTCACAACAGATTTTGTCAACATTGTTTGTTGATGCTTTTGCATGGAGCTATATCCTCGTAGTGGTAATTTCACATCGATTTATCTATGAAGGATCGCAACTCAACATTGTAGGAGAAGGATAAATTTGAGCACTTGTTCGTGTTGATCTAAGGCCAAACAAGTAGCCCGAATGTTAACTAGGACACAATGTTGAAAACTCTATGATTATGGGTTGAAGTTGGTGGTATTCTCCATCAATGATGTATATATGTTTGAAATGAATTTTTTAATTTGAATTTACAAATTATAATTTACAATATAGATTAATTTACTAAGTATCATTTACAACATAGAATATCATCAAGAAGGAAACTTTAAATGATATTTTCTTTTCTCCACAATACAACTTTCCCATTTACCCACACATGTTATCTTTTCAATATTTTCATATTAATCATATGAGAAAGGAAGTTCATTTTGAAAACCATTCAAACATTTAAATCTTGATACTCTATGTCTATTGCTTCACAATAATAATAGTGTCTTATGTTCCTCATAATTTTGATTCATTTTATTGCATGCTTTTGGTTTTAATTTATTGTATATATCAATGCATTTTATATATCTTAGTATTCCTTATATCTTAATATTATAATGGTTTGAATGTGAAAATACTAAAAGATGAATCACAATCAATTAAACAAAGGGATGGGCTTCTACTTATTGAGAATCCCTTTCGCAACAACATAATTTGTATTTTGAATTTGGTTTACATCATGTTATTGTTCAAGCCATGTCCTTTGATAAATGAATTTAAATTTTTTTCTTGTTTCTTCAATTAATACATTGAATCATTATAATATTATCACTAAAACTAATGCACCCTATTGTTTTTTGGTCATTGCATCATTGAAATCAATGCAACTACTCATTTTCTCTATACATTTTTTCATTGTATCACCATTGGAATCAGTGCACCCTATTGAAATCACTCAAACCAATGCACAAACCCTAAACGAGATTTATTTCTATGTAAATTATCCATTTTCTTTTTATTATTATGATATGACATGTTAATTTGAATTATTGTAGATAGCTCAAACCCTAGATCAAATAAATGACATCACACATGAAATATTGAAATATAAACAACATATTGAAATGAATACTAAAACCAACATTCACATTGATCTAAAAATGAAGAATTGTATTCTTGAAAATATTTGCAAATTTTATTTTATGTGTTAAAATGCAAATGGATCAATTTGTGACACAAATTTTATGGAAATTACTCATTCAAGATGCATATAAACATCAGTAATAAAGAGTGAACAGAAAACAAATAACACAACAAATGATAAAGGAGTTCACCCCTCTCTTGGGCTACATCTCCTAGTCCAGCTTCTAATGGATCTTTTGTATTATTTGCTCAAAGTGCTCAAAAATGTGCTTTACAATGCTCAAAATGCCAAATAGATGGCTCCAATGGCTCCATAATGTCCAAAAACCCCTAGCTGGGCTTTTTCGACACCTCGTTTGGCCAAAAATTGAAGAAGATAGGCTTCCTGGAAGTTCCCCTTCAAACTTGCTATCTCTGGATCGCCAAAATGCACCCCTGTTGACTCAACCTAGCCCCCACACATTTTTATGCATTAAAACCCAGCATCGGGTGCAACCGCACAAATCGTGTAAACTAAAGGATGGTTATGGGTGCGCCTAGTCCCTAACCGCCAAGGTTGTGGTCATGTGACCCATGTGACCGCGTGCAAGTCCAAAAATGGGCTCCGTTTCTAAAAGAAAATGGATAATGTACATGTGGCGAGTCGTTGGCTGTAACCGTTTGAACCACAATACAAAACGCGCATGCATATGGTGTGACCATAGGTCATATGGTAACATTATATGCGACCGGTGGCTGGGGCTAAGCCCCAGCCCGGACCCCACGCCAAACATACACATATGCAAATTTAAATATATTCAAAACCATTTATATAACAAGGATCACACAGTGGCCTGCCGGTTGGCGGCCCCTCCCAAGTCTCTTCCCCTACCCGGAGGTCGCGTGTCACATACCCACTATGCAAATTAAATTTTTCATCGATTTCTCAATGATTAGACCCCCTAAATGTCTACGGAGGTCTAGCGTAAGCTAGCTCTTCCCTCGTCTGTTCCCATAGGATCGTGGGTCATGACCATAGGTCAAATAAATATGGCATCCTTTCTCTCTTTGCGACTCAGTGCTACCAAAGTGTCGAGTCTTTCGACCCTGCAAACCCCGACACAGCGAAGCGTCGAACCCCCAAAGCGCTGGCGGGTACAAGTTTCCTATTTGTGTCTTTTCCTCGTGACCACGTTCCATGACCACACGCTTAAACTGGCAAAGCCCTTACCGGCCTTTCATGATTCACGAAATCACGACGCATGACTTCTTGTCATTTAAATTTCTGAATTCCGATATGGAAGTTCATGTAAGAGATTGATGGCTCTTAAGAGTGTGGATCCAACGGTCCACGGGATTTCAAGACTTTACCCAAAACTCTGACCGCTCATCATGTGTTTCCTCTGATGGATGGTCCAGATTCTTTCGGTACTTCTCTTTTCTATTGCCAAGCATGTCGGGATTTCGCGATTTGCGAAGGCAAGATTTCTTTCCCTTTGGTTTCTCGAATGCCGAAACGTCGACCGATAGCCACGTGTCCTTTCGATGGACGGTGGCGAACTTCAGCCAAGATCAACGGTTTTGATCTTTTTGGGATGATCAACAGTCATGATCAAATCCCGGCTTTCCTTAATCTCATTCACACCTCACGCCATTTCGGGGTTTCGGTGATCGATATTTCATGACTCACGAGGACAAGGGTTCTTGCCCTTCTTGTTTCCCGGGTGTTGAAACGCCGAAGCGCTTACCAGCAACCACGTGTGCTCTATAGATGGAAAATCCAGGTACTTCCATGGACCATGGGGTCTACGGTCCCGATTCCTTCATCTCTTGCAAGGGAAAAAGGGGTCGTGGCATTAATGCCTGGATTTCTTCCTCAAATCTAACGGTCATTACAGACCCTGGTATCCTCCGAAGGGATCATGTTCGTGCATCGCTTGTAAAAGCAGAGAAGGGTCGAGGGACTATCATCCATGTTCCTTCCCCGAATCCAACGGTTGTTACAGACCTTATATCCTCTTAGAGGATCTCATCCGTTAATAGACATTTAAACATATGCCAATTATTTTGGGAGTTCACCAGTCGAAGTTTCGGGACTTATCAATCATGAGAATCCAACCTCTTGTCAACGGAACTCCCAAACTCCCGATTTGCGAAATCCCGATGGGCTCCTTCTTTTGGGATTCTCCTGAGATCCTGGATTACTGCCATGTATCCTCCCTCAGATGGATGGTAGAGATCTATATTGGGATTTTCACCATGGAGTGTCCCAATCTCTTGTCATCAGGACTCCCGAAATCCCGAACTCCGATTCCCCAATACCGACTCCTCTCTCGGGACTTTCGCCCTTGTTCACGAGGACTTAACCCTCATGCATCTCCTATCAGATCCAATAGCTGTCAGGTTTTCTAACTAAGATCTGACGACTTATATCTATCCCACGCCGTGTACCGACTCCTCTTTCGGGACTTTCACCCCTATTCACGAGATCTTAACCCTCTTGCACCCCATAACAAATCCAACGTCTATCAGGTTTTCTAGCTTAGATCTGACGGCTCAGACCTGTCCTACGCCGTGCACTCTCGCGCTGCTCTCTGGACGTGAAAAACCCAACGGTCCAGATACTCCCATAGACCTCGGGGATCTATGGGCCCAATTTCCTCGCTACTCACGAAGATAGAAGAAAACGGGTAAGGCATGTAACACCCTTGTTTCTTCCGCCAATCTAATGGTCATGAATGACCACAGATATTCTGATGGGATCTCATCCGTCGATCGATACTTATCCCTGCGCTACTACTTCGGGATTTCAAGAGGATCATTCTTCCTCATACAGGGTTGCTAAGGCTTGCACATTCAAGTCCTTTTTCCAGGCTCTTGGTAAACTTTTCCAAGAGGGGTATCTCTATGGAGAGTTTTATTCCGGAGCATTCCTAGAGACGAATAGGGGGAAACAAATTCCTGAGAATAGACTGGAAGTCTAACTTTGTTCAACTTTCGCATAATTAAATTTATCTATCAGCATAAGCCATGCGTGGTTTTTCTGTAACAAGCATACATCTACCCTTTCTTATCAAAACACTGCACAGACAGTCTTATACTGTAATCATTCACAATTTCACAGTTTATGAGCAGATATTTCAGCATATGAATTTCAAGATGCAAGATGTAAAACACTTATCAGAAATAACACCAAAAGTGAGTGCAACTGCTGAGAGGGGTGCTCATTTCCACCCAACCATAGGCTCAGCTATTTCGATAGGATTTACAACTAGCCACCCCCGAGCTGAGACCACGACGCTACGAGGGCGTGTCTCAGTTTTCCAGTGACTGAGAATGAGGGTTACTCTCCCCCTTCTCTGCTATCACTCACTCTACATATCTCCAGAGTTCTCTTCCTCCCCTCGCGTCTGCCCCAAATCGCTTCTCCCTCACACCTTATCCTCTTGCGAGGTTGTGTGTGGCACGATTTCTCTTGTACAGGTCAGGCCTGATGGCTCTACGAATGGGCGGTTCACCCCCCATCCCTCATTAATTCTTG
>SNQJ01S0005836.1:21480-58826 GCA_010110895.2 Picea sitchensis | reverse complement strand
AGTTAACTAGTCAACTAGTCTTCAGTTAACTGATTGAACAAAGAGTAGTGAGTTGGTGATGATCCCAATGTTGCATGGTGACAAAACCAATGCAACATCTAAACTCAATTGAACTAGTCAAACTGAAGTGTCAACTGAAAGAGAATATTCTCCAGGTGGAATATTCTCCCCTAAAATATAGGAGACTGGATAATGACTAACTATGAATAATAAACAGGGAATAACCTTAGGAAAAATAAATCCTAGGTGTGTGTGAAGTAACTCTAACACCGATTTGGGTTTCCACGTAAAATATTGGTGTACTGTGTATGTGTATGATTGTTCATTTGTTCATTGCTTATTTACTTTGCAATTATTGGATGATAATGCTTCATTGATATAACACTTGGATTATATGGTTAAAAATGATTAAATTGATTTATTACAGATTCACCCCCCCTCTCAGTAATCCAATAGATTGAACCTAAATGATTAATATAAGAAGCTATCCCTTATGGATGTAGCCTATTTATGGGTGAAACACGTTAAATCTTTGTGTCATGATGTATGCTCTGATGTGTTTCTTTTATTTTCTATTTATGGTGCACATATAATGGATGGATGGTTAATATGAATATGTATCTGATGTTTCCCTGCATATATTGAATGATTAAGTAAGATGAATATGTTATAGGTTATTATGCTTTTGTGCATAAAGTGTGTTGCATGTTGAATGAATGATCAGTAATAAATTATGTTAGAACGATACCCATTCCATTCATTACTGAAAAACTCGCGTTCATGTAGTCCCCATAGGTAACTCAGGTGAGACTTCACCTTCTTGCAGGTCATATTCAAAGGGCCGATATCTTGGGATTTGTTGGTGATTTAGTGTTGAACCCTGGGTATTCTCTCTATGTGCCAACAAATGGTTTTGCTTTCGAGATTGAGACCTATGACTGAGGGGGATGTGGAGGCCTACTAAGGAGGATATTGGAAAATGGTTGGACGCAAAGGAGATTGATTTTTCGGTAGATGAAAAAAAGAATACATGGATTAGCATAGAGAAATGGATACAAAGATATGTGTTTACATATTTGCATGAAATTTTCTTCGTTGACTTTTCAAATATTTTAGCAGAGTGGATCCAAATATTAATTAAATAGATTGAAAGATATCATAGTGTTGTTTCGAGAAATTGGACTCTTGAGTTAATTAGGAAATTCAATTCTATAAGAAATCAGGTATCAAGCATAGTAGATTACTAGCTAGAAAGTGTGTTGGGATGTTACATTATTGAATTTTCCATTGATTGTATTGATTTGTATAACATTGTTGAAAGGGAATTATTTAAGGGACCATGCAAAAGATACCTAAAGAAAATTTATACTTGGATTAAGATGTTATTGTGTGAAAATGAAGTTATGGAAATGGGATTTGATATCTAAGCACCTTCACGCACATAGGGGGGGGCTAGGGGCTTACTAGGGGATGGTCTAAGCATAAAGAGGGATGAAGAGAAGGAATGAAGAATAGAGGGGATGAGGATGCTGAGAGAATAAGAGTGTGTGATAGACAAATAGATTGGAGTGGACTGTGGCCGAAAGAGACGGGAAACACAATGAGAACAAGGAAAGAGACAATGGTGTGATACTCCAGATCGAAGGAAGTATGTGCACAAAAGAAAAGATTTGTCAAATTATTATTGTAGAAGAAGATCCCTCTTAGATCACACTCTGCATCGAACCCAAGACCCTATGTGTTTCACCAATAACTAAGGTAAGATCAAAAGATTTTTCAATTATAGTTAGTCAAGGAGGTAAAGATATTAGTAGAAGTAGTACATTGATTTAGAATCAATTAGTGTTATCATGAAAGAATACCACACAGAACATGATGGAGGGGATAGATCATACCTTAAGGATGTTTGTCTTCCATGGAGTGGGGACAAAGGATCCAAAACAACATTTTTTCATTTTTGAGACAATATGGACTATAAAGAATGTCCAATGTGAAGATGCAAAGATTGCATAGTTGAACCAAAATGATCTTTTAAAGACTTGGTTGATTTTTAAGCATGTGTTAAATTACCATTCAAAAACTTAAATGAGGAAGGAGATTTTAATGAAAGAATGTTGCATCCATCATAAACAATACAGCACAAAAAATAGACATAAGGAACAACAAACCATAACACCAAGATTGATAATGGAGTTTGGCAAGGTTACCTACGTCTCTGGGCCTTTGTCTCAGTGGGGGAGGCTTTCTTATCAATTTCTTCAAATTATCAAAATGTACATAAAAATTTCATCAAATGGATTTTAGATTGGTCTCACCGTGTCTTTATCGACCTCAAGAATCCAATGCAACCGACGACACTGAAAAAGGATAACTCTATCTCCCACAAATGGCCTCCAAAGTTCCTTTAGCTCATTGGTTTTTCCTGCATAAATTGGATTGTTCTGCTTTATTCTTCATCAATTCGACCTGTGTCTAGATGGTAAAAAAATCTACTTTATAAATAAGTGGTTGTGGGATCAAATCCCAAAAATCCCACTCTTTATGGCTCAAAATCTCACCAAATTACATAAAATATGGCATAAAATCCTTGTATATGGTTTTTAAGAACTATAATATAAAGTTTTTACCCACTTTATTGCCAAGTGATATGGAGCGCCTTTTTTTTATGGATTAAAACAAACCAATATATATATGTTTTAAACCCACATTCCAAATATTCGTGGCATATAATATGCAAACATAACCATAATATATATGGTTGGAGTATATTGTGGTAGATACTTTGGAAAGGGCGTGGATCATATGTATAGTAGTGGAGTTGGCTTAACAAGCCACAATCCCGACCGCTTTCTTAGCGCAAAGTGTTAAGGCGTTGGTGCCTTTTTAATGTGCTTTATTCTCCACACATAATAATAAATTGCCACATTATATCACACACAAAAAATGTTCCTGAGTGGTTAGATCATGGTTTGTAAATATTTGCACCTAGAAGGTCACATGTTCAATTCTCACAGAGCCAACTATTTTTGACTTGGACTCGGGTGCCACGTGTCACTCTGTCATTGCCCTAAACTATCCAATCACCCTATGCCACATGTTGGTGCCACCTCCTACCACTTGTCAAATCTTTCAACGACCATGTGTTGTGCTCAGGCTATGTCACGTTTCCTCTGTACACTATGTCACATGCCATGTCCAGAATGTGCCATGTCACCCTTTGACCAGCTGACTTTTTTCTTGTTTGGGAAATCAATTAGAACGCGATAAATTTCGGATACGTGGTCCATTTTTGGAAAAACAATATATGGACAGAGTCAGCGTGACGAGACGGATGCAATGGCATTGGTTTCATTCGATTTCAAGAACTTTGATTTTTAGCCCTTCCTGGATCCATTTTGGATCATGCCTCCCCACTAATACCTTTTGGTCCTCTAAAAGGGTATTAACCAGTCATCAAGTGCGAGATAGGCCACCCCACTTGTCCTTTGTCTTTAAACTCTATCCTGTCCACTTGCCTTATCATAATCAATTGTGAAACAACCATGACAAATGACAACATATTGTTAGCCACTTGTACTCTTTCACATCTTAATGAAGCCACTACCATCCATGTTGAAAAAATTAGCAGCGATAACATCATAAATATGACTGCAAATGAGCTAATATGTTTGAAGTACTTGCATAACATTAGCTTATCTTGAAGCAAAGTATGATTGAACTTCCATTCTACAACCATGTCATGTTCATGTTTAATATCAATTGCTTGATTTGGCACAATTATAGGTGTGTTGCTTGCATAAGTTTCCTTCCTTAATTGTTCCAGTGTTTGTAGAGATTGATTTTATTTTAAGTGATGAGAATGTACAACATATTCATTGCCTTCTTTGATTAAGTGATATTGATTATGTTCCCTGTAGAAGACTGCTTTGCAATCATACAAATAAGGATTCCTAAGACCATTCCACATTCATTGAGTGGTACCACATCACACATTACCTCATCCACAAATTTTGATGAAATTGCAAAATTTAAAGTGAATTTCTTGGTTATGTGCAATTTGTGATTTTTTCTTATCCATTTAAGTGAGTAAGGTTTATGATGCATGTTAGTGTTTATCTCAATTGTTTAACCACTTCCTCTAAAATCAAGTTAGTTTGAGATCCACTATCTATCAATGTATCGATCTTAGTATGTTTCATTATCACCCTTATGTGAAACAACTTACTTCTAGAATCATATCCATCACCAATTTTACCTTTCAACCCAACTGTTGTGATTTTAGTCTCATCACCTGAATCATATCCCAAGTCTGTTGGTCATGTTGTTGTTGTAATTGTTTTCCTCCCTTTCCTCTCTTTCAACCACTTTGGTCTCTTCTCAGAATGCAATTTCCAACAATGGTCATAATCATGCCCTTCTTTATTTCAATGCTTGCAAGAGAGCTTCTCTTCCCTTCTTGTCGCTGGATTTTCTTTCTTTCCATCCCCCTTTATTTTGTCCTCTTTCTTTGAAGATGATTCTCCTGATACACCAACTATTGTCTTCCCTGCTTCAATGTATGTTGTTTGAACATAAACCTCATCAATATTATTAGGTCCAAAAATAAATACGGTGTTACGAATATGTGCAAGTAAACCTCCTATATACTTCATAAGATTTTCTTGGGTATGTAATAGAATGTTTAACATTAATTCCATCTTACGAAATTCATCTGTGTATTCTCGCACCATTTGTCCCTTTCTTATTTTAAGCCTTCCAATTCAATTAAAGCCTTGTATTTATAACCCAATCAATACAATTAATTTCTAAGTGCAAAAACAAAATCTTTCCATGATGGAAATACATTACCCACTTGTTGTGTGCCATTTTGGAACTTGCTTTTCCCCCAGATGACTGTTGTGCCTTCAAGACGAAGCGATGCCAACCTGATTTGAGTTGTCTCATCCTTGATTTGTTGCACACTGAAATAAACTTCCATCTATCTGACCCAGTTATCAATCCTCTCAACATTGACTTCACCATCATACATGGGTAACTCAAATTTCACATCAAGCTTAAGTAAAGGCATATCATGTTTATGTTTATGGGAATGTTTTCTTGTGGTGGATTTGGAACTTGTACTTGAAGAAGAAAAATTTGATGGAGAAGAAGGAGGCGAAGGAGGAGGTTTAGGAGGATCCTCTCTTTCTTCACTTTTTTCTTGTTTAGAAGACTCCCCTTGAAAAGGCCTCTTCCGTTCCAAGTAATCCTCATATAAGACCTTTACCATCTCAGACATGGTGAATAAAGTCTTTTGCAACTCGATCTCATTCTGAGACATGCCTTCTTTCGATTGCATCTCCTCACTTTGAGAAGTCATGTTTATCGATTCAATCTATGGATCCACTTCTAATAGCTTGCCTTCACCATGACTCATCTTTTTCCCTGGTAATCATGCAAACTCAAAAACCACCCGTCAACCTGCTCTAATACCACTTGATCTGAAATGATATTTTAAAGACTTGGTTGAGTTTTAAGCATGTGTTAAATTACCATTCAAAAACTTAAATGAGGAAGGATATTTTAATGAAATAATGTTGCAGCCATCTTAAACAATACAGGATAGAAAATAGACACAAGGAACAACAAACCACAACACAAAGCTTGATAATGGAGTTCAACAAGGTTTCCTACATCTCCAGGCCTTTGTCTCAATGGGAGAGGCTTTCTTATTAATTTCTTCAAATGCTAAAAATGTACATAAAAATTGCCTCAAATGGATTTCATATTGATGTCATTGTTTTCTTATTGACCTCAAGAATCCAATGCAACTGACAACACTGAAAAAGGCTAACTCTATCTCCCACAAATGGCCTCCAAAGTTCCTTTAGCTCGTTGGTTTTTCTTGCATAAATTGGACCGTTCTGCTTTATTCTTCATCAATTCGACCTGTGGCTAGATGGTAAAACCTTTTAATTTATAAAGAAGTGGTTGTGGGATCAAATCCCAACAAACCCACTATTTATGTCTCAAACTCTCACCAAATTACTTAAAATATGACATAAAATTCTTGGATATGGTTTTTAAAAACCATAATATAAAGTTTTTACCTACTTTATTGCCAAGTGATATGGAGCACCTTTTTTTTATGGATTAAAACAAACCAATATATATATATGGTTTAAACCCACATTCCAAATATTTGTGGCATATAATATGCAAACATGACCATGATATATATGGTTGGGGTATATTGTGCAAAATACTTTGGAAAGGGCGCGAATCATATGTATAGTCGTGGAGTTGGCTTAACAAGCCACAATCCCAACCTCTTGGTTAGCGTGAAGTGTTAAGGCATTGGTTCCTTTTTAATGCACTTTATTCTTTGCACATATTAATAAATTGCCACATTATATCACAAGAAATAAATGTGCCTGAATGGCTAGAGCATGGTTTGTAAAGCTTTACACCTAGAAGATCACATGTTTGATTCTCACAGAGGAAACTATTTTTGACTTGGTGTGGGGTTCCACTTGGCACCATGGACTAGGCCACATGTCACTTTGTCATTGGCATGAACTATCCAGTCACCCTGTGTCACATGTCGGTGCCACCTGCCAACTACCATGTTCATCAAATCTATCAACTTCCATGTGTTGTGATTAGGTTGTGTCATGTGTCCTCTGTAGAGTGTGCCACATCTCATGTCCATAATTTTCCATGTCACCCTTTGACCATTTCCTTTTTGCCTGTTTGGGAAATCAATCAGAATGCAATAAATTTCGCATACCGTGTCCATTTTTGAAAAAAAATATATGGTCGAAATCAACGTGATGAGTCGGACGCAATGGCCCTGGTTTCATCTAATTCCGATAACTTTGATTTTTAGGCCTTCCTGGATCCATTTTGGATCAATATTTGGCATAGAAATTTAGAGATCACACATTATTATGGTACATGAAATATCATACTATGACACAGGCATGATAGACTAGAACCCTGGAAGAGGTAAGACATGCTCTATTGAAAGAGTTCCAAAAACCTAAATCCAAGTCGGAGTGCATAACATAGTTTAAGGAGGTCAAGAAGATAGTAAATGAATCAGTGTGGAACTATGATCAAATATTTAAGATAATAAAGGATCTATTGACATTCCAAATTCTAGATGAAAAACATAGAGAGTGCTTTATTGTAGGTTTTTTTCTGCATATTCACTACCCTTTGATGCAACATAATATCATGTCATAGTTAGAATCCTTAGAAATTGCAATGAAGTTAGAAGCATCCCTGGTAAGAGAAAATGGCATGGATATGGCTCAAGTGTAGTTGCAGTTAGAGGCGTTGGCTATTCAGTTGCAGGATCTTGTGAAAGCTAAAGAAAAATGTGAGCTCTCGTCCACCACATGTATAATAGAAGGACACCGTAAGAATGAATGCCCATCTATTCAACAATATTTGAATACAAGGGCTCTGAATCCACTAGGTTTATGGTGCAATATTTGCAAAACGGTGGTTCTCCACCCTCATAATTTCACATTAATGCAGAAGTACCCGAGTACTATGAGAAATCTATTTTGTAGCTTTTGCAAATCTGTTGATCATGAAGAGAAGGATTGTCACACATTTTATTTGATGAGAGAGCACATTGCAAACACATATAGAGTCTAGGGGGAATAATATGAAGGAGGAGCGATGCAGTATAACACTCCAAGAGATTATAATCAAGAAGGAAGAGGAGGATTTGACAAAGGTAGAGGACCTATTATATGTTATAAATGTAATCTTCTAGGACATTTAGAGAGAGAATTTCTGAATCCCTACATGACATGTACATATTGCAGACAACTAGACCATGCAATGCAGGATTGTCCATAGTTAATTGGGAAATGGAAAGAAAATAGGAACACAAATGTACAGATAATAGTAGCAGAGGCATGTGATGAAAAACCTAAGATAACATAAGTTACACATGGAGGAACCAGAACCAAAACTGATGTGATAGATCAAGGATACATCATTTAGCAGTGGGTAAGAAAAGACGCATAGCCTCAACCATTGTTTGACACTAGAAAAGAGAAAGAGATGCATATGAAAGCAAGGAAGGAAATAACAAGAAAAGAATGGATAGCATTTATTTTGACCATTCCACCTTTGTATGACATATTTCCAGTATATGATATGCCACTAGTCTATGACCATTTAGAAAGGCAAGTTGATAAGATAAGCACTTTGAATAGTTTTCTGAAAATTTGTTTAGAGTTAATGAAAAATGAATATTCTTTGAGTATGCTGCGCAAAATGATTGATCGTTTCACCTAGGAGAAAGAGATACCCATCGCACATAGAGAAATTAACCAGGTGCACAGCAAGAAGATAACAAATAGGGAGTTTCGAACCAATACGTAGATAGGAAACTACGACATGGACAATGTCATTCTAGATCTAGGATCTGATGTGAATGTCATCCCAAGGCAGACTTGGAAGATGATGGGCCAGCCAAATTTGATTTGGTCACCCATTCAGTTGAGGTTAGAAAATCAACACAAGATCATCCCAATTGGAAGATTAACATGACTAAGTGTTAAAATTGATGGAGTGTGCAGTGTGGCTGATTTCGAAGTGATCAAGATAGTAGATGTGAGCACCCCTTACCTAGAACTTCTTGGACTTGATTTTTCCTTTGACAAACAAACTATCATTGACCTGAAGAAGAGGCAGTTGATATTTAAAGTAGAAGACTTGAAGGTTATTGCGCCATTGGATCCTACTGAAGGGAGAAGATAGGCAGAACCAATAAAAGGAAAAGAGTTTGACAACCTGTATAACATGACTACACATATGGATGATTATGTGAACCCTACAACTGATGGTGTGATTAGCTAGAGAAGTATTAGTTCATGCACATCATATTCAGAAGAATATTTGGAGAATTGGAAAAAGAGATTTCACAAAGTGTCCATAAGGAAATGTGCTAAGATTACCCACACATTGCGATGGATTGGAATTGAGGTATATGACCCTCCCAGGTATGACGAACTAATTGATGTAGCTTATTTTACAAGAGAATTTTAATTTCAAATATCATATCAGCAGAGATTATTAGCATTAGATGTCACATTGAAAGTAACCTTGACAAGATGGTGGGTTGTATATAAGGATGGAATAATAGATTGGTAGCAGTGGAAAAGACTATTATAGGTCAGGTTCGGGACCGAGATTGCAACTACCATGAAGAAGTATACAAGATTCATTTTCCCAATAAAGCATGTTACACAGTGTATAGTGACATGGAATAAAGTACCCAGGCAATAATGGACACATTTGTTTGTACACACCTTCGACACAATCTTGAAGAAATGGTTTCTTGGAACTAGAAGTGCGTAGAGAAACTTTAGATTGGGAAGAATTAACGTATAATTTCAAGGTAACTTTTAGTTTTGAAAATGATGCTCCTTTAATTGACTCAACTTTGAAAATCATCAAGAACAATATTTTTTCAATAGAAGAATCAGTAGAACTAGTACAAGTATGTAGTGCACATAGATCTACTGTGATAGTTGGAGAAGTCTTGCACTGTTATAATTTTGTTGAAGAAGATCAAGAGGGTGGCGAAGATCCAAGAAATGTGAAAATACTAGAAACTGAAGGAGTACATGCAATAGATAAACCACAACTTGAATTGGTTGTGTATGAAAATCCATTGAGAATGCGTAGTGTAAATATTTATACAGAAGAGAAGCCCAAATTTGTGAACATAGAATACTATTGGAATGATGAGACTGTGGAGAAGATAGTGGAATTACTGTGCAAATATTAAGATTTGTTTACGACTACTTTTTCAGTTATGAAAGAACTCATTGGGGAGATAGGAGAAATGAAGATTCCTTTGAAGCCAGATGTTAAGCCAGTCAAGTAGAGGCTATGAAAATTGAATCTGGTATACAAACAGAAGGTCAAAGTGGAAATATGCAGGATTTTAGAAGAAAGAATTATTGAACCTATAGTAGAATAAGAGTGGATTAGTCCAATGGTAGTTCAAGATAAGAAGACAGGAGGAATCGTAATTTGTGTATAACTAAGGAATTTAAATGATGCCTACTTACATGACCCATTTACTACACCATTTACAAAAGAAGTGCTGGAGAATGTAGGAGGGTGGGAAGCCTATTCATTCACAGATGGATTTTCAGGATATCATCACATAAAGATTGTGTAGGAAGATAGATATAATATTACATTTGCGATAGAATAGGGGTGTTACTAGTTCACAATTATTCCTTCTGGATTGAAGAATGAACCAGTAGTATTCTCTAGACTCATTGTAGAAACATTTAAAGAGTTCATCCATAAGTTATTAGAAGTATACTTAGATGATTGGATGGTGTTTATATTGTTGAAAGATCATATTGAGATTTTGCGCTTAATGTTAGATAGGTGTAGGAAGTATCATATATCTTTGAATTTAAAGAAATGCATTTTTTGTGCATGGTTTGGTATCTTACTAGGCCATGTAGTGTGTAAGGAAGGATGTTGGTGGATCCCACGAAGAATGTTGTGATTGTTGACTTACCACAACCTACTTCAATGCGACAATTACGAGCAACGTTGGGGCATACAATGTACTACAGGAAGTTCATTAAAGGATATGCATAGATTAGAACTCTGATGGAACTATTACTACAAAAGGATAATAAGTTTCAATGGAGTGAGTAAATCTAGGAATATTTAGATACTTTGAAGAAAAAATTGGTTACCGCGCCGATTTTTGTATTTCCAGATTAGAAGAAGGATTTTCATGTTCATGTGGATGGATCATATGTAGCTTTAGGTGCAGTGTTAGCTCATCCCAGAGAAGAAGATATAGATAATCCCATTTCCTTTACAAGTAGGAAGTTGACAAATATAGAACATAACTATACTACGACAGAACATGAAGGATTAGCCATGGTGTATGAATTGTAGAAGTTCATACATTACTTGTTGGGTTCACATATTAAGATGTACATAGACCATTATGTGCTAAGATATTTGGGGAACAAGCCAGTGTTGGGGGGAGAGAATATGCAGATGGATATTACTGTTTCAGGAATATGACTTTGAGGTAATTATGAAACTAGGAAAATTTAATTATGGGCCGGATCACTTATCGCACATACTTTCAGGAGAAGACACAGGGAACTTGGATGACAACTAAGTACCAGATGCACACTTATTTTTAGTACAAATATTCGATGACTATTTTGCAAACATATTTCAATTCTTGAGTATAGGAGTAACCCCACCTGAGTTTACAATTGCATAGAAAAAATATTTAGTAGTGAAGGCCAAGGAATATCAACTTATAGTAGGAAATTTGTACAAGTTAGGCACAAATGGTATTATGCGATGATGTATATTAGAACATGAAATAAATATGATATTGGCATAGGCACATGAAGGGGTTGTAAGAGGACACTACATAAGAAAAGAAACATCTCAGAAGATTTTGCATGTAGGATTTTGGAGGACTACCCTTCATAAAGAAGTTAAAGAATTTTGTAAGACTTGTGACGTTTGTCAAAGAATTGGAAAGCTTTCCAGGAGAGATGAAATACCCTTAGCACCACAAATGACATTACAAGATTTTGATAAATGGGTTGTGGAATTTTTTGGGACGATCAATCAACCAGTGAAGAGATGAGGATCCAGATATATCATTACTGTGAAATATTATTTGATCATATGGGATGAAGTAGATCCAACCAAAGATTGCAGTGTAGAGACAACTACACAATTTTTGTTTGAAAATGTGGTAACAACGTTTAGATTCCCCAGAGTACTTATGAGCGATGAGGGAACTCATTTTTTGAATAGGACGATTGTAGAATTGACAAAATAATTTAAAATTCATCATCAAAAGAGAAGACTATATCATCCTTAGGAAAATGGAACAATGGAAGCATTCAAAAAGATCCTAGAACATGAACTGACGAAGGTGTGTAATGTAAGCTAAGATGAATGGAACTTGAATATTCCAATATTATTATAGGCATATACAACTACAAGTAAGAACTTGACTAGACATACCCCATTCACGCTAGTGTATGACCAAGAAGTTGTTATGCCTATAGAATTCATACTATCGAATCTATGAATTGTTGCATTGACAGAGCTTACAAAGATTGACATAGTAGAGAATATATTTTTCATGTGTAGTAGAGATGGAAGAGGACCAGTTTGTCACAAGTTTCCATTAGCAAGTTCAGAAAGCGTGAGAAAGCATGCCATGACATGAACATTAAATAGAAGTTTTAGACAGGAGACTTGGGTTTTCCTTATGAAAAAAAGTTTTTGTAACACATTGGGAAGTTTCAAATGCATTGGTTAGGTACATATGTGATCAATTTTGTAACAGATGTAGGTGTTGTTCATTTGGAGAAACTAAAAGGAGAATTTGTGGAAGGATTGGTTAACGGTAGTTAGATGAAACTATATAGGGACAAAAGTGCTTTGGCACACTAGTCAGAGTGTGCAATTTGTGTATCATAGTACTTGTATTATAGTGTATTATAGAAAGAAAAAGTGAAAAATAGAAAAATAATACAAGCGACAAAATAATTTGAAGGTTGGAGGTATGCATAAAGAGATAAAACAAAAAATGACATAATCAAGAAAGAGGAAGGTGAACTACATAGAAAGGTGAAATAGAGTATGAAAAAAGAAGGCAAGGTTTGAGATCTTACAGAAGATTGTTGATGGGATTAAAGATCAAACTTGATGGGAAAAAAATTAAAGACTGATCATAATGAAAAAATAGTGGAGATGTGTAGTCATTAATGAAAAGTAACACCAAGATCATGATAGACTGGAAATATCTAGGCCATGATCCATAGAATAATCCAATTTTATTGTAGAATATGGAAATAATTGAATATGAAGTATAAGTTTTATTAGACTATAGGTTTGGGCACAAAGAATAGAAGTAGTTGGCAACAAGTGATAACAGAAGTTGAAGGGTCAATCAAAATAAGTTATTGTCATTTGAGTTTTCATAGAGAGCAATGAGATAAGAGAGATGAGTGACCAAAAACAAAGACGAAGAAGTTAGTTGCGAAATGAGAAGTTGCAGAGAAAAATGGAGCCACCAAAGACAAAAAAATCTTATTCATAGCAAAAGAAACAACACACCAAGTAGACATCGATACCAGTGACCAAGGAAACACTGGGAGAATTGGCATCATGTTCAACCCCGATTAACTATCCAAGGGATTATGTACCATAAAGGAAGCTGACACCAAAGAAGGTGAAGTTACAGAAATAGCTGAAGTATGAATGCATAGAGACAGAAATTCCAAAAGGTGTGATCATTGACGAAGATGTGCTCGATGCAGTAGGAAGCCTGAGGTATGCATATCACAAATTGACATATATGAAGAAGTTTCTAGAATTGGATGTGGACAAGTACAGAAGCATAAGACTCACCCTAGATTCAAAATAAATAATAGTAGAGTCACAAGAATGGGCAACGGTGCTGGAAAAACATGTATTCTTAACCTTTTTGATATTCTTCATTTTGGCAGGAGTGTGAATATAAATATTTGTGTCAATGTATTAATTAGTTGTGTGCACAAAATATTTATATGGTTAGATACACTAGTATTCATAGACACAGAGTTGATTTTGCAGATAATTGGGTTGCCATCAAAATGGGAAGATCCATCACTATTATTTGCAAACAAGAGAAAGAAGTCATTGGAAGAAATAATGAAGGACAAGTACGGTACATTCAGAGGTGCATGCAGTATGGATGTTGCAAGAATCAATGATGATACAGTTCGATTCACGACATAGTTAATGGAATGAAAGTTATTGAGGAAGTTCCACAAGGATTAGGTACCAACAAGAGTGATAGCAGTAGCTGAGAAGTGTGTTGTAGGAGTTCAAATGAGTTGGGAAATGTTTCTGTTGAACTAGTTCTTGATAGATTGCAAGGAATCCCAAGGAAAAGGTATGGGATCTCATTATGCTTGGATGTTAATACTGATAGAATTAGTGGCTTGGAGAGAGCTAGAGGACACTCAATTTTTGGGAGTTGTGAAGAATCCATATTTAGCAGCGAGATATGTAAAATTGTGGCAAGTAACACATAAGGAGAGGAACTTAGATAATAATATTACGTTCTATGTATACAAGAAAGTGATTCGGACACGTATCCAAAATACACTGTGCATACTACTACAGGTAGTAGAGACATACAAGAATATTGCGCGATTCAAAGTCAAAAGACATCATATGTACATTTAGGCCAAGAAGGATCGTGAGCAAAAGTGGATAATGTGTAGATACAAATTGACATAGGTTGAAGTGGGACATATCATAGAATACTGGGAGGATGCATGGAAAAACCCAATCAAGAAGAAGAATAGTCAGAACCACAACAACTAGTGACACAACAACTAGAAATAGAAGAAATAGGAGATGATGATGGAAAAGAAGAACACGAAGGATATGACACAAGACAAACACAGGAGACTATACCAAAAAAGAGTGAGAAGCGGAAGGAACAAGATACAAAGAGATCAATACTGCAACGAAAAAATAGGAAAGCAATTGAGAAAGTGGCCACCCATGCCCTATGATAGGATGACTTAGAAAAGATTGTGTATCGAGTGAAGGAGGTTACTGAGGAAAATTTTGAGTAAGTGGTGCAGAAGATGAAGAAAGACACTTCTACGTGAAAGCATAGATTGGTGCACCGTGACATATTTTGGAGACAATGAAGACTACGAAAGTTAGAAAAAGTGAACATGAGCCGATGGAGAGCACGGAAAATATGATAGAGGTGCAAAAGATGGAATTGTACCCATATGTGACATCAAGAGAATGACAGGTGATGAAGATAGTAGTGGAAGCTTGATATTTCCCTATGGAAGAATTATAGGAGCATGCAAAGGCACTTAGTCATATTGACTTGGTGTTATATCAATTTCCTATAGAAGTGTTTCATGTTTTACATAAAAGTGTGATGCGGGAACTACAAGTATGTGTGATGTCAATATCGATGGATTTAACAAGGGAAGTCACAGATAAAGATGCATTGCAAGAGGACTATGATCAACTTAGGCTAGAGTAGGATGAGGCTGCACAAAGGACAGAGAGAGTGAAACAAGTTGTCCAAATGGTTTATAATATTAATCCAAAAATGCATAGGGAGGAAGACGCCCCATTAGAAGAATAGGTGTCAAAGATCAATGAGGCCATTTAGGGATTACGCACAAAGATTAACTATTTGGAAGCATGTTAGATACCAATCACTCCACCATAGGACAGGGAGAAAAGGGAAAATACGACGACAACAAATATGGAGAACATCAAAAGTTTAGAAGTAGAGTGTGCCAAGTTATATGAAGAAAGGATGAGAATCCAGACGCAGCTGATAGAAGACATGGAACTGTAGGAAATTGAGCAGAAGCTACGTGCTGTGAAGGACAAGGAGTATAAGTTATAAGAAGTAATGAGTACATTACCACCAATAGAGATGATGACAATAATGGAAGAGAATAGGAAATTATATTCATATATGAACTAGATGAGGGCATAGAAACAAGGCCACATGCAACATATTGAAACATTGAAAGAAGAATCCTATAAGGAAACAAGAGAAGTAGCAGTTGTGCAGGGGATGGTCAAGCAGGTAGTACAATAAAGTGAAAAAAGTTTGAAGGACCATATTATTGTAGAGACAACAAAGGGAATTCTACAACAGGAAAACCAATCAAAAGAAAATATCGCAACTGCAAGGGAGACATTCCAAAAGTTCATGGAAACTTGGAAGAAAGCCTGAAGTGGCTCGAGATGAGACACACGTGAGTGTTGGGGGCCTGTTGGAGTAGGACATTTTGGGTAAGTTTTGGGAATCACACAAGAGAAAACCACATGACAAGTCAACAAAGGAGTAGCGTGCACAGAATAGAGTTAGCACATATTCAAGAGCCAACTGGTGGAAGGAAGAACTTATTTAGGAGTTTTGGGACATTCTTTTGACATTGTAATAGGCTAAGCCCCAAGGTATATGTATAAATATGTATGGATTTTGGGTAGAAAGTAGTTAAATAATTGATGAAGTAATGAGTGAGAGTGAGTAGTGATTGAGAGATGAGAGTGAAGTGACATATGAGAAAATGAGCTAATTGTGCACTATATGCATGGACGATTAATGCATTTTTGGTAGAACTAAAGTATTTTATTTGATTGTAGTGTGCACTAGTTGTAAGGATTGAAATTAAATGATTAATATAAGAAGATAGTTGTTGTGGAAGTATCCCATTTTGGGGTGAACCACATTAAATATCTGTGTCATGATGTATGTTGTTTTGTGTTTATTTTATGTTCTATTTATGGCGCACGTGTAATGCATGGATGGTTAATATGAATTTGTATCTGATGGTTTCGTGTATACATTGAATTATTAAGTATAATGGATCTATCATAGATTATTATGATTTTTTGCACAAAGTATGTTGCATGTTGAATTAATGTTAAGTAAGAACGAATGTTAGAACAATCCCCATTCCCTTCATGAATGGGGAAGCCTAGTTCGTATAGTCCCCATAAGTACCTCGGGTTATACTTCACCTTCTTGCGAGTGATGCCAGAAGGGTCGATATCTTGGGATTTATTGATTATTTAATGTTGAATGCATTTTCTTCCCACTATGCACCAACACAAGGCATCTCCTCATGTCAAATAATATCCGGAACCACAAAATCCATCAAACCCTATCCCCAAAAGGTGACATCAAGGATAAAGGGTGTTGTCATAGGCCTCCAAAGGACACGTTCAGGTGTAATAAGGGTGCAATATCATTCCCAAGTGATTCCAAGGTGCCTCCAAAGGCAACGTCCTCCATCCTCTGTGCAGAAGAGCTCCAGGGTGCTCTACCCAACCTGTCAGATCCTAGCACATATAAGTGACATAATCACTAGAACTGTTCAAAGCAAGCTCGTATTTCCATCATCTAAGGTCCTAATAAAGTGAGAGTCATTGTATAAGTATAGTGAGTCAATAGATGAACCACTACTCTCCAACACACGTGCCAAAGTCCTGCATTAAACAAAAAACATCTTGGGTGTAAGCCCAAGAATTCCCTCAAGAACCATGTCAAGGACATTAAAAAATAATAATAATATAAGTAAAGGTAAACCAAATTTTATAAAAAATATCAATCCTTAAAACACGTAAAGCAAGTTGCAACTTAAGACATAAGCCATGTAAAATTATTCACCCTAGTGTCCACTTCAACCATCACATTGGCCATGACATTGTGTGAGTTACCATGTTTAAGTATGGGAGGGTCTTCATCCAACCCTATTAGGTGTGCCACCTAGGAAGGAAAGAAAATAACCCAAGTATAAGGGAGAGGTCCCGAGAGTGGCAAGGGAAAGTAAAAACCAATCAAGAGTAAGTGTGAATGTGATGTGGGATTAGGCTTACTTTGTGGATTATAGTATCCATTTCTACGAGTTCCTTTATAGAGGTAGCACTTGCTTGCTTGGGATACCCTTTCCTCAGTACTTTTTTCATTCTGAACCCCTTGTTTTCCTTTTTATGCACAATTATTATTTTCTAGTCCCCTTTATAAGGTTTCAAGCTTCATGTCTTCATTTTTTACTAGGAAATAGTCCTTTATAATTGGTGCATTCATTCACATCCAGACAAGGGCGATTAGCATTAGAGGGGGTAGAACTCAAGATGGCCTGAGCATTTTATGATGGCCTTTGTAATTTTGAAATAACAAATACATAGAGAAGCTTCATCATCCTCTAGGCCTTTAGCCCCTTCTTCTCATGATAAAATGGACAATAGCCAAAGTTTAGGATATGTGAAATGCTTCAAGATTGAAAGAGTTAATTATGACTAAGAACAGAACGTTACCCTTGGGAGTGTCCCCCAATATTACCCCTTTTCTCTGGGCGGTAACAACATGGGACTAGGGCACAAAAGCTAACCACCAAGGTGAAACAAGAAAATTGACTCAATTTCCTAGATGAATTATCCATTATCCGACTTCAACCAAGGATCTTCACCCACATGCTTGAAAAATTAAGAACAACACTTTGCGTGAAATTGGGACTACCATACCTCATGGTGACACTGGATTACCATCTCCCATACTCTAGGTGGATTGAATGTGATGAGCCTTGGTTGATCTTTGCTCGGAGGAAAATGAGGGGGGTTGTTGGGATAGCAAGTTTATTATCTAGTTAGTAAATGGTATTGTTAGTATAGTTAGTAGAGAGATTAAGAGATATCAAGAGAGATTTTAGAGATTTCTTTCACCACAGAAATGTTTAGAAATTAGTGCCTTAGGGCTATGGAGTCTTTGTAACAACAAATGCAAAAATACTTGAAGATTAAGGTAGTAGAAACTAAGAGGTAGGTTTTGAACTCTAAGGTGCTAGAACATTATGGCCTTAGGGTTTAAACCTTAAAGAGAGGGATTTCTAGAGTGCAAGTACATTTGGGATCTAATAATATTTTCTCCCTTCTTAATGCTTCAACTAGGTCAAAATCAAATGTCTTGGGATAAAATCCTAAAGTGATAGAAATTTAGGGCTTCAGGATGCTAACCCTAGAAAGAATTTCCCTAAAGAACCATATAAGAGCCATTAAAAAAAAATAATATAAGAGAAGGTAAACCAAAGTTTATAAGAATTAAAGATTGTAGCTAAATTTTGTAACAACAATAATTTTATTAACTAGTTAGTCAATGTCAATGTTAGTAAAGTCGGTAGAGAGTTGAAAAGAGTTGAAGAGAGATTTTAGAGAACACTTTCACTGCAAGAATGCTTAGAAATCAGTGCATTAGGGCTATGGCATCTTTGTAACAACAAATGCAACAATACTTGAAGATTAAGCTAGTAGAAACTAAGAGGTAGGGTTTAAACTCTACGGTGATAACACATTAGAGTGTTAAGGTTTAAACCTTAAAGAGAATGATTGCTAGAGCGTAATCACATTTGGGCTCTAGCAATCTTTTCTCCCTTCTCAATGCTTCAACTAGGTCAAAATCAAATGTCTAGGGATAAAATACTAAAGTGTTAGCACTTTGGGGCTTTACGATACTAACCCTAAAAAGAATGTTTCAATAATTTTGAACAAGAATAACCTTGTGAGAGGAGGAAGCACTTATTATCCTCTCTTAGGGTTTTACCAAGAAATATTCCTAGCATAAAGTAGGAATATTCACCATGAAACATAATAATATAAAGATAAATTGCAGAAAATTCACTTACTCTAGCCAAGATACAATGAGACAAAACCCTAATTGCATAGATTCCTCTTCAAAAATAAACAAAGAATCCACAATTTGATCCTCCAAGGATAGCACATAAGTATAAAAAGAGCTAGTGGCCCTAAGATGGAAAAAATTTCAAAAGTATACTCACAAGTCTAAGGAAAAATGTGATCATAAAATGAAATGTGAGGGTGGATTATTTATATGAGGGAACCCACATACAATTTTTCCACATAATTTGTCAATGAGACAAAAAAAGTGTGGTCGACCCCTTAATTTTCCTCTAATAATATGCCAAAATACAAAACACATCCAATAAAACCCTAAAAGGGTGACATAATGATCAAATATGTGACATCAAGACTCAAGGAGTGAGACATTAGGCCTCCCAAGGCCATGTGACATGCTCTGACATGAAAAAGTGTGAAGCAAGGTGTCTTGTCATGTCAAATAATTTTCAGAACCACAAAATCCATCAAACCCTAGCCCCAAAAAATGACATCAAGGCTAGAGGGTGATGTCATAGGCCACCAAAGGCCACATCTAGGTGAAAGAGGAGTGCAATCATGTCCCCAAGTGATGTCAAGGTGCCTTCAAAGGCACCTTCATCTATCCTCTATGTAAAAGAGCTCCAGGGTGCTCTACCCAAGCTATGGGATTCTGACACATATGAGTGTCATAGTCACCAGTAATGCTAAAAGAAAGCTCGTATATCTATCATACAAGGTCCTGAAAAAGCAAGAGCCATTTTCTGAGGATGGTGAGTCGCTGGATGACCCACTACTCTCCATCACACGTGCCAATGTTCTGCAATACATGCACAACATCTTGTGTGCAACCCTAGGCAGTCCCACAAGAACCATGTTAGGGCCATTCAAAACAAAGAAGAATATAAGACAAGTTAAACCAAAGTTTATAATAAATATCAATCCTTAAGACATGTAAAGTAAGTTGCAACTTAACACATAAGCCATGTAAAATTATTCACCCTAGTATCCCCTTCAACCATCACACCGGCCATGAACCCATGTGAGTTAACAAGTTTAAGTATGGGAGGTTCTTCATCCAACCCTATTAGGTGTGCCACCTAGGCATGAAATAAAATAACTCAAGTAAAAGGGATAGGTCTCGAGAGTGGCAAGGAAAATTAAAAACCCATCAAGAGTAAGTGTGAATGTTATGTGGTATTAGGATTAATTCGTGGTTGATAGTATCCATTTCTATGAGTGCCTTTGTAGAGGTGGCACTTTCTTGCCTGAGATACCTTTTCATTAGTACCTTTTCATTATCAACCCCTTATTTTCCATTTGATACCCAATTATCATTTTCCAGTCCCCTTTATAAAGTTTCAAGATTCATTGCTTCACTTTTTACTAGGAAATAGTTCTTTATAATTGGTGCATTCATTCACATCCAGACATGGGATAATAGATTTAGAGTGGGTAGAGCTCAATATGGTCTAAGGATTTTATGGTGGCCTTTAAATTTTATAAGTATAATATACATAGAGAAACTAAATCATCCTCTAGGCCTTTAGCCCCTTCTTCTCATGAGAGAATGGACCATAGCCGAAGTTTATGATATGTGAAAGGATTCAATATGGAAAGTGTTAATCATGACCAGGAACAAAACACTACCCTTGGGAGGGCCCCCCAATATTACCCCTTTTCCTTGGGTAGAGACAACATGGGGCTAGGGCACAAAAGTTAACCACCAAGGTGAAACAAGGCAATTGACACAATTTCCCAGACCAATGATCCATTATCCGACTTCAACAAATGATCTTCACCCACATGCAAGATAAATTAAGCACAAAAATTTCCATGAAATAAGGACTAACATACCTCATAGTAACAATGACTTACCGTCTCCCATACTCTGGGTTGCTTAAATGTGATGAGCCTTGGTTGATTTTTGTAGGGAGGAAAATGAGGGGGGGTTCTGGGATAGCAATTTTATTATATAGTTAGTCAATGTTAGTGTTATTATAGTCAGTAGAGATCTTAAAAGATATGAAGAGAGATTTTAGAGAACACTTTCACCATAAGAATGTTTAGAAATCAATGCCTTAGGGCTATGGAGTCTTTGTAACAACAAATGCAACAATACTTGACAATTAATCTAGTAGAAACTAAGAGGTAGGGTTTAAACTCTAAGGTTCTATCACATTAGGGCCTTAGGGTTTAAATCTTAAAGAGAAGGATTGGTAGAGTGCAAGCACATTCAGGCTCTAGCAAACTTTTCTACCTTCTTAATGGTTCAACTAGGTCAAAATCAAATGTCTAGGGATAAAATCCTAAAGTGTTATCACTTTAAGGATTTAGGATACTAACCTTGGAAATAATGTTTCACCTATTTTGAACAAGAATAACCTTGTGAGAGGAGGAAGAACTTATTCTCCTCTCTTAGGGTTTTACAAACCAAGACATCTAGCATAAAGTAGCAAGATTCACCATGAAACACAATAACATAAAAATAAATTGTAGAAAATTAACTTACTTTAGCCAAGATACCATGAGACAAAACCTTAATTGCAGAAATTGATCTTCAAAAATCAGCATAACATCCACAATATGCTCCTCCAAGCATAGTGCATAAGTAGAAAAAGAGCTAGTATCCCTAATAGGGAAAAAATTTCAGAAGTATATCTCACAAGCATGAGGAAAAATGTTATCGTAAAATGAAATGTGAGGGTGGATTATTTATATGAGGCCACCCTCATGCAATTTGTCCACATAATTTTTCAAAAACACAAAACAAGTGGGGTTGACCCCTTAATTTTCCTCTAACAATATGCTAAAATACAAAATACATCAAATAAAACCATAAAAGGGTGATGTCATGCCCTAGGAGGGTGACGTAATGATTAGACATGTGATGTCAAGCCTCATGGAGTGAGACATTATGCATCCAAAGGCCATGTGGCATGCTCTAATGTGAAAAATTGTGAGGCAAGGAATCTCCTCATGTCAAATCAACTCTGAAACCACAAAATCCATCAAACCCTAGCCCAAAATGGTGACATCAAGGCTAGATGGTGATGTCATAGGCCTCCAAAGGCCATTTCTAGGTGTAAGAGGAGTGTAATATCATCTGCAAGTGATGTCAAGGTGCCTCCAAAGGAAACATCGTCCATCCTCTCTGCACAAGAGCTCTGGGGTGCTCTACCCAGCATGTGGGCTTCTAGCCCATATGAGTAGCATAATGACCAATACTCCTCAAACCAAGCCCATCTTTCTATCGTCCAGGGTCTTGATAAAGTGAGAGCCACTGTATGAGGATGGTGAGTCATTGGATGACCCACTTCCCTCCAAAACATGTTCCAAAGTCCTGCAATAAAAACACAATGTCTTGGGTGCAACCCTAGGATGTCTCTCAAGAACCATGTTAGGGCCATTCAAAACAAAGTAGAATATAAGACAAGGTAAAACAAAGTTCATAATAAATATCAATCCTTAAGACATTTAAAGTAAGTTGCAACTTAAGACATAAGCCATGTAAAATGATTCACCCCAAGCATCACACTACCGAGGACCCCATGTGAGTTACCAAGTTTGAGTATGGGAGGGTCTTCATCCAACCCTATTAGGTGTGCCACCTAGACTGGAATAAAATAACCCAAGTAGAAGGGATAGGTCTCAAGAGTGACAAGGGAAAGTAAAAACACATCCAGAGTAAGTTTGAATATGATGTGGTATTAGGCTTACTTCGTGGCTTATGCTATCTATTTCTATGAGCGCCTTTGTACAGGTAGCACTTGCTTTCTTGAGATACCCTTTCCTTGGTAATTTTTACATTTTGAACCCCTAGTTTCCCTTTTGATACCTAGTTATCATTTGCAAGTCCCCTTTGTAAGGTTTCAAGATTCATCACTTCACTTTTTACTGGGCAATAGTCCTTTATAATTGGTGCATTCATTCGCATCTAGACAGGGGTGATTACGATTAGAGGGGGTAGAGATCAAGATGGCTTGAGGATTTTATGGCGGCCTTTATAATTTAGCAATAACATATACATAGAGAAATTGCATCATCTTTCGACCCTTCAACCCCTTCTTCTCATGAGAGAATGGACCATAGACAAAGTTTAGGATATGTGAAAGGATTCAAGATGAAAAGTGTTAATAATGACCGCGAATGAAAAATTACCCTTGGGAGGGCCCCTTACTATTTCCTTTTTTCTCTATGCGTTCACAACACATGACTAAGGCATGGAAGTTGACCACCAAGGTGAAACAAGAAAACTGACACAATTTCTCAAACCAATGATCCATTATCCGACTTCAACCAATGATTTTCACCCACATGCCCGATAAATTAAGAAAAACACTTTACATGAAAGAAGGAATAGCATACCTCATCGTGACAATGCCTTACTGTCTCCCATACTTTGGGTTGATTGAATGCGATGATCCTTGGCTGATCTATGTTGGGAGGCAGATAAGGGGCGTTGTTGGGATGTCATCTGTGGACATGTTGATCATCATCATCATGGTGTAGATCATGTTCTCTATTTCGGACCTCGAGACATTATCTCCTCTAGTTACCCCTGTGCATGGAGGGGTAATAATGCAAACCGATGCTTAAACACTAAAATAAATGTAATATAATGAAATCAATGCAATATACACTAAACCCAAAGTAGTATATCTAAAACCAATACACAAACACTAAAACAGATTTTGTAATTTATCTATTCATTTTTATGTATTACTTGAATATATATTCTGTTTATTATTTGATTATATGCAATGCAAATATTTTAGAAATAATCTTATATTTGAAATAACAGGTTTCAAAGAAATGATTTTATATTACGAAGTAATTTAAATATTTAAAAAAACATGATCTCATATTCATTAAAAAGTAACACTATTTTATCCTAATTGTGAAAAATATTAAATATTCTTTTTGCTTAACTAGTTTGTATTTTTTTTAATGAAGTGACACTCATTAACTCATATAGTGTCATGTATTAAAACAAGAGAGGACGCAGTCACAATTTGTTCAAAATATACCCTGCATTTTTCTTTAATTTTAGTTTTTTATAACTTGTTAGTATATATAACCATGGTCTGTATATTCAATTTGTTGAACAAATGGACGACAAGCTGTATTGGGCACTCATGTACTGTTGCTTATTTCAAAGCTAAAAAAGAGAGATAACGACTTCTAGACATTAGAAGGGAATGAAGGCCATAGTCACAACTATGGTTTACTGATTCTATACTAATTTTGTTTATTGATAGAAGTTAATCATGCAAATTAGATTATTATGATCACGATGACGACTAACAAAATATATAGCACACAGAAAACCTGCTGGTTTATTTAATTTTTTAGATCAGACCGTTGTGGTTAGGCTGATGTTGGGGAGTCTAAGCCTACACAATGTTTTAGTTACAACAAACACGTTGTATTAATAGGTTTTAAGTGACGCTGCGGGAATACTTATTATGGTCTCACTCATATGCGGAGGAACATGGTTGCTCGTGTAGATTACATTAGTATAGTTGATATGGTAGCTAACAAAATATACATCCCAGATAAAGAAAAATATAAAGCCCAAAAATGTACATGTGCCTAGAGACAACTTGCTCCTCAGATATCTCACTTCTCGTGAGACACTTTGCTCCTTTTCAGACAATTTGCTTCTCCTGTATTGATAAATATATTGATATTTTGATATTTATATATATGGTTGCTATGATGGTTAGCAAAATGTACACGTGAAAAGCTTGCTGGTTTACTTTTGGGATCAGACCGCCAAGGTGGGCTTGCTAGTGGTTAGATTAATGTTGGAGAGTTTAAGGTTGCATGATGTACCGATACTCAGAGACAACTCGCTCTTCTTCAAATAGCTCAGTTCTCAAACATTGCACTCTTTCTCGGATACTTTGCTCTAATATAGATTTATCTTAAACTAAGATAACTTATTCATTGTCAAACATTTCAGTCTTTTTTGGACACTTCACTCTTGCATATATTTGTATTAAGTTTAGATTTATCAAGTATTTAGAGGAATTAAATTTTTTATTTTTATCTTAAACTCAAATTTAATATAATTGAATTAATATTGAATTAAATAAAAAATAAATTGCATCTTAAAAAACTTGATCTCTCTAAATCTTAATAAATCCAGATTTAAAATAAATCTTAATTAAATTTTATTACTAAGACTTGAACATCATACATAATTTTGTTGGTATTGGAATGATTTTGTAGTATCTTTGATTACTAAGAACTTATTACAAAAATTATCGAGTCATTGGCCTACCTCCGAAACATAGACTTATTGAGAAGATGATTTCATATCCAAAGCAAGCATTGAATGAATCATGTAGAACAAAATTTTCTATGGAGTTTACTTTCCATGGTTTCTCAAACTCTTGTATATTGCAAATATTTTGAAACATTTATAAATCTATTGGGGAAGCCATTTCATATTTATGCAAATATTTTGAAACATTTATAAATGTATACATTAATTGTTTCATGTTTAAAGCGCTGTTTTGAAACATTTATAAATCTATGCATTAATTGTTTCATGTTTAAAACGCTTTAAATCTATTGAGTAGATGGTTTTATATCCAAAGCTAGATCTATCTATTGAGAAGATCATCTTTGTAGAGAAGACATGTTCATATCCAAACCACAGACTATTGAGCAAAGCAGAAAGTTTCATAAAGTCGAGGCTTTCGAACAACAACTGTCTTTTGGATTTTGCGTGTATATGTAGTAGATGTTATCTCATATTTGGTCTATGAAAGCCCAATGGTTATAAGGTTAGGGTTTCACTGTTATGGAAGATTAAATTTTTATTTAATTTTTTTCTTTTTAGTAATAAATATATATATATATATATATATGATTAAATTTTTATTTAATTTTTTTCTTAGAATATGATTATAGTGATAAATATTTAAATATTTATATATATGATTGCTATGGTAACTGACAAAATATACAACATAGAAAAAACATGCCTATTTATTTTTTAGATTGAATCACCAAGGTCAAACTTGTTGGTGGTTAGATTGATGTTGAAGAGTCTAAGCCTATGTGATGTACTTATTCCTGGAGACAACTCACTCCTTCTCAGATAGCTCATGCTTCCTCACACTTAGCTCCTTTTAAACAATTTATTTTTAGTTAGAACATGATTGTATTAATAATAATGGTTGTATTGATATATTTTTTTCTTATTATATTTCAGAAGTTTATTTTTTATTTTTTTAAAGATCATGTAATGTTACCAAATCTTTTTCATATTATGTAAATATTTAATTTATAATAATTAATAGTTAATGAAAATGTATAAAATAAAAACATAATGCTATTTCTCAAACTTGCCAAAAAATATCTACTAAAATTGTTCTATATTGTTTAGAACTCGAACTCTAAGATACATCAAAATTAGAATTTATTAGTTTCACAGTAAACCATAAAGCATTTTGAATAATGACAACAGACATTGTGGAACTGTCTTGAGGATTAAAAAAAAAAGAGAAAGTCAATGTATTGTTAAAGAAAATGTATATGACATTGTTACATTCTTCGGTATTAAAGGGAAGAAACAATGTCCAATTACACCAAAAAACTTTGGTATGTACATTGATACGTCAGAAACTTGATTAACATGATAAGAATAAAGGGGATGTCTTAATATCCACAGCATGTGAGGAATGAAATCAGTTTTAAAACCAAAAAATAGAAATCTAGACAAGGGGAACATTGCAACAATAAAAGTGAAGAACTCTTATATCAAAATTTTGTATTTGAATTCAGCAAAAAAATACTTGTAGAATGAGAAGAAAAAACAAAGATAAAAAAGAAAACGAAAGAAACTGAAGAGCCCCAGAAGTTGCTGCAAGAAGGCATTTATTCCTAGAATGTAGGCCAGAGGGTGACTCTGGCGAGCATGATCAGAAAGCTAAAGACATAGAAGACCAAGGGAAGCTAAAGGCAAGTACTAAACATTAAGTTTTCCGTCAGGTTGAAAACTAAGACCGGAACTAAAAGAAATATGTTTAGTAGAAGATCAGGAATCAGGTAAAACTAAAAATAAGAATTTATAGCACTTTAAACTTGAGCCCAAATTTATAGCACTTTAAACTTGAGCCCACAATCTGAATCTAAGGAAAAGGCGGCTATTTGACATCACTAGTTAGCCAGAAAACCATATAGGATCAAATCATAGGTATGACGAAAATGTCCTACTACGGTCCCAACAGAACAGATAAGAGGAGCAAATATAAAATAATGTTTCACTCCTAACACTTTCCTGTGCAATACTAATGGTATTTAAATCACCATTTGTTTAGGCATATGGCATTATCTTAATAGAAATTCACTTGCCATCTTCAATGTCTTTATGGAAGGCGAAGCACATTGCCCATTTTTTTCAAAAATATTGTTTGCGAAAAGAGTTCAGTATTATGTCATTTATTTGTGAACATAACTTACAGAAACTATTTTAGGAGATAAATCCCTTTTCATGAAAATGTCAGAGAAAAGTGGAAAAATTAACCTGAAGTGCACGTGAGCTCTTACGCAAGTAGTCTTCGAATGTCTGTTTGTTAGTTTCCAACTCATCACCGCCAGTAAAGATAACCACCATGTAATTGTAAAATTTCTCACCAAACAACATTTGCAAGGTCTCTAAAGCAGCTGTTTCTTCCTTAGAAAATCGATTTTTAGTGGAAAGTACTAAAAGAACTCCATGAATGCCATCCTTCGCGAGGTCAATACATTTAACAATTTCTTTGCACAAAATGTCTCGTTCGACATCTGAGTCAAAGAGACCTGCAATGGAAAGCTTGTTAATTTAGTTTATTGTCAATTTTACAAGATTTTATTCATTAAGACAACACATTCATAGTCCAAACTCCAGACTACAAAATCAAATCGTGCACAAAGACTCATCTATATTAAAAAGACAAATACATCCAAAACAAAACACCCATAACACGAACCATAATACCACACCTTTGAAAGTAATAAAAATTAGCCAATAAAGAGCAACCTAATATTTCATTCCAGATAGAGTAATCTCTGCATGGGAGGTGATGGAGTGGATATAGAAACTAACTCTTTTCTAGGGTTGACTTAGATAAAGCTTATGATAATATTGATTGCTGTTTTATTAATGAAATGTTGACTTTTCTAGGATTTGGTCCAAAGTGTGTAAGGATTTTACAATATTTTGAAAATCTTTTCATGTAGTTTATTACTTTAGATTTTAGTTTTTTATTAATAGTGTAGTTCTCAAACTTTTAGAAATATCTAAAATTGAAATGAAAGAAACAAGAAAATGAATACACCATCCACACACATGAGTAGAATATGTGATCCGGGAAACCCAATAGAAGAGAAAATCCAATTAGAAGGTCAGGCTTATTCTCTACTCTTTCTTTTTCAGTCATGAAATGCAAGTACAAAGAAAGAGACACTCACTATGGAGTTGTCATGGACACTATGGCATGAATGGTTCCTACAAAATCTTGCCCCTCTTGTGTTATGCTTCAACTTCTCACTTCAATTTCTTACTCCTAGATGCTCTTCTCAGCTATGGAACAATAACAATACTAACATCTAAGGTTTATTATCTTAGAGATTTTTGTTTTCCTTGATGATGGGTGGAGTGTCCACTTGAAAAGTTGAACAGTTCAAAACCATGTACATAATGTTTATCCAGAAATATTCTCTAACATATAAAGTTAGGGTTAGAGTTTTTGCATGGCTTAACCCTAAAATAGTGTTCGGGTTTTGGACCCTCTAAATCTTCTTAAAAGTCCACATATGACTAGCCCCACATGTGTGAGTAATTGGTGTCGGCTTGGCATCCACTTGGTACCATGGTGGTGAAATTGCAAGAGACACAACTTCTACATATGAACTCCAATTGAATTGATTTTTGCACGATTGGAAAGCTTTCAGTGTGTAGAACAACATTGAGGGGCTACAAGATATGTTGGAAAACTTTTGACCCCAAAATATGTCATTTGATGCCTCAAACTAGCTCTGGAAGGTTCTAGACCCCAAATCACCTAATGAGGACCTACCCCTAAAATGGGCCTTGCAAGCCATTTCCTCCAATTTTTCCACCTAAAAAGTACCAAGATAGATGACAAATTATATAGTGATCCATTTTGGATAAATTTCCATGCCTCTACCATTGTATTAGTGAACAACTCCTTGTTTCCCCATATTATTCATAATCTATCTATTCAACAGGGGTGTCCTTTGGTGCCATATATTTATGTGTTAAGAGTAGAAGCCTTGGGATACTTGTTGGATACTTGTGCTAATCACGATTCAATGGATGGTGCTAGAGATTTTTTGGATGTTATTTGCAAGGTCTCTAGGGAAATTGCTTGAGATCACAAAACCAACTATTGGTTGGTGGGTCTTGATGATCCCTAGGATTGGATCCCCCCAACATGGACATTTATACATCTAGGAGTTAGAGTGAGTTATCTTAACATTCCTTTTGGACCAGACCTTTCTCTGGTTGCAATTTGGTATTAGTGTTTGCAATGTTTACAATGCAAGCTTCTCTTATAACAGAATAAAGAGCTCCCATTTTGTTGAGAAGTTGATTATGGTAGGTAGGATACTCTAGGCCTCCCATATATATTGTGTGTCCTACTAGTTATTCAGTAGTCTCACTTTCATAGGATGGGACAGATCTTGCCATTGTATTTGTGGGCCAAGTATGGTGGGGCTTGGGAATCGTCAATGGTGACATGGGATGTTTTTATTATGACCAAATATGAGGGAGGTATTGGTTTGATTAATGTGGTGGCTCAAGGGAGTATTCTTGTAGCTAAATAGGTGGTGCAATGCTCGGACGATTCTACTATATGGAAAGTCTTGTTGAGACACAAGTTACACATTGTGCAATGTCTTGGAAAGGTTCGAGGATATTTTTGATTATGTGATGTTATTTAAGTACCCCAACATTTCAAATTTGTTGGCACTTTTTTTTTCATGAGTATAAGGGCCACCTAGAGAAAGGTGTCAAGTTTGGTGAGGTGGCATATCTTGATCAATTGTGTTGGCTGGGATTTCATTAGAAAACCAATTTGGAACTAGAGGTTGAAGGGGACCTGTATTATGGATCTTCCCTACTTCCAAGATCATTCGTTGAGGAAGAAGAGGATTTTCTTTTAGCAAGCTTTGTGGGATTCCAATACTAGATATTGGAAGGATTTTGGATCCCTAGCTTGTGAGTATGCCCTTTCCTTTGTTCATTATCCCTCGATCATGTAGATAGTTGGCCTCATTCAATAAGAGGAGTTGTTCAAAATGAATATTTACATGTCGAAACCCATTCGATGTGATTGAGAGTAGAGTTATGGATGCCCCTTGGTTCAATATGAATCTCGTATAAGTTGTATTCAATTTTACATCAGTGTCATCAATTTGGTCTAGTTCTTAATGTTGGGTGGGTGTTATCTAATGCCAAGGTTTGATGGATTCAATGGTTACACAATGTATTGTTAGTGTGGGTTTCTTACAAGATTTGGGTATTGGTTTGGCCAGTTATATACCCGGTTCGTCCCTCCAAGGCTTGACTAGCTAAGAGTTGTTTCTTTGGTGGTCTTTTCCCTTCCTAACTCAAGTTGGACATGCTGAAGCATTTATTATGGGGTTGTCCTTTTGAAAGGTCTTGTTGGGATCATGTTCAAACAGAGCCAACATCAATTCTTCATAGAAGTTTGCATTGCCAAGCAATTTTGTTGAGTGATGCCAAATCTTAAGTCTGGTCATTTCTTAGTGGCATTTGCTATTTCTTAAGAATTTTAGCTATGTTTAATCTATGGAAGTGTTCGTGAAAATATGTTTTTGAGAATGAAATTAGCTCTCTATGTATCTTTTGTCATACTTAGAGAGAGGAGGTACATATATAATTGTTAGCAAAAAAATTCCATTAATCAAGGATGTGAAATTGTTAGACCCTTATTTCCTATTCAAATTTTATTTATATTCTGTTTGCTTTAAAAAAAAATTACCTTTATGCATATCTTTTGTTTTCCCCCTTATACATAAATATGCTTATGTGAATATAAGAAATATTTTACAATTAAAAAAGAAAAAAGATTAAAAAAAAAATAATAATGAAGAAAACAATGATAATTCCTCACTGAGAGTAAAATGAATGTTAATATCATGTGATAAATATATTATTCTTGCACCATATGAAATTATGTGATGGATTTCCTCGACCTTCACATTGTAGGTATTATTGAAAAAAACTACTCACTATGTCGAAGCCGGGCATGACCAAACAGCATTGGACTTCATCGATTGGGGGCAAGCAAGAGAGAATCCCCTCTTTCGTGACATGATAATTTGCACCAAGTGGAGGAAATCGTGTGATCGCAGCCTTTTGGAAGAATTTATTCCGCTCAATTTGGTTCAAGAAAACAATGGTGTTTATTGTTCAAGAAAGGAGTTAGACATCAAACTACTTCACATTCCTGCTAAAAAATCATATATGTAATGAAACATCTTCTATCTCTTCATATAATTAGAGATATTAGTGTTACAATGAATGTAGAAAAAACTAGCAAAGCACCAATCTTAAGGAAAGCACACCCTAATCCTATTGTGCCTAGAAGAGAGTTCTCTCATGCATGGAGTATACTACATAGAATACTTTTCCCACTAGAGAAGACAAATTGCATGCATGCATGCACCTTCTAACCATGGAAACAATACCAAGTCTAGATTTAAAAACTCACCAAAAGCATGTGATTTGTCTTAGAACAATGCCCTATTTATCAAAGTATAGTGCATGCATGCACCTCACACATTGGTTTCCTACTTAGTTGTTGCACCTTCCCAGTAGATTCTTTAGCACACCTTAACTTCGAATATAAACGAGTATGCTACTATATTGTGGCTAATCTACATTAGACTTGATGGGTATGCACTCCCTTGAAGAAGAACAAGACTAAGCAATAGATCAAATCTAAGATTCCCTATTTGTGGGGAAGGTTTTTTCCACCAAACTACGCCTACCTTTATCATGTCAAACATAGCTCAAACACACCCTTAGCCAAGGGCTTGGTCGAAAAAATTTCTATAACTTGAAAATTTGAAGGAACATATTAAAGAACCATTGCTTACTTTTGAATTATGTCTCTAAGGAAATCATATAGAATATTTATGTTCTTAGAGTGATAATGAAACATTATATTCTCATAGAGCCTAATGCAACTCTAATTCTCATGGTACTTACAAGGACCTACATCTCCTACCTAGTCAAAATCAACAAAATCATGCAACACCAACTCACCATCTCCCACATACCTCAATCCATAATGTACCATGCCCTTCGAGTGTTGGAGCACATGCTTCGAAGCACTCTAATGAATCTGCTTGGGATCAACCATGAACTAGGTCAAAATATTCACTACAAAATATGTCAAACCTAGTATTCACAAGACACATCTTGGAACCTACTAGCTACCCATACAAAGAAGGATCTACAAAATTTGAATCTAAATCATCTAATAACTTAATTTGGAACCATAGGAGCATCCCAGGGTTTATAACCTAGCATATGAAATCTCTTGAGAATTTGACTATGGACATCCCTTGTCTAAGAACGACTTTACATGTACCCTACCAAACCTCTAGACCTAGAAAGTAATGCATAAGGCTCATGTCTTTCATCTACAATTCACATGCCAACTCCTTCTTGCACCATACAATGTACTTCTTAAAACTCCTTTTAAGGATCATATCCTCTATATACAAGACCAAGACAATAAAATCAGATTTATCAAACAAATAATAAATATTAGGATCTACAATAATATTGGTGAGGCCCAAATTTAGTAAGTACTCATCAATCCTTGAGTACCATGCATGTGGTGCTTGTTTTATCCCATAAAGGGATTTATTCAACTTGTACAGATGAGAATCTTGCCCATGCACCTCAAAACCCCTCCACTAATTAATGTATACTTCCTCTTCAATCAAGTCATTCAAAAAATTGTCTTTACATCCATCTAGCAGAAGGGAAAACCAAAAATTAATGCTATACATGATGACAATGAAAAAGGTATCCTTGGAAACAAAAGAAAGAGTCTTGTCATAGTCAACTCTCTCTCTCTCTAAGATAATCCTCTTGCTATGAATTTGGTCTCGTACTTATCTATGCTCCCAACAATCACATGCTTGATCTTGAACAATGACCTATAATCAATCACCTATTTCCCCATTGATCTCAACATAGGCTCCTAGACATCATTCTTTAGGATGGAGTTATACTCCTCTATCATGTCATCCTACCATACCTTCTCTATAATTTCCTCATCACTGGAAGAATCTACATCAATGTTAGAAGACATTAGTGCAACATATGTAGGGAATTTGGTAGGGGGGTGACTCACCCAAAGAAAAGATTTTGGTGCTGCTACTTGTTCTTGTACCTCCTACAAAGTCTAGTTAAGTCATGTTGACTTCCTAGTTGAACTAAATGGTAAAGAGGCCTATGTTCGTTCATGAAAACCTTGCCAATGTAAATGTTATTCCCTATAATATGCAATTCAACAATTGCAACAAATATATTCTCTCCCTCAACCACTGTTGGAGGTTTGTAAGACTTACAATGTAATGCATCCTCATCAAATTTAACATCTTTGTTTATCACTATCTTCCTTTATGATGGAATGTAAATCCATTAATCCTTGGATCTCTCACCATAACCAAAAAAGATACCCTTGATGCCAGAGGGTTCAAATTTAGTCCTCTTCTTGTTGGGAAAATGAATATAAATAGGACAACCAACTACATGAAAGTGTCATACCTAAGGTTTCACACTAGTAAAGGATTCATATGGTGTCTTTTCCTTCGATACCCTATGAAGAGACATGTTCAAAGTGCATATAATCATATTTCATGCCTATACCTAAATACACATGGGAAAATCCATGTTGTGGATCATTGCTTTGGACATATCTATGATGAATTGGTTCTTCCCATCTATGAATGTTTTATATTATGAGTTGTATGGCATTGTTAGTGCCCTCTTGATCCTTGCTTCTTTGCAAAATGCATCAAATTCCTTGAAGGTATACCATCCTTTACTATCAGATTACAATACGTAGATCTTCTTGTTTGTCTAATTCTCAACTAATGGCTTGGAATATTGAAACTAAGAGAACAATTTGTTCATAATATAGCCCGTATAGAAAATTTCGTACATATTTAGTGAGAACATGATAGAAGTAGTTTGAGATATCTTTAAAAGTCACTCTATTTTGTAATTTAGTTTAGGAAAAAGTGAAAAGTATTATATTTCTCTATTAAGTCTAATAAATGAATTTCATGCACTAATGACTTAGAATAGGATTAATCTCAATCGTACCTCTCATGTTAGGGATCTAACCTCCCTAATCCCTATGGTAGGTAGAATAATATATTTCCATGTAATAAAGGCCAACACTAATAAGGCCTAGCAATAAGAAAGAATAATTCAAACGTAAGAAGACCTAATAGAAGCTTCTGCTTATAGAAGGATCTTCCTCCAGATTGTTCTTTTGGATAGACGTATTTAGTATAAATAGGAGTAGAGGGTATGAGAAGTTTTGTCTTGGATATTATTGTAATAGATCTCTGCTCTACTCAAAGTTTTCCCCTAGAAGAGGCAAGTGAAGATTGCTATCTCTAATCAATGTGCTCTTTTGGTGTTATTCTAGTATTATTCTTGTATTGTTCCTGTTATATCATTGTTGTTCTGCCATTTCTAGCTAAAATATTTATGTTCTGCATACTATTTGATATATGGAATACTACAAGTCGTATCAGAGCACTTTCCTTCAGATCAATCTTATTGAAGTATTTGGCCCCCTTGAGCTGATCAAGGAGATCATTGATTCAAGGAATCAGGTACCGGTTCATGACTGTGATTTTATTTAGGGCTCGATAATCAATGCAAAGTCGCCAAGTCTCGTCTTTCTTCTGCGCCATCATGATTGGGCTTCCACAAGATGATGAGCTAGGTCGAATGTGCCCCTTGTGCAGAAATTCTTAGATATGATGCTTGATCTCCTTATTTTCTAGTAGAGAGTAGTGATAGACTGGCAGATTTGGTAGCGGTGTGTCAAGGGTCAGATCGATGGGATGCTTGACTTGACAATGCAAAGGTACCCCAATAGGTGATGAGAAGATGTCTTTGTATTCTTCCACGAACTTATCCACTTTCTTATGCTACTTGGAGAGGTCGATCGCAGAGGCCATGGATGTGGCTTCAAACTTTAGCTCACTCAGAGAGTGAATCACAAAGAAGATAAACTTCTCAGTCTGATAAATGACCTTCCTGCATTGCTTGAAAGAGATCAAGGAAATGACACTAGGTGGGAATACCTTGGGTATCCTATTCAAAGTAATAATAACACTGTGTGGCCTAGACTCATATATAGCATGACGTTTCCATAAATAAGATTGGCCAAAAAGAACATCACAAACTACAAGGGGAGAAACATCACACAATACCTCATACTTGAATGGATTGATGCCATACGATAGGAAACATTGTTGGTTGATGCGAAGATTGCTTCCTTGATAGAGCCATCCAATGGTGTAAGGGTGAAGGTGTGATGTTGTCAGCAGGACTAGCCGCTTGATAACCTCTTCTAATATGAGATTCTTTTGGCTACCACTATCAACGATGAAGTGTAGTAGAGTGCCTTTTACCCACATTTGTGAATGAAAGAGGCATTCACCTTCCTTTGACTCATCAGGTTCACAAGGATGGATCTTGGTGGTAGCAATGGTGGCACTGGGTTCTGCGTTAATGATTTGTCTCCTCTTTTTTGGTTTTGACTAAGAGTCAAAACCTACATCTGATTCAAAGGCTTTTACCTCATCCATCAACGATTGCCTTGAGCCGAAATCAACAGTGTTATGTCAGGGGATCTTATGGAAGTCACACCACTTCTCAGTATCTTTCTTCATCTTCCCATTGTCCTTCTTTTCTTGCGGCTTGAACTGGTTGTCCTAAGGTTTCCAATATTTTCTCTGTCCTTTGTTCTGCAGGTTGGGGCTACCCTTGCCTTGCTTCTGCTATGAGGGGTTTCCATACCCAAACTACTACCTCTTTTGTTTTAGCTTATGCTCGATTTTGACGACAGATCGATAGGTCATGCCCAAGGATGAGATGTCCAAAAAATCCATTTATGTCTAAATGTATCTATGCAGATCGTCGTGGTATTTGAGCACCAAATGTCACTCAGAATATTTGATACCCATCTTGGTGTGCAAGGTATGGAAGACATTAGTGAACTATGGCACTCTTTGGTCTCTTTCCTTCTGCATTGTGGTCCATATTGTATACAAGTCATCATATTGTCCAATAGGGTGGTATTGTTCATTAATAACATCCCTGAAGGAACGCCAAGTGGGTGCAACTGCAAATACTGTGGAACCCTCTATTTCCTTTTTCTCACAGAAAGTCTCCCACTAGTCTTTGACATGGGGGACGGCCTTGAGGAGTGAAAATGTAATATTTTCTTTATCGAAAAAGTTGTGGACAGAAAAATACCCTTCTAGAAGGTTTAACCATTTATCTATGATATCGACATCTATTTGACCTTCAAATATAGGAATACCAAAATTGATTTGTACCTTGAAGGGGGTGGTGCCTTCGCTTGAGGTGGATGCATTTCTCATCGGCAACTGTCGAAGGATTTGTGCAAAGTTGTCCATCATCTCATTCCTCTATCGCTCATGGGCTTCCTCGAGCAACATTTTAAAGGGATCTGTTGTCCCGTCATCTTTATTTTCTCGCACCATGGACAATTTCTTGGGCGTGAGAGAGAAGTTGTCCTCAAGAGATACAAGCTCGAGACCCAACTCTCTATACCCTGACTGTGTCGGGGACATCCATTAAAAAAATGACAAGGAGCAGATTGCTTTGATACCACTGATCTGGATTTATGATATTAACACAGAAACACAGTGAACAATAACAAAGATTGATCCGGGGCAGGATCTTTTATGATTATGGTTGAGTTTTAAACTTGCATGAATATTTTAACCATTTGAGAATTTAACGAAAGAATGAGGAAAGAAGA
>SNQJ01S0005836.1:0-10957 GCA_010110895.2 Picea sitchensis | reverse complement strand
AGTTGCAAATCTTAGAGTTAACCTTTTAATTATTTCATCATGCTATTTAGATTTATGGTTGAGAAAATGTAGAAGAATTGTGTAAATGAAATGAAATTATGTTAAAGAAAAGTTGTTATTGAGTATGTATAAAATGAAAAAAATATTTGTTTTTAAACATCCTAGATGGGTGTTACAGTGACCTTAAAATTATAGCCTAAATCTATTCAACCATCCACCTAAGGCATATTACCAACAAGGAGACCACAGGTCAGCGGTTCAAATCCACAAATCTTGTTTAGGTTATCAATTTCTATTGTGGTTGGTTGTTAAGTCGCTCTCCATTTAGATATGCCAAGGAAGTGGGGGGAATGTTGCAAAGTGTAATTTAGTATTGGATTAAAATCAAACTAATGTTTTTCATGTAATGTTTGACCAAAATTTAACAATTATTATACATAAGTCTAATGTAATGTACCCAGGGAGGATAATATTGGGTACCTCGGGAAGTGCCCTAGGGGATAGTGAATGTAATGTGATCATAATAATGGAATAGGCCCACTATGTAGTTAAAAGGAAATAATATAATAACAAGGGCTAGTTTTCATAGACCCCTAAGAATACTCATGTTGATACCACTTGTAGTAAACCCTCATAGAAATAAGAGAGAATAAATTGATAAACTTCATAAATAAATGATCAAACTCCAAAGATACCAAAACATTCATCGTTAACAACAAAAGAGTATAGAAAGAATAACCTTTAAGTTATGGTAACACTATCAATTACACCATATGGAAGGAATCACTCCAGAAGCCATTCATTTAAAAAAGCATTATAATTCAACACATCTTCAATAGAATGATACTCATGTGTATTTATACTTTCTAATGAGTATTCCTATGGGTCTATCCCAACTACCCCTTATTTTAATTTTTTTGACAATAACGGTTAGAGGATTTTTGTATTAAAAATAGTGGCATACACTGGGTTCGATACATCAATAAAGATTTCTTGTAAATAGGAAAAAATGCCTGAAGATCATAACACAGGACTAGGAACAAAACTATTTTAGCGAGCTAGAATGGCTTCACGTCATTACATCATTTCTAGCTTGAAAGTTTTTTTTATTTTTTGACATCGTTTGTCATTCAATGTTTTCGTCCTAAGAATGACTTTCCGTCGGGCCTAGAGGCTCGTCCTTGTCAGCTAGATCTACCTAGCTTGAGATCCGGGGTTCTGGTTGGGTTTGCGACTTGGGAGTGACTTCTGCCTGATCTTTCCCTTTAGCGGGGTCTTCGATTTCTTCTTCAACTTCTGCTTCTTTTGTCGTTCCATGGGCCTTTCTTTCAGAGTGCGGCTCTCTTGGAGTCCCCGTCCACCAGGTGCGCCTTTGGCTCTTGGAAAACCTTTTTTTCCTGGGTAGTTTTTCATAGTTGCGAACTATGTGCCCCGTTTTGAAGCAGTTCCTACACCTGAAACTGAGATTCTCATAGTCGAGTTTTTGATTCCTTGAGTATTCCTTTCCTTGAATAATTATTTCAACTGGGAAACCTTTGGTAAAGTGCATTTCTACACAAATTCGCGCGAAGGTGGAGTGGGATGGCTTGGAATCCAGGCTTCTGTAGAGGAACTTGCCGAGGCCATTGCCAATAGATTGTAGAGACGCATCCCCCCAGAAATGCAAGGGAAAATATGAAAGTCTCACGCAGACTGCGGCTGAAGAGATACAGTTCATGGAAGGGTCGAAGGCAGGGGTCCATAGTTGCATGGACAGGCCTGCTCTTCCCTAGAACCATGACCTTGAGTTAAACACCTTGTCTCTATCACTTGTAGATTCGAAAACTACCACAAAAAACCCCTTTGCACAGGGGTAGATAGTGACTTCTCCATCTAATAGCAGGCATCAATTGGAAGAGATCTAGGAGAGGAGATCTAGAAGATTGGGCGAGAATCCGTTAAACCTGGAAACCAATGCATGCTTGTTGTAATGATGAGCATGAGTTAAGGCTTCCTATGGCATTTGAATGGGGACTATTGGAGCTTTAGGAACTATTGCATGCAGCCCTAACAGGTGACCCTGATGAGAGTCCACCTCGGGGGCCGCTGCATGCAGACTGGAGAGGTTTAACTGGCATGAAGCCACATTTTTGAAGGAGGGGGCTGAAACTGGAGGGAGAAGTCTTGCAGACACTGTCAATGGAGCACTAGTGGGGGAAGAAAGCGGCCCAAAAGTGGGAGCCGAGGTCGAAGGAAGGCCATCCACCCCCACCATAGCTGCACCGGGAGGGGTGTCGTCATGCTGAGAGGAAGACGAGGGGAGAGCCACCATTGGAACCTGAGGATGTGGCAGCTTCGACATAGGTAGGATGAGGGAAGGTAGTCCACAGGCCGACGACCTGCATGAGAACCAGGAGTGCTCAGGCTGAGGCCCTAGTCGTGAAGCCGAGCCGGAAACCTAACTCTCAGTGAGGGAATCGATAAAATCCCTTTCTATTTCTTCTTACTCCTATCCCAACTACCCCTTATTATTATAATATTTCCTTCTAATTACATAGTGAGCATATTCCATTTTTGTGACCACATTATATTCATTATCCCCTTGGGTACCACCCTAGGTACCTCTTATTATCCTCCCTAGGTACATTACACCTAACAATTCATGATGGATCATATCGCTAGACTATTAGACTTCATATGGAATAAACAAAGGTTTTAATTATGATGCCAACAATTTTAAAAAATTTTAATTTATATAATTTCAATAGATTTTCTAATTTCCATGCAATAATACATTTTTTCAACTTGTTCTATTTAAGTTATACATACAATATATTCACACACAAAATACATAATTCCTAAAATATTTTTTCAATTAATTTGAATAGGAAATATTACCCCCTCTCACTTAGGGGTAACTATAGGAGATCATTCTTCATCATCTACATTGCAGACAATAATCCTAGAGATGATGATGAACATTGTTGAGTATGTGTTATATTATTTGCAATATTGCTCCCATGTACTGTACTCTGATACAAGAGCAAGGGTGGGGTGTGGAGGGCGACATTGGGAGTTCGGGGGAGGAGCCCCCAGATTTTTTTTTGGCGTTTTTTACATCTATTTTTTTGGTGATTTTTCAGTACATATTTTGATCAATGGCTTTCTAATTCTAGTTAAGGAATTAGGATTGTTGACTAATCCGGGTCAATGGATTAGGCATTTGGATGCCACAGGATCATATATATATATAAACAATGAAGGAAGATGATGAATACAAGAGTAGAGTTGCAGCTCTAAACAAGTTGTTGGTTTCCCTGGTTTGGGTTTCCAAGGTAAAATCTCTATGTAATATTTGTGTGTGTGTGTGTGCAATTGTATATTTTCTATTTTTATTAATAATCTATTTGTAGTAATTAATTGTACAAGGTTAAAATCTACATTTGGTAATAAAGCAGTTATTGGTTGTAGGGGGATGTCTTTGTGGCTAAAGGTTTGGCTTGGGTTTTGATAAACCTTGTTATAGTGGGATATCTACGATATCGATTCTCCAGGTGAAAACAAATGGCGAGAAGTTCGAAAATAGAGATTGATAAATTTAATGGGTGAAGTTTTTAGTTGTGGAAGCTCAAGATGGAAGATCCGTTGGTGGAAAACGATCGATGAATTGTTGTTGATTTAGGTGTTCCACCTATAGGAATGTCAACAAAAGACTGAGAAAATTTGGATCAGAAGGCGAAGAGCACAATTCGGTTGTGTCTCAAATTCAATATTACTGAATGTATCATGGGAAGCTATAACCAATGATTTATGGAACAAGTTAGGAGCTTTGTATTAGTCTAAGTTCCTAGTAAAAAAATTCTTCCTGAGAAATAATTTGTCCAACCAGAGAATGAAAGATGCAGACTCGGTGACTAAGCATCTGAACGCCTTAAATAGAGTGTTAAGTCAATTATTATCTGTTGATATTAATATTTCTGATGAAGGTAAGTGTATTATTTTATTTTTCTCTTTACCAAACTCATGGGATGGTCTAGTTGTGACCATAAGTAGTAATACAACTACTTTAAGTTTTGATGATGTGGTCTCATCCTTGTTGTTGGAGGATATGATATAGAAAAACATGGAAGTACAAAGCACATATGCCTTATTTGTAGGAGAACACTCCTAGGAAACAAATATATCTAAGTCCTCAAGTGAGAGATCTAAGTCTAAGGGAAGATCTAAATCTCCCAAAAAATTTCTAAAGGTATGTTGGAGATGTGGAAAAGAAGGGTGCTACAAGAAGCAATGTGGATCCAAAAGTGTTGAGAGAGGGAAGGGATATGATGATGCTCCTTCTACAAAAGAAAAAACCTCTTCGAATGAAGGAGGGGATGAAGATCATGTTGGCTAAATCTATATCTTCGACACACTAGTTCAGTGGGAGTTAACTGACTAGCTCTATTTTAGATCATCATTATTATGTTATTATGCAAGCATGCATTTTTCTATTATGGAATTTTATGTCTTATATATGAGTGTATTCGACACATTCATTGTATCATATTGATCATATTGATCATCATCTATGTATCAATCATCAACTCATTGGAGTAGTGTGAATATATTTTCTCATTCTTCTATATTGAATCTCTCTTCATTTATTTATAAGCTTTGTTTGTACTTGTTTTATCTAGATATCCTATGTAGGTTTTGATGAAACATTGACATGGTATCAGAGCTACGCTGCTTGGAGCAAGCCAGGCAAGCCAAAGGATAAGGAAAATCAGAGTTTTAGGGAGCAAATTCCGTGGTATTACCTTTCAGCACTGATTTCTACCAAAATATTAACTTTTTGAGGAAATGACTCAACGGAGAAGTAAATCAACCCATTATCTAAGTGGGTTTTCAACCTTTTGGCACGACTCCTCACCATTTTCGCAAAATGCAAGTTGGGAGATTGCCTCCTAAAAATGATACGAATCCATGGTCGTACCTTTCTGCAATGATTTCTACCAAACTATTATTTTTTTGAGGAAACGACTCATTTGAGAGGTAAATAGACCCATTATACAAGTGGGTTTTCAATCGTTTAGAGATATTCCTCACTGTTTTCTCTGAAAGTATGTCAGAATATCATCTCCTGAAACTGATACAAATTTTCACTTAAAGTTCCCTTTTGTAGTGACTTCTTAGTTTTTCACTTGCAGATTGAGAGTAATTTTTTAGGGGTTCTTAGAAATATTGGGAAAGATGGATAGAAAACCTATTATATAGTCAAAATTGGTCTTCATCCTCACGCCATACAATTATTTTGATTGGAATCCCAAGGAAGAATTCCAACTCAGAAGGAAAGGATTGTACAACTTGATGATGGGGATAGAAACATAACCTACAATAGAAATTAAGAAGATGATATGGGAGAACCATAAAGATGAAGCCACATGACCTCTTCTTGAATTGATTTCAACTGATCCATGGTTTCATGTTGCTGCATGCAAGACTCCAAATGAGATCTGGACCAACTTGGAAAGTCTGTTTGGAAAGCAGGATCAAATGAGAGGCCATATGCTTGAGGTAGAGTTGAATACTTTGGATTCTAAAAGTTTTGATAATATACATGATTTCTTTACTAAGTTTAAATCTTTGATATTTAGCTTATCATATTGTGGTATTAATAAGTCTAAACATGTGGACCAACTTATTCTAACAATCTTGGACAAGCTAGGACTAGAATATGTTGTCTATGTTTCCACTTTCCATTCAGGAAGGTATCTCATGGGAACAAATTGGAATATTCCTACCATGGATCAATTCATTTATTCTCTCACACATGAGAAGACAAAACACACTCAGATCAGCCTAATCAAGGATCCCAAAGTGCATGCACTCACCATGCATGATGGAAAAGGATAATCCAAATAGAATGAGAAGGAGAAACAAAACTATGAGGGATATTCCAAACCCTTTAACGATACTTTAGGTTCCAAAGATTATTTAGATTCCAAGAAGAAGAAGAAGGGAAAGCAGTGCACTTACTGCAATAAATCGAATCATGAAGAATCCACATGCATGAAGAAACATATCGATCTTATGGCACATGCACTTCAGCAGAATAACCTTGGAAACTTTATTCCAGAGGGAGTCAAGAAGCAGAAGGAAGAAGATCCTGCTCCCAAGAAAGGTAATCATCATTCTCTTTTTGCAATTAATTCCTCATCTGATTCATGGATTATAGATTCTGGTGCATCCCATCATATGGCATCGAAAGATGAAGTTCTCTCTTCTTTGATTCCTTGCTCAAGACCCCCTATTCTCATAGGGTGTGGTACTCCAGTAGTAGTAGCAGGAGAGGGGAGAGTGGAACTTCATAATGATAGTTTTGAGAATGTTTTACATGTTCCAAAGCATTCTATGAATCTTCTCTCATTTTATCAAATCACTTAGAAAGGTAAAAAGGTTGAATTTACATCAGATTCAGTTTCAGTAATTGACATGCATGACAATTCCATCATTGCAATTGGTGAGGTGGATCACAAGTCAAGGTTGTATAAATTCACTAAGTTTTCTAACGATGACTCATATTTTCTACTTACACACAAGGAGAGTACTTTTCATGCACCTCCAATGCAGCATGCATATACTCTTGTATGTCCATTAGTTACTGACATCAGACATGATTCCATACACTCAGATTGTGTACATGGAAATAAGCATGTAGTATAGCCAGATAAGAATCCAACATCGAAGATTCAGTAGATGCCCAAGAGGGAAAATTCACACTTCAGGAAGCAGGTGTTCTTGCAGGGAATCCATTGGATTCAAGGAGGACTCAATATCGTCACGAGGAGCCTTCTAATGTACCTTCATATTCTGAACCTGCGATACCCATGCATTTCTATATGGTTCAATATTCTGATCCAGAGCTCTACAATGAGGTTGTGGGAAATCCATTATGGAAAGAAGCCATGTAGAAGGAGTATGATTCACTCCTAAAGAATCATACTTTGGATCTGGTTCCACTTCCACCAGAAAGGAATATTTTCAAGTGCAGATGGGTCCACATGATCAAGAGGTACAAGGATAGACAGGTTTCCAAAGGACTTCATCAGATCCATAAATATTTCTACATATTCACGAATACTTTTAGTGAGTAGAAGTTTCAGACTTTGCAGGATCATCTTGCAGTGAAGAACACAGTTTCCTAGTAGCTAGCTTTTCTTCTTTTGATGCATTGTCTTTTGAGGGGGTGTTTTGTTTCCATGTGGTTTTCCCTCTTTCCTCATTTTTATCCAGTGTTCATCAGTTTCATTTCACATGAATACCTAATATGTCCTAGTAGTCGGTACTCATTTTTACTCCATAGTGATGTTCGGGGGGGGTGTTGGAAAAATTTATATTTTTGGCACACTAGTTCAGTGGGAGTTAACTGACTAGTTCTATTTTAGACTTTATATTTTGGATCATCACCATTATGCTATTATGCATACATGCATTCTACTATTATGGAATGTTATGCACTCATTCATTGTATGATATTGATTATATTAATCATCATCTATGTATCAATCATCAATTCATTGGAGTAGTGTGAATATATTTTCTCATTCTTCCATATTGAATATCTCTTCCTTTCTTTATAAACTTTGTTTGTACTTGATTTAGATAGTTGTCTTGTGCAGGTTTCGATGAAACATTGACAGATCATGAGGCATGGTTGGTCGACTTGGGTGCATCCTTTCATATGAATTCTCATAGGAAGTGGTTCAATGAATATGAAAGGTATGATGGGGGTGATGTTTTCCTAGTTGATGATTTGACAACTAAAATCATAGGATGAGGAAATGTTAAGTTTAATCTCATGGATGTTAGTATTAGAACACTCCATAGTGTTTTTCACTTCTGAGGGTTGCAAAAACTTTTATTTATCTAAGAAAAATGGATGATGTCAGGGTAAAACCAATGTTTGAGAAAGAAACATGCACGATGGCACTACTACATATTGAAAAATTTGCGATGACTACTTGCGACGAAAGTACTCTTTCATCACAAAATTCAAGAGAAAAAGTTTTATTATTCATTTTTTTTCTAAATCCACCCTGTATTCATCACTATCTCGATGAACGTACTTTGTCTATATTGATATGGTCAAAGTTCGTAGCAAGAGCGATGAATGACTGTTATAAGTGACTGTTAAATATGACAAATAAATAGGTAAAAAAAAGAAATATTTTAGGTCACGGTCGTTGCAATTGTGACGATGGTGACCTAAAATTGAACCATAAATATTTGACAATTTAGAGATGTTCCAACAATCTTGCTATAAAAATGACGGTTTTGAAAGGGTATTTTTGTGCAGAAGTTGTGCGGAAGAATGTCGCAGAATATAGTTAGAGGTGGGGAAAAAGGTAAAGTGGGTGAAAAGGGTGATGGTAGATGTTATTTCCCTTGTAAAATGTTGCCTCATACGTGCCATAAGAATTTTAATACAAACAACTACAAAACATTGTATGAAATATGGGCACATTGATGACGGATTGAATGAATATCGTCCCATGGTAATTAGCTATATATTCATTATCTTTTTTTATTTTGTCAATTTTATATAAAATAATACATATATGTATATATATATATTGTTTGAATGTTTGTTATAGTATACACTAATTTTGCATAATTGTTTGTAATTATAAAGTTAGAGTTTGTCTCTAACTTTCCAGAGAATATTGCACCAAGTATTAGTAGAAATGATGTTGTACAAGCTGAGGAACATCATGACCAATCAAATGAGGATCTCATGGAAGAAGATGATGGGACGAATCAAATGATCCAAGATTTCTTTTCGCAGTCGGATGAGGATGGGGACAATGTTGGTATTTATTATGAACCTCTATTAGAAAAGGCAAATAAATGACTTTATGAAGAATCAAGAGAAAATCTTCTCTCCACTATATTGTTGCTAGTGAATATAAAGGTTATGAATAATTTGTCGAACACTTGTATGACACAGATCCTAAGGTATGTAATATGTTTCATCTCATATTATACATAAATGTTGAAATTTTTCTATTTTTTTTTAGTATTAATTAATGTGTAAAATAAGAATGCAATTTTTACGATTAATATTCTTACATTAACTAGTTATTTGTTATGTTGTAGATTATTAGGTGAATTTTTGTTACCATGGTCAAATATTTTACCTCACACATATCAACGTTTGCATGTCATTATGAAAGACATTGGAATGGATTATCAAACTATAGATGCATGTCCTAATGACCATATTATATATTATGGACAACATGCTTCGAAAATAGAATGTCTGCAATGTCTTATCAGTAGATATCAAACCGATCAAGTAACAAAAAGGGTGCCTAGAAAGGTTCTTCATCACATTCCCATAATTCCACGTTTGCAACAATTGTTCAAGTGTGAAAGCATAGCACAATTTATGGATTACCATGTACGTAACAGAAGTTGAGATGGTTTTCTTTTAATGCCTGTCGATGGTTCTTCACTTAGGGAAATTGAGGAAAAATGGGCAGATTTAAAAGATAAACCTCGTAATGTTAGGGTTTCATTGGCAACTGACAGTGTTAATCCATTCGAAGAGCTTAGGTCTATTTACTCAGTGTGGCCTATTTTTGTTATTAACAATAACATTCCTCCTTGGATGTCAATAAAGAGGGAACACATGATGTTGAAAATAATTGATCCAAGTATTTTTTTACATTAATTTTTTGAATTTAACATTTTCATTTGTTTCAATTTTTGCATAATATCTTTTGCTTATTTATTTAATTATATATATTACATGATATCATTCCTATAGTAATTATGTGTAATTTCAAACAATTAGGTAAGTACTAGGTTAAAGATATGAATGTATATATCGAGCCTCTTATCGACGAACTACTAAAGTTATGGGCTGGCATCACAATGTATGACATATGTAAACCAAACGGGAAGAAGAAATTTAAATTCCATGGAATACTTTTATGGACAATTCATGATGCTCGTGGACTAACACATTTTTTGTGGTATGTAGCATTCTAATATTTCTCTTTAATACTATAGGTGTTTTTAATGTTATCATGGTGCATGTTTAATTTTTAAATAATCTCGTCGTATAATTGACATTAATCCATTTGTTGCGGGTCTTCAAACAAAGGGTAGATTTTCATGTCCAGTTTGTGGCCCTAAGATGAAGTTTAGTCATTCAAAAAGTTTATGAAATATGGTTTTTGATAAGTATAGGCACCTTCTTCCTAAGAACCATAGGTATCATACTACTGAAAAACATCTTTTCAATGGGAAAGAAGAGACTGGTTTAAAACCACGAAGAATGACACCTCACCTATGGAGGTTGAATTATAATAGAAATCGTCAAGGTACTCAATTTCATAATGTATCGTAGATCATGTAATGTTTTTAATGTTTATTTTAATCATTGAATTTATTTTACCGTATTTACTAATTATTTTTGTGATTTCTTTTATGCCTCATGAAGGCCACAATCATCATGAAGGTATTAATAATGGGCTTCCACAAGAAATGAAATGTTATCCTGCTCAATTCATGAGGTTTCCCTCCTATGAGGATATAAAAATAGCTCATTTGTTTGATACAATGCATATAGGGAAGAATGTGACTGAAACGTTATGGAAAATCATAGATGGTAAGATGGACAAAGAAAAATTTGTCAAAATTTGTACTGACATCCAGGAAGCCAATCATGCAATGAGAAGTCTAATTTGATATTCAAATAGATCAGATGGAGTGCTAGACCAAAATAACCTTCCATGGTTATTAACATAGAAACAAAGCAACGATGTAAAAGAGGTCATTCAAATAATTAAATTTCCCACAGGTTTTGCTTCAAACATAAAAAATATCTTAATGAAGAAAGGTGAATTTGGTGGGGTAAAAACACATGATTGGCATACCTTCATTAAGGTAATAATTTTGGTATACATATTTATATATATTGGCCTTA
>SNQJ01S0005835.1:158250-174526 GCA_010110895.2 Picea sitchensis | reverse complement strand
GATACCCTCTACTCGGTTTTTCCTTTGCTTATATATTTCCCTAAGACCATTTTCTTTATGTTATTAGTTAACGGTCTCTACAATTAGAAATAACATGTAACACCCCGATTTTGATCCCTATGAACTAGAATGTATTATGTAATTGTGACTTAGGTTGGTGAGCCATTAAATTTGAAATGGGGTTGTATTATGTAATTGTGACTTAGGCTAGTGAGCCTAGGAAATGTGTTACTTCTATATATTACTAAAATACATCGTTGGATGTGAGACAGACAGGGACAAGAGAGATAAAGGGCTATGATTCCATGAGAGAGGGGGGGTTGAGGGGCCAATCCTTTTATTTGTTATTTATTTACCCATGTTGGTGTGGGGAGGGAGCGTGTGAGTATCTCGGGGAGACTACATTGTCTCTTGGGGAGCGTGAGTCTCTTGGAGAGACCACGTCCTTGTTATTTAAACTCAACCTACTGGTTGTTTAGGGGGATTTTGGTTGTTCTTTTGTGGCTCATTCATTTTTTGGTTCACTCATTTTTGGGTTCCTCATTCTTGTTGATTCATGTGCTCTAGTTCTAGGCATGGAGACGAAAAACTAGAAGAGGAGAGCCATTTTTAGATRGTTGTAATAATTTATTGATCATTCCATGAGGGAATGGATGCCTGTGTGCATGAGATTGATGATAGTTATGAAAGAACTATCCACAKCTGAGAATCCTTGGAGTTTCCAGCATTGAGATTTCTTGACCAATAGAACTGGAGTCCTAAAGATAAATGGAACAACATGAGGGACTGCATGGCAGAGAAAGGAGTTCATTTCTTTGGGTTGTGCAGGATAAAGTGGAAAGAGAGCTAGAAATTAGGATTGTTGTGTGGTTGGGAAAATAGGAGAGTCAACTAGTCAACTATTTTGTGTTTTAGTTTTGGCCCAAGACCCGTCCTTGTGGATTCATAGCCCTAGCTCGAGGGTGACACTTTTGTTGAGAAAGAATGAACAACAATTTCTATGGTTGGGAGGAACGTCCTTGGTTTGCAGCAAGTCGGTGATGATTTAATTAAATATTATTTCTCTTTGTGTTCTCTATAGAATGTATATTCTGTTGTGTATCTATTTATCTCTGACATGTATTCTCGTGTGCATGCTTGTTGGTTGTTGTTGTGCATGGCACGTTGTTGATTTCTTGGATGGTTAATATGAATMTTCTTAATTTGCATGCATCGGTTTTATGTTCTTGATTAATTAAAGAATAGAATAGAATTTGTATCATTCCAAGAAGTGCATCTGGAAATAGCGTGGCCATCCTTGGTGGCTAGGTACGCCACAGAGTGGTATTCAGAGTTTTTTCCGCATTGATGCAACTCAGACTAGTGGTCCGAGTATGTTACAGAGTGGTATCAAAGTTGTAGGTTACAACATTGGGCCTTCAAGGGCCTACTACATGCAAGGACATAAGTTCTTGAAGTTCTAGAAGTAAAAAATAATTAATTTCTTTGACAACATCGGAGGGGGGAATTTTCATGGTTTAAACTATGTTTTCCAACCCTGAGGAATGGATTCAAGTTGATCCTTCACACTCATTACCTTCCGACGATCTCCTCCTTCATGATCAGAGCAGTAGAGTCAACATTCCAAGCAAGAGAAACTAGTGCACAGGAGTCGTCGATCTCACCCTGCGAGGATTCCTAGTTGTTGATCTGTGATGGAGTTATTTATCCCACATGCACAGGAAGGGGTTCATGAGAACAGTTTATAAACAAAACACAAACCTTTGTTACTTGTGCGTGAAGCATGGAGAGTTGTGGAACCTTGTGGATCCAACGTGCAACATAATGTTTGGCCAAAGTAACTGGTATCGGTGGATCAGATCAAAGTTATTGGATGGATGTTGCACATGGTGGTCGGTGGTTCAGTGCCCCGGTGGGATGATGCCCTGGTAGCCACATGTCACACCAAGTGGCAGGTCATCTCATGATTGGATGTCCAATGTGCTATCTAAGTCACTGAATAAGGTGATTGAGCCATTGCAATGTGTAAGTTTACCCAATGGGCCAATCGCCCAGTGGCCTGGTCTACCGGATTGGGATATCAACTTAAGAACGTAGTGTTAAAGGTTTCTAGGGGGCTCATGCCCCAATGAGCCAATCCTCGGAATATCAAATACCAGAAGAACGTTAAGAAGTGGACGAGAGAGAAAGAGTCGAGGGTCTCAATGGCCCAATACGATGTGGTTTGAGAAGTTGTAGTATGGGTCGGTGGCTCGGTAGGTTGGTGCCCCAGTGGCTCGATATGCTTGATAGATTGGATTAGACCAGAATCGTTTGGGAGAGTTGGATCAAAGTTGAGTGTGGTAGCCAGTGGCCTGGTGCCACATCATTTTCCATGTCAATTCCACATGTAATCTCACTATATTTTTCCAATCATTTCCTTTTGGAATTTTATAACTCGACATATTATGCCTTGCAATATCTAGTTACGTATACAAGTCATAACATGCAGGGGGTAAATTATTTTAAATATTTTTAAGAGTGTTGAGTAACATAAAATCATCAGATAATTTCCCATAGATAATTCTCCCTCCGATAGAGCCTGTTGCATCATCAAATTGCTCATGATTTGATATGTGTTTCTCAAGATTTCATTCATATATATCAACAACATAAAACCATATTTGATCCTTCCATGGAATAGGGAGTCTGAGCTCAAATGCTTCATTAAATTTGGCTATGAAATGGTGACCAAATTGTAAAATTGCTTGGCATTTGTTTTGAGTTGATGTGATCAAGGTGTGTTTAACATTTATTGTACTAACATCCATAATGAAATTCATTATATCCATGATTTGTAAAGTCTGAATATCTACACTAGTTATATGATTTACAAATTGTATGACACCATTGGCAATTTGAACCTTGTCTCATAGTTGCTCCCAAGCTCTTTTAACTTTTAGACTCATATTTCTTTCGAAAGTCTCTATTTTTTGAAGTACATTAAAGTGACTTCTCACGTGCTTCATAAGTGATTTTATTTGGTCCCATATATAATGTTTTGATCCTATCAAATACTTTCTAGCAGATTTTTTTTATTAAAACTCTACTTGACTTCTTCAAATTCTACAATTTTCTCATAGGACTAAGATAATTCAGTATCATTTTGAGCTATATCAACATAGATATTTTCCACTAATGTATTTCGTTTGTTTACTTGTATTTGAAAATCAATCATCTCTAAAAATTTACCTTGATACTCACTTTCCATCTTCTGGAGTTGTTCACGAAGTGTTGATAACTCCTTTTTAAGTTGTATTATTTTTCCTTGATCTGAGGTTTCTGGATTCTCCTTAACATTGGGAATGGTTACCTTCTTAGCTAGATTAACTGATAAAGCATCTGATTTTTATTCATTGATCTTGTCAATGTTTGCTTGTAGCTTTACATTTTGTTCTCTAAGTTGTCTTATTTGATCTTTCGTTTTGTCTTTTTCTTTTTCTAATTCCACTATTTCTTTGGTATGACTTGCACAGTGACATGCGGGTTCAAATTTCCTAGGAGGTTTTGAATTTCCTTATCCTTTTCTCCAATCATTGAGGTTATGCTAGATTTATCCTTTGTTGTGGTTCCCAAAGAGATCAACTTCTATTTGAAATCATTGATTGAAACCAAACGTACCTTGTTAGTTTCCTTCTCAACTAGTAATTTATTTTCAAGCTTAGTAATTTGCATCTTCAGTCATTTGATATTAATAGATGCCTAAATTAGATCTCTTGCCACTATATTTCTTGTCTTCGATGCCACTCGATCTTGTATTTAGTTAGCAAACTGTTGAGGTCAACGATAAATTTCGTGTTATCATATTCATTAGGTTTGATATCCTTTTCAAGTTTATTATCCTTAGGTTGTAAAATGGCCATTTCAATGTACCTTTGTCATAATCAATTGAGGATAACAACCTTGAAGAAGCAAGTCCTTCATGTGTAATCTGGGAATATAAATTATCTTTGGTCTATTTAGCACATTTCTTGTTTAGCTCCATTTCTACAAAAACATCAAACTCCTTCTAAACAATTGCAGTCTCCTTTGAAGCTTCATTATATGAGACTTTGTTTATTCCTTGAGAATCATTGGGTTGGAATGTGAACAATTGTTACCACAAACTTTTCCACCTATTTCATTTTCAGCTTTTGGATCCCTTTTCTGCTTTTTAACAAGAGGTTTCTCTAGGGTGTCTTTTTCCATAATATCATCTACATCCAAGTTATTTCCTCCTTTTACAGATGCCAAATGTTGTTCCTGTTATATTTTTTGCACCTCTGCCCAAGCTTCTTTGTTGGCCAACCTTTCTTTCTCTGTAGTTAACTGGTGAGTATATGATACTAAACCAACCACAATCCTCATGTCAAAAATTACTTGAAAAGGATCATATTGAAAAGACATCCTCTTCAAACTAAAAGGATTTCATTATATTTTCAACAATAGTAAAAGCAACTCTAATTTTAATAATGAATGGCATAATCTTACCCTGTAATACAAAGGATGTATTCTTGTTCTTAGAAACAAAATGAACATAATCTGCATTAAGCATTTTCCAAATATACTCTAAGGCAAAAATCCTTGGATTTAAATAGAGAGGAAGCCTACGGGGCTTTAGTTCAGAACAAAAAATCCTCAAAACTGTATAATATTTAGAGATGTACCAATCTCCAAATTTTAATTCATAACTAATATGCATATATATCCTACATTCAGGAGGAAGCCTAGGTGGAACCTCGTTGAAAACCAAAATATAGGCTACTGACATAAAATCATCAAAAAGTCTTAAAACCATTTTTTAGACCACGATATTTGACAAGATGAGTCCATTAAAAAACTAGGAGTAATATTCCTTCGTGAACTTCTTTTCTTAACATCATATGTGAGAAGAAAGTTGATTGATGATAAAGAAGGAGATATACAAAATATGATTGTGATAAAATTTTAGCATAAAAATCTTAGATCTACCAGTGACTTATTAATTCAAACTTTAGATCTGATCATTAACATACTGGAAAATACACATTTATGCTAAACTAAACATAGCATAAGAAAATAACACAACCACACAAAGTACACAATGTTTTTACCCTAGAAACCCCACTCCTCTAGGGAAACCCATCAACACTTCAGATCTTCTTATTCAACAAATAGTTTACGATTACGTTACAGAGTTTGGATATGAGATTGTTCCTCATATATGAGCTTCTTCTAGAACCTCTAGAAGCAATCGGTTATACCTCAAACCCTCTAGATCTTCCCTTGAGCTAAATTTGCCTCACTTGGAGTATATAGGTCCTATGGCCCCTATGGATCGGCCCTCAAGACCTATGTTTCTCCTCGGCTATACTATACGGCTCCGCTCAGCTGTCAAGGGGGCAGTCGTACCATTGTATGGATTAGCTCGATCTCCTTCTCCCTAGCTCAATCTCCCTCCTTCCTACCCCAACTTGACAATACGACTCACGACTTCCTTCTTGCAAGTCAAAACACCACACTAGACCCTTCCTTGGACCCTCATACCATTCTGTACAATCCGTACAACTCTCTTGCATGGGAGCAACTTGCTTGAGTTATGGAATTGTTGATTCAAATCTCCTTGGTTGGCTACGTGTACTCACAATTGTTGAATTTCCTTATATATTATCATTGAGGCCCTAGATTGACCTCCTTTATCAAGCTTGACTTAGCTTGCTACCTTGATAACTCTCTGAACTCCCTCTCAAGCTCAGGTGGTGAGTCTCTCTAGTGATAGTGAAAAATAAGGCTCTCTTGGTCTTTTATAAACCCTAGTCTTTCTCTCATTTAATATTGTCCCTTAGATCTTCTCCTCAAGATATAGATCTGACGGTGGGGACTTAATCAAGTGTTGAGACAACTTAAGTCACAATCAACGATTGTGACTTAATCTCACGTTGACTTAATTGATTACTCACCATCATTAAATCGTCTAAGCATCATGGGGCCCCTTCCACACTACCAGACACCCCTAGTGTGGAAGTACCTACCTGAGCCACAAACTCTAACACTCCCTCTTAGAGAGGGAGGTATTTCCACTAGAGCTACCTCCTCCATGGTCAACTCCTATGTGAGTCTCTCCCTCTGAATTTGAGAGACCCGTTCTCTCTAGATCTGGATACTCAACCTGCTCTTTTGTGTAGCTATTGTTTCCACATGTACTAAGACCATCTAGGTATCCCCACTCTTCCAACTGAGTCCACTCCCACCACATGGACCTGCTCAAGAGAGCCTCTCGCTCTCTTAAATGCAATCCAATTGTCCCATCACTTCCACCCCTGAACTTGTAGATGGGCTTCCCCCACAACCTGTACAGGCGATCCTCACTGATGCATATCATCACAGGTGGTCCTAAAACCTAACCTCTCATAGGGAGAATATGCACACCATAGCTAAGAAAGATGACATTGTAGCCTTGATCCTCCAAGGATAAGATTGAGAGTACACTAAATCTCATACTTGGTACATAAAGTACCCCTGGTACCCTCGGAGTCCTGCCTGACTCTATCTGGAGTGACACTATCCCTTCTCCTCGGACTGCCACCATGTTGGAGTGCACACCACATCTTACATAGCTCATATCTCAAGTTGAGAACTCCTAGAATGCATCTCTCTCCCCGATCATGTGACAGGTGGCACCACTGTCTAGATACCACCCCTCTCTACATCTGACCTTTGAATTGAGAAAGAGAGTGTACTCATCTCTGAACATCTTGGAGAACTGGTGAGATGTAGCAACCAACTGTTTCTCCTCCTCCTTTGTTGAAGCAACCACCTATTACTTATTTCCCTTTGTCCCCTTGCCCCTCTTGTCTTGAAGACACTGGCTAGTGTAGTGTCCAAACTCACCACATACATAGCACTTTATGTGAGAGAGATCCTTCTTTGGCTTGTTGCTACATATAGCTCCTCCTCTTGGAACTAAGGCCTTCTTTCCTTTCATCCCCTGTTTGGAGGTGAGGGAAAGATTATCCTCATCCTCATCTTCATCCATTTCCTTTCCTTTGTGTATCTCCTCTTGGAAACAATTATCCCACAACCTGTCCCAGCTTGGCAGGTTCTCTTTGGCCATTATCCCTGCAATGAAAGGGTCCCACTCCTTTGGAAAACCCTTCAAGGTTGACCTGACTATCTAAGTTGAAGAGAGTTTGAATCCTACAACTATGATTTCATATATCATTTGCCTAACCTTGGTGAGGTAGGTTGCTTCACCCTCACCATTGGACATCCTCGTATGTTGAAGCCTTTCTTTGTGAGCCATGATTCTACTCTCATGATTTGCTTCAAACATGCTCTTGAGGATAGTCCACATCTTATGAGTTGTGTTCTTCTCACCAATGTGGTGGATGAGATGATCCTTCACTCCATCCAATCGAAGTACTTTATGGGCCTTTATCTCCAAGGCATCATGAATATCCTTATCTTTCGGATCCATGGGTATTGTGGTTGCCTTCTCTACAATACTCCACACCTTGTTGTCCTAAAGTGCAATCCTCATGCGATACTTCCACTACACAAAGTTGGAAGCTCCATCAAGCCTATATTCATATATTAGGCTTGAAGCCATCTTGCTTCATTATGATTCTCCCTTGCAACCCTTATTGAAATAACTAGGCCCTTAGATCAGTCCTCAACTCAGCACTTTTGAGTTGTCCCTGAGTCAGATCTAACTCCTCTTGAGTTGTACATCCTTCTAGACTCTCCTACTCAGAATCTGTCCATACCCAAACAACTCCCTCTCAAGCCGCACAAATTGGCCGTACTACTGTATGGTCCCCTACAACTCCTCTTCTCTTCGGCGTGGCTAGATGGTACAATGTATGACTCACTCCAACAAGGTCAACCCTTGACCGATCTGCTAAAATAAAGGTTGAACCAATTTTCTTGGGGTCTCTTGACTACTTGGTCGATTCCTTCTTTCCTACGGATCTAGACAATGCTTGTGGGTTGTCAAAGTACTCGCTTTGATGCCATGATAAAATTTTAGCAGAAAAAGCTTAGATCTACAGTGACTTATTTATGCAAACTTCATATATGATCATTAATATACTGGAAAATACACATTTATGTTAAACTATACATACTAGAAGAAAATAACATAGCCACACAAAGTAAACAATGTTTTTGCCCTGGAAACCCCACTCATCTAGGGAAAAACAATGACACTTCAAATCTTCTTATTCAGAAAATGATTTATGATTACATTATAGAGTTTGGATCTGAGATTGTTCCTCATATGTGAGCTTCTTCTGGTACCTTCGGAAGAAATCTGATGTACCTCAAACACTCTAGATTTTTCCTTAAGCTAAAGTTGGCTCACTTGGAGTATATAGGCCATATGGCCCCTATGGATAGGCCCTCAAGACCTATGTTGCACCTCGACCATACTGTACGGCTCCGCTCAGTTGTCAAGGGGGCAGTCGTACCACTATATGGCTCAAATCGATCTCCTTCTCTGCCCGATCTCCCTCCTTCCTACTCCAACTCAGTCATACAAATCATGGCTTCCTTCCTGCAAGCGGGAACAATCTAGGGCAACAATGCTCATAGATCCTCTACACCAAGAGAAATTCTCAGTGCTCATAGATTTTGTTAATGAATCTGCAACATTCTTCAAAGAGTCCACATTCATCAACAACACCTTCTTTTCTTCAACCATGTCTCTCACAAAGTGATATTGAACATCAATATGCTTTTTCTTCGAATGATAAGCCAGGTTCTTAGCTAGAAAAATTGCACTTTGACTGTCACAATCTATCCTTACAGCTTGTTGTACCAACCCAATACCTGAACACAATCTTTGTAACCATACTGATTCCTTTCCTGCATGAGTGGTTTACATGTATTCAGATTTTGTAGTTGAAAGTCCCACTACAAATTGTCTTTTGCTCATCCAACCGATTGCTCCTCCAAACAGGTTAAACACATACCCACTTGTAGATATTCTATGATCCATATCTCCATCCCAGTTTGCATCCAAAAAGGCATGTATGTCCAACACTCTATCCAATCCTGGTCTTCCTTGGTAGCACAATCCATAGCTAGCAGTGCCAAACAAATACGTGAAAACCCTCTTTATTGTTTCCCAATGCTCCTTCCCTAGGTTTGACATATAATTGCTCAAAACTCCCACTGCATGTGCAATGTCCAGTCTAGTACAGACCATTGCATACATCAGACTGCCAACCGCACTCTCATATGGAACACGAGACGTGTCCTCCTCTTCTTCTTGTGTCTTGGGACACTAATCCGCAAATAACTTTACACCCACAGAAATAGGGACCCTGACTGGTTTACATTCTTGCATAGTAAATCTCCGCAATATTATCTCCACATATTTTCTCTAATTTAACCAAAGTTTCATGTTTTTCCGATCTCTTTTAATTTCCATGCCCAAAATGAAATTTGCAACACCAAGATCCTTCATGTCAAATTTACAGGACAACTGAGTTTTCACATCCTGGATAATCTCCTTGTTGTTTCGTATTAGCAACATGTCATCCATATATAAGACCAGATAAATCAAATGATCACCAATTAATTTAAAATACACATAGTGATCCTCTTTTCTTCTTGTGAAGCCAAGTCCCAACATATAAGTATCAAATTTTTGATACCACATCCTTGGTGATTGTTTTAAACCATAAAGGGGATTTTTCAGTTTGCATACCAACTCCTTCTTTCCCTTCACAACAAATCCTTCTGGATGCTTCATATAGATTTCTTCTTCAAGATCCCCATGTAGGAATGTTGTCTTCACATCCATATGTTCTACTTAAAAATCAAATGTAGCAACAAAATATAACATAAATCTAATAGAAGTTAACTTGACAACAAGAGAAAAAATCTCACCAAAATCAATTCCCTCAACTTGGGAATAAACCTTTGCTACTAACCGAGCTTTGTATTTCTCCACTTTGCCTTTTGCATTCAGCTTCTTTTTAAATACCCATTTTTTGCCAATGGGCTTTCTTCCAGTCATAAACTCCACTAGATCCCAAGCCTCATTCTTATCCAAGGCTAACATTTCTTCAACCATGGCCTTTTTCCAGAGTTTTCTATCCTCTGAATCCATTGGATCCCTAAGAGTTCTAGTATCATCATCAGTAATAGACAAAGCAAAATTTGAACGTTAATCAAATGGAGTATACATTTCCGGTAGCCTTTTTCCCCACACCGATCTTCTCAATACTGGAGTATGAGGATCTTCTTCTTTTGATTATCATTCTTCTGTAGAGTCGGATTCATCATCCTTTGGCTAAAACTCTATTTTCTCTGGTTCTTCCTCACTTGGTAGACTTCTTGTCTAACAACATCCTTCATTCCTCTAAATACCACATCTCGGCTATACACAACCTTCTTAGTTTCTGGGTTCAAAAGTTTATAACCTTTGGGACCATATTTATACCCAATAAAGATACATTTTTCAACCTTCTTATCTAGCTTACTCTTGTTTTCCTTTGGAACATAAAATAGGCTTCACAACCAAATACCTTGAGATGTGTGAGAGAAGGTTTATTACCAGTCCAGACCTCTTGTAGAGTCTTGTCATCCAGTGTTGATGAGGGTGATATGTTGACTATGTAACATGCAGTACCCACTGCCTCTGCCCAGACTTCTTGCCCTAACCCGGCACCACTGAGCATGCAGCTTGTTTTTTCCATCAGTGTCTTGTTCATCCTTTATGCAACTCCACTGTGTTGAGGTGTATATGGAGTAGTATTCTTCCTTTCTATACCACACTTCTTACGGAATTCTTCAAATTCGTTGCTGCAAAGTTCTCCACCATTATCTGTCCTCGACACCTTAATTCTTTTCTCTATTTGATTCTCAACAAGACCCTTAAACTCTTTAAACATGTCAAAGACTTCAGATTTATTCCTGAGGAAATATATCCAAGTATTCCTCGAGAAGTCATCTACAAATAAGACATACTACACATATTTTCCCAATGATCGAACCGACACAGGTCCAAACACATCACTATGCACTAGCTATAAAATTCCTTCTGCCCTTGTTGCACCAGAGGGGAATCTTACCCGATTTTGCTTCCCATATACACAATATTCATAGAAATCAAAATCCAAAGAGCAGTTAGAAATACCTTCAACCATACCTTTACCATGTAGTAGTCGAAGACCCTTCTCTCTGATATGCCTCGGCTTTTTATGCCAGAGCATAACCTTTTCTTTAGAGACTGTAGGAGTTTTTTCTTCTTCTACTCCAATATCAGGAACAATGGAACTATTACACCCATCACTAATAGTGCTTCCTTGCAGCTTATACAAAGTTTCAATCCAAACTCCCTTCAGCAAAACCATTGCTCCTCAAACCATCCTGCAGGTTTCTTTTTCAAATATGGTTTTTACCCCTGCACCGTCCATTTTTCTTATAGAAATCAAATTTTTGGCCAATCCTAGGATGTGTAGAACTCCAGAGAATGTTCTAATCCTTCCATATATGAGCGTCAACTTGACTTTTCCTTGTCCTGTGATTTTGGTTGTCAAGTCATCACCTAGGAAAACATTACTTCCATCATACCTTTCATATTCATAGAACCACTCCCTATGGGAAGTCATATGAAAGGATGCACCCAAGTCAACCAACCATGCCTCATAATCTTCATGTGTGCTTGAAGAAGCCAAGTACACATCCCATCCTTCTTCCTTGGAGGTATTTTCTTCTATAGAGGGAGCACCTTCATATCCCTTCACTTTCTCAACATTTTTGGATCTACATTTCTTCTTGAAGTGCCCTTCTTTTCCACATCTCAAGCATACATTTACAAACTTTACGAGAGATTTAGATATACCCTTAGACTTATATCTCCCACTTGAGGACTTATATATATTTATATATTGGGAGCATCCTCTTGAAAATAATGCATATGTGCTCTGTCCTTCCATGTTCTTACATCTCATCTCCTCCGACAACAAGGATGAGACCACATTATCGAAACTCAAGGTAGTTGTATTACTACATATGGCCAAAACCATACTATCCCACGAGTCTGGTAAAGAGCACAATAAATGAATACACTTATCTTCATTTGAAATTTTAATCTCAACAGATAATAACTGACTTACCATAGTATTGAAAGCATTAAGATGCTCTGTCACAAAGTCTCCATCTCTTATCCTCAGGTTATACAACTTCTTCCGCATGAATAGTTTATTTACCAGGGACTTAGACTGATGCAAATTCCCCAACTTATTCCATAACTCCTTGGTTGTAGCTTCCCCTAACACAATCAGTAATAATGAATCTGAGAGACACAATCAGATTGTACTCTCGCCTTCCGCTCCAACTTTTTCCCATCATCTGTTGACGTTCTTGCAGGTGCAATACCTTGATCCACTGCGATCTAATAATCTTTTTCTACCAACAGATCTTCCATCTTGAGATTCTATAGCTCAAAACTTTTCCCATTAAATTTCTCAATCTCTATTTTCGAACTGCTCGCCATTTCTTTTCACTTGAATAATCAATACCAAAAATCTCCCACAGTAACAAGGCTTATCACAATCCTGAGCCAAACAAGGCTTATCACAGTCCTGAGCCAATCCCTGACCACAAAGGCATCCCCCTTGTTATTACTTTGTAATTTCCAGAGGTTGTAGAAGAAATTGACAAAGGTAATTACCAAACCACTTTGGAAGTTGGGATCTAGCCCTACCAACTTGAGAGAGGGATCTCTCTATCAGATTTAGATTTGTTTGAGTTTTAAATGTTAGGCTAGTTATGACAGTTCAAATTTTGTTTGTTTGTTTGAAGTAATTCGTTGAAAGAATGCTTAATTTTCAATTGGGCTATGGGGTCTATATTTAAAGATGAGGATCATATTCGGATTTGAATAAGGTTGTCTCCACAGGGCAGGGTAGTAAGACTGTTAGATCTAATCATATTAAATGGAATGAATACGAGGGAAAAGAGGGAAATTCCACTAAGCAAAGGAGCAGTTAAGAATTCCTTCACTCAGTTTCAGATGAAAACATACAGATCATTAAAAAACAAGAGACAGAGTATACAAGATAAATTTTGTTCTATTGACTTTCTTTTAATGATTAGAATGGAAATACATGAAATTATTACAGAGCATAAGAAAACATTTGACTAAGAGAGAACGACATCACCAACAATCTGACACAAGAATCTTGTGAATAAGCCTTTTTTATTACTGGTCGATCCTTGAAAAACTTACACAATAGCTCCTGGGTGCAAAAATCAACCCTCAATACTTCGAAGAGAGAAGTTTTTAAAAAACTATTTACATCAGATCCCGTCATAAATGACTAGGATATTATGGAGGAAATATCCAACTAATTAGAACTCTAAGATAGAAAATATAGGTATTTGTTGATTTGTTCAAATCCTTTGTGTTGATTTGGTGGAAGTGGTTGGTGACTAATAGATTTGACTTTGGTTGGCTTCTCCATGCTGACTAGAACCTCAAAAATATCTTTATTCAAGTAAAGCGCTAGATATTCCCATCTCTTTTTACCTAGGATGGAAATCTTGAGTAACTTCCTGTATATCTCATCCATTTTTGTATACTTGGCAAAAGTAGGCTTAGTGATGAAAATATGCTTTATCTCATGTTGAATACTCAAGTCCAATTGTAGTGTCTACTGGAAATCTTTACCAGTAATGATTCCTTGTATCCCTGCAAACTTTGAACTGTCATTTTCCAACTGATTTTCTATTTGTAATCAGACGGAGTGATCATCTTTTCATTGAGCACTAATAATCCAGGAAGACCTTTCTTTTGTAGCACTTCAAACTTACTGAAAAATCTTTGCACACCTATGTCCATCACTTGGGCCTTTTCTTCTAGTTGCAACATCAATCCATTATTGGTCAAGACCTTATTAATCTCAAGGATGGTATCTGTTATGTCCTCAATTTCTAATTCTTCTAACTCCTGCTTGTTTTTGGAGTTCAGAAATCTGATAAGTTCACTGGCTTATGTGGGTTTTTCTCCCAACTCTTCCTTGATGATCTCAATTGCTCCTCTAGCCTTCTGTACTGATTCATGTTATTCAAATATGATTTGTATGGATGGCCATATTTCTTCCATTGACTTGTTGATTTTCACCCAAATGTTTTCCTTAGCTTGGGCTAAGGTCTTTTCCATGACAATCTCTTTATGTAGTTGTTGTAGTTGTTGACTAAGCCTTTGAGACTTATGCATTTCTGCCTAGTGACTGGCTTGGAACATTGACTTCAACTCCTTCAAATTCTTTACCTTTTCCTGTAGTTTCTTGATCTCTTCCCCTTGAATTGACATGTCTTCCATGGATTTTACAAATTTCTCAGATGCATCTGAAACTTGTATTGAAATTGCTGATGGAATTTTTGTTGATGTAGATGCTTCTGCTATTCTAGTTCCTGCCAGAGGGACTGCCTCCAGTGGGATCATGGCCATCTACACATTCTATTCCTTTTCCTTTATCATTTTATCCATTTATGCTTCCATTTATCTTATTTGTGCATTTTGTTCCATGATGAGCTTCAACATTTCTTCTTTGTGACCTTCAGTCTCAGCCACTTCTTTGGCTTAAGAATCTTCTGTAGCTGGAAGCTTCAGTTGCTTTTTCAGAGATGCTATATCAGCATTCTTATTCTTCAATAACTCCTCTGCTTCCTTGACATTAGTTGGGTCATACCCAATCTTCAACACCAATTCTTCTAGTGATTTGATTTTGTTGTCTTTGGCCAAAGAAGATATTTTCTCCAGCTTCAATTGGGACTGAATGTTGTTCAAGGACACCTGCAACTTTGAAGCAGTCATTGAGGTGTTTTCCAAGGTAGAGAGTATCATCTCACATGGCTTCCTATGCATATCCATCTGGTCCACTAGATGGACATCCTTTACATCAAACTCAAAGACAGTCTTCTTGTAATTTAGATCAGAGAGGTGAAGGATTCTCTAAATTTCTTCATTGATCATTAGCTTTGTGTTGTTGTTCAGCATGCAAACCACTGGGTGATAAAATTGGTCTATGAAGTCCTTGAAACTGTACTCTGCTGAATTTTTCCTGACCAATGAGGTCCATGAGGTCACTCACTGTGGGTTTCCTTCCTGGTTTAATTTTTGAAAAGCACATGGAAACCTGTCTGAATGAAAAAACAAGAACATATACACCAGGACTGAGGAACATCTGAACATTCCTTTAGTTGGAAACCTGAAAAGTTGATCATGAATGTTATCAGCCAGAAACTGATTGAAATTAAATTTAATTGTGGTTCTTTCTTCTGTGGAAAAAATGGGTAAAACGCCTAGGATAGGCTCATCTACCCATTCATCTAAGAAATATCCTAACAGGTAAGAAAGTGTGGAAATAATCTAGTTGGATTTGATATTTGAAGATAGAAGATGAATAAGGGAGGTTTTTCTTAGGCAATTGAGCATCCTCTGGTAGAAAAATCTCAAAAAATTGGGCTCTTTGGGGGCAGGTGAGCTTCTGGTACAGGTCATCCAGGGCTTCAATGGAAAATGGGATGGTTGCATCATTTCTATGGATTTGCAGCATCTGGTCAATGGATTCAAGGGTAATTGTGAACATGTTTCGCCAGAGGAGGAAACAATGGCCCTTTGGCCAGGCGAATAACAAGTTTGGCATTTGAGGGCGAATTTGGGGAAATGGTAAGTTTGGGGGAACAAATACATAGGTAAATTGGACTCCCAGACTCCAATTTCATCACTCTGGTCCAGGAAGACATCCTTTAGCCAAGCGTGCAATTCAAAGAAGTTGAATTTGCACCTCGTCTCTGTGATTTTGTAATCCTTATCCGCCAGAGGTATATGGTCAAGGTCGATAGGAGGAGGGAGGATCAGGTTCTCAGACATATCAGCAGATTTGGCCTTTGGGGCCATGATTAATTAGATTTTAAGATAAATCAATGGTGGAACTGTGATTACCCGGGTAAAATGCACCTCTTGACAGTGAGCAGTTGTGGCAGTTGGCTTGACATCTTGTTTTGGCACAGTGTCCATAGTGTCTTTATCGGAAAATGGCGTTACAGGGTGATGAAACGGGGTTTTATAGCGTGATGGAGGTGTTCATTATGGCACGGGGTGATGACGGGGCGGTTAACAGTCACGGGGAGTGATTTGATTGGGTAATGGGTATGTAGGATGGGACATATAGCAGGTGGGAGTCGGGTACGGTGGCAGAGTGAGGTGAGTGGTATTGGGTAGTGGTTTGGCAATATTTCGGAGGGGGGGTAGGTGGTA